>NW_027018659.1:6222221-6438222 GCF_013076305.1 Rhopilema esculentum
GCAGTTGCTGTATCTTCTATATCTTAGATGTGGCTTTTTTGTTCATTACCACCACCTTTGCTGCTGTTGCCGACTTCCTTATGGATATACCTCTGTTAAGGTAATCGCATCCTTTCGCTTGAAAACAGAACCGTATCAACAAAGTCTATTTCAAGTTTCTCTGCTTCTTTCTTCGATGTTCATCACAAAGCTGTTTTCTAGTCATCAGCAGTTGATAAATGAACTATCGTTACGGGAAAGGTCACGTTATATGGCTTGCTGTTTTGCTAGTTGGTGCCTGATTTTGTCATTATTGTTTACGTTGACTATTGTGTCATTTGTTTATTGATCATTGTTTTTTAAGTGGTTGTTGATGTTTACATATTGTACACAGGGCCACCAACTGCCTCTCCGCGTGCCCAGAGGCAGGTCCAATGCCTGGGTCCCTTCTTTCCCAAAGCAATTTACCTAAAATATGGATTGAATATTGATTTAAGTTGCTTAGAACTTTTGTATTTGCTTTTAATTTATATTCATAAAGCATTTTTAAACTTTCCCAGTACAGATATGTTTTATAAATACCATGTTATTAAGACTCGTATTTTGAAAAGAGACCAGCAGGCCCCTCTTTCCTTACGGGCCCAGGGGCAATTACCCCCAGCCCCCCTCTCGATTGGCTGGATTGTACATGTCATCTCGAAATGAATTTCCACTATCAGTGACCAAGTTGCTTTTGGTGTACCTCAAGTTTTGCCATAGCAATTCTATTTCACATCATTTGCTTCCACAAATCCCGCCAGGGACAAGGAATCATAACCTTGCCAGTATTTGTTTCGAACGGTCGTTTAATTCATAATCAATGAATTTGTTAAGCAAAATGTTCAAATCAAACATTTGAGAAAATGAGATGTTTAGTACTGTGTTTGCATTGAAACCTAAATATTTTTGCCTCTTTAGATTTCTTTGACCGCAGATATCCTGATCCTAGATGGGGAATTCTACACGATATCTCTTTGACTTTAAACCCTGCTCAAACTTTGAAGGTTGCCGCCATTTTCTTCAGAGAAGATCTCTTCAGAAACATAAAGGTCTACCGTCGGCAATCCTGGTCTACCGTCGGCAATCCTGGTCTACCGTCGGCAAATCTGGTCTACCGTCGGCAAATCTGGTATACCATCGGAAAATCCTGTGAGATGTCCGGGAATATTGCCGTTCGTGAGCAAACATTGCATTCGAGGTGTCATGTCATATCCACCTATCCAGCGTGTTTTTTTAATTGTTTTTTATTTATTGAGTGGTGTTTCCTTGTTGGTAATTAACATCCATTCATGAAAAAAATGCCCCAGTCCATAAGCAAATATTTAAAGGCATTGAGTCATGATATAATGAATTGGGTATACCCTAAGTGCAAAATCCGCTGAGTCATGATTTTCATGACTGCGATGCTATTGGTTGACCTGGAACTGGTCACATGAACTCACCTTGTACTGATTGACAAAACAATTTCCATCAATAGCAAGTTGTCAACAGCGGATGCAAATATCACATGAAATAGCAGCGATCACGCCGAAACCAAATGACCCCCTATAGAGAAGGCCTATTTACCATGACTCAATGCCTCTTAATTGATTGCAAGAGATGACTGCAAGAAATACTCTGAAATGCATTTTAAGACAATCTAAAAGGCGAGGTCGCAAAAATATTTCTGCTCGCTCCGCCCGCAAGGGGCCTCGTCTTTCAGTTTTGCTGCAAGGCCTCTGAAGCCTCTCGGCGGTCCTGTCAGTAAGATCAACGTGCTGAACTATTTGAATTAATAAGGGTCTCATTGCTCATAACTTGAGTATCTCTGAATATCTCATTGCTCAAAACTGGACTTCTATAAAATCAAAGAAAGTACTCTCAGTTACTCGATAATCGAAGCGATGATTGACTAACGAGAACATAAATAAACAAAATAATTTGCGTCAAAATGCCACACCCAGAAATTGATATATCTTAGACCACGCCCTATTTTGTCGGCAAATTGGTGACTGGCACAACCCCCCCCCCAAGTGAAGGTGCTTAGCGACGGCCCTGTTTGCTGCATAAGTGCAAAATCCATGTGTAGTAATGCCTCTACGTGAGCAATATCAGCTGCTGCATCTGCACAGCAAAGTTCTACCGAAGTTCTGTCGCGTAATTTTCTTTCGAATTAGCCATCTTCGGAGCTCGTTAAACTTTATGATTCACGGTTGAAGCCCTGATCTTTGGTGCTGCACAATGATCATTAGATTTCCAACGCTGAAGCTGCGTGATTATGGCATTGAGCGTGCAACTAGATCTAGCGAATTAGAGAATTTCTGTTCTTCACATGCTGTTCTGTCTGCATGGCGTCAAGCACTCTGCACAGGCGGCTAATAGCAATTTCATTAGAATACTGGTCATTTCGAATAATCGGTGGAAGACAACTTCAATGCTGAAAGATATCAAGACATGATGTCATGGGAGGACCCTGCTTTCATAAGGACCCCAACAATCTTTAATCCCATTCTGCTCCTAAACATGATATCACAGATTCATATTTTGTTTTTTGGCCTCCTTTTTTGCAAAACAATAGAGCTTTTTCAAAATCTTTTGTTATGGGCGTTCAACTTGGCCTCGGCCCCACACTTTCCAACTTGTGTCGGAGCCCATGTTCAGGGTGCTCGAATCTTAAGTGCTCCAACAATCCATGTTTAACTTTGGGGAAAAAGTCCCCTCTTGAGAACTTTTGAAAAAGTGCTACACTTTCCTGAACACAAATTTTCTACCTGTGTCCCATCCTACCTCCTCTGCCCCTTTCTACCTCTGCCCCTTCCATACTTTCCCTTTTTCTATGTCTGCTCCTTCCTACCTCTCCCCCGTCCTAACTCTGCCCCTTCCTACTTATGCCCCTTCCTGCCTGTCTCTTCCTTCGTCTACCTTTGCTATCCCTGCCCCTTCCTTCCTCTGCCCCTTTCTACCTCTGTCCCTTCCTGCCTCTGTCCTTTCTTATGTCTGCCCCTTCCTTCTTCTGCTTCTCATTAGCTCTACCTGCTACATGTCTCCTCCAACCCCTTTAAACTTTTCTGCTATTAATAATCTTTTCTCCCATCTACAGCATCATCGAAGATGACGACTACCGACCTGCAACTGCATCAAGTGCTGAAACCAGAGAGAGGAAGCTAGCCGAACTTGTGAGTGGCCGATAACTTCATTTCCCACCTCGTAACTTCGCATAGGATTGTCATTCTTCGTTAATTAGGAAAGCAATACGGGGAACGATACCCTGAGGAGCAAAAGGCTCTGTACATATAGTTGAAACTACAATTGACTGTCTCAAAGCACATGCCACGAGAATTTTTGCGATCAGAACATTTTACTTTGTTTGGGATGAATAATTTGTTTGTTATCGCAAACTTGCTACTTTGCCTATTTCATGGTCTTCATCACTTCAAAATGTTTTGTGATCCAGATCTTCTTATATTTTGTATTAGCCTCTCAGTTTCAATAATTATCTTGCCTATCTGCCACTGCTAATGAAGTTAAATTGTTTTTGCAATTCAGAAAAAGCGAAATGATGATATCCTCAGGCAGAAACGGAACCTTCCTGGTGAGACAAAAAACCTTTTTTTATTTTTTATCCTATTCCGTAACATAACTGTCTCAAAGAAAACTTGCTGAAGTTTTTGAATTATATTTTTAAAAAGGTCGAGCCGGGTCTTAAGACCCTCCTATTTATAAAGAAGCACGATCTTCTCGCATTTTGCACTGACATAGAGCTGAAAGCTGATATGATAATCTATCTTAATCGACTTATCATGACAAGCAAGATAATCAATTATCAGTCCTTGGAGAGCTTTTAAAACACGTTGCATTGCCATAGAAATGAAATTTCTGCAATATCGCAAGAAACATAGAAAACAAGAAACATGAAATTTCTGCAATATCGACAGAATCACTGTCGATATATCATTAGAAAAGTTTTGCGTCTGCAAAAGAGGCCTTTGTCTTTCTGTCCTTGGAGTTTGAAGTTAAATACCTATGGAGATAGAAAATATCTGTTTGATTTAAGAAAAACGCGATTCCCAGGAAGATCAAATTGGGGGGGGGGGCATTTCCAATTAAGGCCTGACAGGGGGTCAGTTTTTGTTTAATGGTGTTACCGAATGACTACCAAATGGCCCGATTAAGATAAATGTTACCCCTTAGAGGTTTTTTAAGTAGTTCCTACGCTGAGTTGAGATTGCGATTCATTCAAATAATGAACAAGATTTTATCTTTCTCGAATCAATAACTGTCAATGGCGAAAAAAATCTTCAGAAAAAAAGCAGGCTACCAGATGTGAAATGGATGCTACCAGATGTAATGGTTTGGTTTTTTTGCTACCATTTGGGGGCTATTGTCAAAAAATACTACCCGTTGAGAATAATTTTTAACATTGTAGCTGAAGTCCTCTTTAACCTTGACTAGACCCCTCTGTCAGGCTTTAGAGGGAGTATCCCCCGGGATCAGTACTAAGCTTTGATCACATCAGAGCAGAAACTAAATTTTCAACCGCTCCTGATTTACAGTATAATGCACGCTCTTGTATTTTTATTGTGTACTCTGTTGGGATACCACATAGAAATAAATTTGACAGCTAAATGGAATCAGTAATATGCAAAGTGCACTGCACAGCAATGATTCTGTTGCCCGGGGGTGGAGAATTGTAGAACTGTACCATAGATACCTGCTAACAATTAAGTTGCACACTGCGCGAGCCTACCTCTGTAGTCAAATATTTGATGATATCTTTGAAAATTGACGCTTTCTATCAAGCTTAATGTAAGAGAGAAGCCGTGTTACAGATTCTGGCATTGCTTTGTTCGTATTTACAAAAACAAAGTCTGTATTTGCAAAACAACTTACTGCAAAATGCAGCTTCGATAAACCTACATTAGAGCCGTAACCTCATTACTAATACCAAGATCCTGGATTTTCTGACCACACTTTTTGAGTGGGCTGAGAACACACCCGGATTATTAAATGCATCTCCACCCATTTGGTTTAAACCGACAATCGATTTTGGAGAGAAAGTAACTTTAGTATGAAGGAAGTCTCAGTGTCTGCACTTAATTTTTTGCTCGGCAGAATAGCGAAAATTAACCTGGCCCACACTTTTTCGACTTTTTTTGTTAAATCTTACCGTTCTTTTAAACAAGCACAAGCTTAATTGAAAATGTCGTGCTATACATCTTTTTCCGGCTTTCAAATAGACAATTTATTTTATTTTGAAGTAGCACCTTATAATCTGGTCTTTAGATTATCTTTCTAGATGCTTTCTTTAAAATATAATACTATCTTTGAACAGGGGTGCTGTTCTGAAAATTTAGAAGGGGGCTGTGTTGAAGGCAACCTCTGGAAGCCACACCCAAGGTCATACCCACGGTCACACCCAATATACTTGCATTTGTGTCAAAGATTTTCTGTTGTGTTTGTGGAATCATTCAATCTTTTAAGTGACTGTATACGGAATTGCTCATCAATGGAAAATCTTCACCTCCTTCAAAAGGGTTTCAAGTACCCAGTCTTCCAATTTCAAACCCTAATAATAATAATGATTAAAGTAGATAACTATAATACAATTTTCTATACACTTTACAATTTAATACCTATTACATAACATCATAAGCTAATTTAAATAAATGAGTCTTTAAAGACGATTTAAAATGATCAATGTTGTCAACAGAATGAATTTCAAACGGAAGACTGTTCCAAAGACTAGCTGCAGCATAGGCAAATGTTCTAGCACCTAATGTTTTGTTCTTGAAACGAGGAACCTTTAACAGCAGCACGTTACTCGATCTGAGAGTCTATAGGGCACATACCTCTCCACCATGTCCCGTAAATACACAGGTGCATTTCTTATCAAGCACCCTACGGACACAGATACTTTATTATGTAAATGTCACAGCGAAGATCAATGGCAAACCGCTTACGATCAGTAGCTTCATAGTCAAGAAGTATAAAATTTAGACTTGGTTTGTCCTTGATTGATTGGCTCTGTTTTGAACAGTTTAATAATTTTTTTCGTCTGCTTTTTCAGGAATGATGCAGCCGAATGATAACAAAAGACCTGGCACACGTGGTGGAACTCGGCCTAAGTCAGGAAAACAGGGAGGATATAAGCAAAGTATATCAGGTATATATCAAGAATTGGCCTAGAAACTTCTAGCGTAGGCGTTTTATTACATAAACCATATTAAATGCAAGTGCCACTTACTTCTCCAATAATATGCAGATAAATATGAGAGCTAGAGTTTGGGTTAGTGTCAGGGCTACGACTTGGACTAGAGCTTTGACTAGGATTACGGACTGGAGCTTGGGCTGGGTGGGATTAGAATTAGGGCTAGATCCAGGACTAGGGCTGGAACTCGGGCTAGAGCTTTGACTAGGGTACGGACTGGAACTTGGGCTGGATGGAATTAGAGTTAGGGCTAGTTCTAGGACTAGAGCTGGAGCTCGGGCTGGAGCTTTGACTAGGATTACGGACTGGAGCTTGGGCTGGGTGGGATTAGAGTTAGGGCTAGATCTAGGACCAGAGCTGGAGCTCGGGCTAGAGCTTTGACTAGGGTTACGGACTGGAACTTGGGCTGGATAGGATTAGATTTAGGGCTAGATCTAGGACTAGAGCTGGAGCTCGGGCTAGTGCTTTGACTAGGGTTACGGACTGGACCTTGGGCTTGGTGGGATAAAAGTTAGGGCTAGATCTAGGACTAGGGCTGGGGCTCGGGCTAGAGCTTTGACTAGGGTTACGGACTGGAGCTTGGGCTGGGTGGGATAAAAGTTAGGGCTAGATCTAGGACTAGGGCTGGGGCTCGGGCTAGAGCTTTGACTAGGGTTACGGACTGGAGCTTGGGCTGGGTGGGATAAAAGTTAGGGCTAGATTTAGGACTAGGGCTGGAGCTAGGGCTAGTACTGGAGCTAGGGCTAGTGTTGGGGCTAGAGCTATTGCTAGAACAAGGGCTTGGGCTAGGACTTAGGGTTAGAGCTAGTGCATAAGCTAGGGTTAGGGCTGTGGCTAGGGAAAGCATTAATAAAAATCCATCGACCCAGCCAGACCTCTTGTGAAGTGGACTTTAGAACTAGTGTGCGCGCTGTTAAGAAAAGCTTGTAGCTGAAAAATCTAAAAATACATGTATAATGCATGTATGTAGCATGTATAATTTAATTCCTATTTTTGAAGAAGTAACTTTGTTATTTCATTTAATATGAATTATGCAATTAAATACCGAGCCCCCTGTATTTTATTTTTGGCTGCATCCAGTTTCTTTTGGGTACAGCCAGTAAGTTTGCTATAAATTATTTTTCTTCTGATGTGGAGACGGTAACTGCGCATTGCTTTGGAAAACACATTTAAAATTATATTTACGATAGATCGCAATAAGAAGTAGGCTGAAGACAAAGTTACTAGCTGAAGCAGCGCCTCAAAAATTGCAGCCAATGTTTTTAGTTTACAAGCGATATTATTTAGGCAGCATAACAATTGACTATTATTTTATTGCAGATACGCCTGGGGCATCAGTTAATGTAGCTTTCGATCCAGACGCACCGATATCGCCCACCAACTTAAGTTTGGATTCAGAAGAATCTATTCCTTCCCTGCCAACAAAGGTATGAACACCATTCGAGACAACATTTGATTTATCATCAACAAAAGTTTGTATACTTTGCACAAATGTACATGGTAATGGCAGATTAAATGTTTGGCCTTAAAAGCAAAGCACCATTGCTTTTATAGCAGTAGAAAACAATAGAATTAGTGACATAATCGTAGTATTTGTTCCAAAATATCCTATTCCGGGCTATACTCCGGGATATCCTGTTCCGGGATAAATTGCGACCAGAGCCAACCCGGTTCTGGTATCTCCTTTACAGATGTTTGAAAAGCAGAATATGAACTTATTGATTAATTATATTTAAGTTGACAGACACTGAACGAAAGCTTCGCGATAAGGGGATTCCCGCAAAGGTTGAATCTTCAGATGAGGATGATTTGGAATCTTCTCCACTACCGTCTCCCACAGCACCAAGAGCAAGACTGGATAGATCTTCGCCGAGCGGC
Organism: Rhopilema esculentum; assembly: GCF_013076305.1. The sequence continues at coordinate 6,230,305 of NW_027018659.1, forward strand.
CATAACGATGCCACGCCAACCGGACCATTAAACACAACAGAGGTGAATTGCGTCAGCTTGCTTTTTACCAAAGCTGCTTTATGTTGTTACTTGTTTGGGTTTTTGACGTCATTTGACATTTACTAGCCATATTATGAAAGGCTGTTTGTTTTAATTATTGATATAGCTCCCCAAGGTAAGTTTAGGACACTGTGAAGCTTGTCTAGCAGTGTTCTGGTCCTTCCTCTCGATGTGACCACACCTCGTGATTCCTACGCCTTGAATTACAGAGAGCTTGTGACTCTCCCCACTTTATTGTATTGTATTGTTTGCTACCTAGCATCAAAAGGGAGTTTTAGGACACTGAGAAGCTATGCTTAGTCAGCCCTGTCCTGGTCCTTCCTCTCGATGTGACCACACCTCGTGATTCCTATGCCTGGAATTACAGAGAGCTGGTGACTCTCCCCACTTTATTGTATTGTATTGTTTGCTACCTAGCTTCAGAAGGTAGTTTTAGGACACTGAGAAGCTATGCTTAGCCAGCCGTGTTCTGGAACTTCCTTTCAATGTGACCACACCTCGTGATTCCTATGCCTGGAATTACAGAGAGCTGGTGACTCTCCCCACTTTATTGTATTGTATTGTTTGCTACCTAGCTTCAGAAGGTAGTTTTAGGACACTGAGAAGCTATGCTTAGCCAGCCGTGTTCTGGAACTTCCTTTCAATGTGACCACACCTCGTGATTCCTATGCCTGGAATTACAGAGAGCTGGTGACTCTCCCCACTTTATTGTATTGTATTGTTTGCTACCTAGCTTCAGAAAGTAGTTTTAGGGCACTGAAAAGCTATGTTTATCGAGCAGTGTCCTGGTCCTTTCTCTCGATGTGACCAAACCTCGTTATTCCTATGCCTGGAATTACAGAGAGCTGGTGACTCTCCTCACTCTGAAGGAAAGTTTTGTCATGTCAGAGACTCGAACCACGGACCCGTCGGTCTGAAATCAGCAAATCTAGCGACTGAGCCATCACTTTATGTACATGTTTGGTCATGGCAGTGACTCGAACCACAGACCCTTGGCCGGTGACCCTAGCCACAATGTCATCCTCACAACTTCTTGAAGTCTGTGATCATCGAAGAGAATTTCATTAGACAAATTTGTGATTAGACCGTTGAATTTGTTATGTTTTGATTTTGTCATTTAGGGAAAAGACCGAACTGTCCCTGGGTACAATTTGGAAATAGATGATCTTGACAGATTTGCATTCATGTAAGTGCATGTTCTATCCCCTCTATGAATATTTCCTGCATAGGCTTGAAAATCATCTTTCACAACAAGCTTACATATTTTTGCATTTAAATCTTTGTGTTCTATTTAGAAACATAAATAATCTGTTCGTTCAAACGAACGTAAATCACGCCATCCATCTTCTTCCAGTTCTTAATTGTAACTAAATTGTTGGAGAAGTGGAAAACAAACATTTTCGATTGCCGTTAAAGCTCTTTTTACAAAAACTTTAACCTTAAACTCCGTAATACAAAAACTTAAAATAAGCCCCGCGTCTCTATTAAGCCTCCTTCTTAAGTCTTTAATGTCAAACAAAGAAAACATGCGCGTTTATTGGGTCTCTTAATATGGCTCATGCAAAGACCATAGAGATATAGCAAAGACTTACTTGTGCGCCTTAGAAGTCAGTCGGAGTTTCTTTAGAAGATGTCCCAGGGTTATCAATTGATCCTAGTGATTCTGATGAAGATTATGACTAATAATTGATTGATTAAACTTTCCAAGCTGCTAGGAAAGTTTTTTTTGAAAACATTTGTCTGACAGGTCTGACAAAATAAAAAATCTTCCCGGGCTTAATAGAGCTTTTGCGGTATCCATATGACTCTTCTAAACGGCAAAGCTTCGCTGGGCAGGAAAAGAAATATAAGCTTATTTATAATGCTTCCACAAGCTGTACCTTCTTTGTATTTTTATCCAATGTGGATGTATCTTTTTAAGGAATTGTCTAAAAACTGTTGCAGTTTTTTGCTTAGACTGTTGCAGTCATATTGTCAGATGTCCCTATGCTTTTTCAACACCATCATAATTTAGCCCACAATTTCTTGCCAATATTATACGACTTTTATTTCTTTGAGACTCAAAGTACATTAGCTTTTTGAACTTGTATCATTCCTTATGCAGGCCCGCACCTCAAGGAACCACAATTAAGTGCCGGATAACAAGGGACAAGAAAGGTGTAGATAGAAATTTGTTTCCGACCTATTTCTTACATTTAGAGAAGGACGATGGAAAGAAGGTAAGAATTTGTGTACCCTGCTTTGGTCGAATTGTTATGTGTCTCGTTTTGTGAATATCCTTATCAGTTGAGTTCAATTTAAGTGCCTGTCCTTATGAAATATGTTATTGATCACCATTTGCTATGAAAGTGAAGTTTCATCATCTTGAACTGATAATTTTAGGGCTTTGAAGAAAGCTAACATTTTTATTTCATATTTAAGCTTTTACTTAAGCTATATAGTAATATATTTGTTATTTTCAAAGCCATTTTTAAAATTCTGTACCACTGAAATATTATTTTCAGATTTTATATTATTAAATATTCACGTATAGCTTGTCTGAAAACTACATTATTTTTGCTGAATAATAAACATCAATTTGTCAAATTTCAAGCGGCTTGGCTGCCAATTGCTGAAATATGTTAAACAGATACTCAAGTTAAAGGATATTGATGCGTATTAGCTTTCGTTATATTTTATTAACTAGATATTTCTGCTGGCTGGAAGAAAAAGAAAGAAGAGCAAGACTTCAAATTATTTGATATCAACTGATCCTACAGACATGTCGCGGGGTGGTGACAGCTTCACGGGAAAGCTAAGGTAAACGTCTTGGACTTTTTGACAGAATTATTTTGTGACTTTAAAATACCATATTAAGGCATTTATTTTCCCCATTTCATTATCGTAAAATTTTGTCACATGTGAGCAATCATACCAGATTTCCCAACTGTTGTCCCATGTTTGGAAGCTTGTTACTAGTAACATCAATTGTTTGTACTGAAAGATCTGTACTCCAGAATTTAATCTTGAGAGACAATACATTAAAAAGAGACTTTAATTGGTTTGTGCACATTACATGAGGTGTTCAAAACCACTTTAAGGTATTTTGTTCTCGGCGACCTCCAGGTGTATAAACGAATTCTATTCTTGACAATAGATCAAACTATGTTGGAACAAAATTCACATGCTTTGATAACGGCAAAAACCCAAAGAAAGGCGGGATAATGATGGATGGATCGAACATAAGGGAAGAATTGTGTGCCATTCTTTACGTAAGTTTTTTCAATCGGTGTATTCTTAATTGTTTCCGCCTTTATGTTATATCCAAATTTTTCTGTTTCATTTTTTTCAAATTAACTTCAATTCATTCACAAATGAAACTCGGTTTAATGAATAATTAATACATAACATTTAACAAATATTAAAACAAAGTATTCTAAATATTGATAAATGAAATATTTGAGGTACTCAGCGTTTTACTTAGATGATTAATTTTCCTTCATTTAGGAAACAAACGTCCTGGGTTTCAAAGGGCCACGGAAAATGTCCGTGATTATTCCAGGCATGGGGCTTGACCATCAACGAGTGCCAGTAAGACCTAGAAATGTACGTATTCAAATTTTTTGTGATAGTTTAGTTTAGTTTTCTAATTTATTCAATAGTCATCATGGTATTCTGGAAAAATCAACGATTATTTTTATAGATGAAAGCAAAGAAGCAAAGTTGTTAAAATTCATTTGCGTTACATTTTGAAACTTCGAAAGCCACATCGGAACCAGGGGCGGACACTTGGTCAAATATTGGGGGGGGGGCAAGCCTATTGTTTTAATACGATGACGTCACATTTCTCATTGTTTTAGAACAAAAGATCATTGTTCTCTAAAGTATTGGGGGGGCAGTCGCCACCCCTCGCCACCCCCAAGTGTCCGCCACTGATCGGAACCATCTTCTTCTATAAGAACCGTTTTTTGCATTCATGGAGTTCTAATAATTGAACAGTTGTTATAAATCTTATCTATATCTTTTAATGTTATACATCAACACCCTATGGATAAATTAAAATATAAGATTTGAACAGTTGTTATAAATCTTATCTATATCTTTTAATGTTATACATCAACACCCTATGGATAAATTAAAATATAAGATTTGAACAGTTGTTATAAATCTTATCTATATCTTTTAATGTTATACATCAACACCCTATGGATAAATTAAAATATAAGATGCCCAAACAAATTATGCCCCCCCCCCCCGACATAGATAATCTGAACGTTTTCTGTTTCCTCACCCTTTTCGTCAGGTTTTCCCGACAATCCTTTAAGTAACTGATTTATTTCTTATAACTATGCCTTTGTTCTTTATTCATTCCACAGTCGCCAATAGTATTCCTCGTTACCAGCAAGTAAAACCTTACTCTCGTTCTTAAGTTGAAACAGGCACCGCGGAGCGTTGAGAAAAGTGGGGGGTCTAAAAAAAGTGAGGGGTCTAAAAAAAGTGGGTGGGAGGGGGCTAAAACCATATAAAAAGAGGCTTTACTGGTAGTTCATTACTTAATATTTGGCATTTTTTGCAAAAAGTGGGGGGGGGCTAAAGCCCCCTCAGCCCCCCTGCTCCGCGGTGCCTGTGAAAACGTTAGCTAGTGAACAAAAAATAAGGGTTCGTCTCAATGTATTGACTTTGTTTCGCCTTCCAATGCCACATACGCTAAAGCTCTTTCCCTATCTCTGGCCCTATTCTGGCCCCATCTGGGCGATCCAGCCAAATCAAATTGTATCCACCTTTTGTGAACGAACCATAAAATTGAGCTAGAGAGAGCTTTTAGGGGCCTTGCCTGTTACTCATTACAATCATAATATGCATCGTGCTAGCTCAGCAAGGGTAGTTTAATTTGAAAATCATTTCATAGGAACACGAGTCTCTGCTGGAACGGTACAGAACAGGCAATATGGAAAACCTTATCGAATTGCACAACAAAACCCCTGTTTGGAACGACGGTATGTTACCATATCAGTTAATACTGTATTTTTATCCCTACTGACATAACGGTTTAATATTTCAAGTAAGCACTATTTATACATTTCTAGTTCGTTTACTTTTGCTCTGATGAAGCCCCGTATGCCGGGGCGAAATATTAGCCATAACTGATTTATGTATGTTTGTTGTTGTTCATTCTCGTCGCGTTGCGGTGTTACTTATTTATTACATTTTATCGATTTTTCGTTGCAAGAATTCCATCAGAGTCCGTTGAACAGCCTGCTACCGTGACCTTTTCTTTATTCACACACTTTTTTATATGTTTGAAGTTCATACTTTAATGCATTGTTTTCTTTAGCTATTTACGGTATAAAAGTTAAAACATGTATACGTATTGTTTCGAGCAGCTTTCCTCTAATCTCTTCCAATCCTTCTTCTGTGAGAAGGATTCCAGAGTTTTCCTAAAAATTGGTCCTTGAAAATTATATTTTCTATAAAATTTATTTCTAATACAACATAGAGATATTTTAGATCTCTGAAATTCTTGAGTTGCCTTAATCTTCCCCGCCAGTTGCATCAGATAGTAACCATTATAGAAACGAGAGGTCTTATATATTAGACTTTTGCTATTCCTAAACCTCTTTATTCTGATGCTGTTAAGGTCTAATTATTGTCTATGCCGATTATTGCCCTCTTGTATTTTTATACATTCAACGTCCATTCAGTCCAACCGCCAAAGAAAATTTGCTCAAGAATATTAAGCATTGTTGGAAAAGGGGTGCATTCGAGTCATGAGGTTTTCGAAATAACTGATTGGTTTTGAATGCTACAGTTTTTGTGAGCTGATATAAGGTCTAACTGGATTTCACTTCTGGGTTATTCCATGCGACACTATTAAGTGTATGGCACCCAGGATCTCAGAATAAGTATGCTTTCTCTTCCAAAAAAACACAATAAGTGTATCCTGAATCCGAAATTTCATTGAAAAATTATTCCAGTTTAGAGGTTACGCGCAACCAAAATTTCCTTGATGAATTGCCAATAGTGACAAATTTATAGTTATTTTCTGTAACGTTGGCAGATTAATCATTAGGTCGTTATAGTACTGTTTTTCATTCTCCTGATGATTTTCTTGTAGACACCCAGTCTTATGTATTGAACTTCCATGGACGCGTTACCCAAGCCTCTGTAAAAAACTTCCAAGTTATTCACGAAAATGACCGTAAGTCCTTATGATTGATATTGTTGTCAGCTTGTAACATAGCCAAATCCTCAGTTCGTTTACTTGTTGTTGTTTATTCTCGTCGCGTTGCGGTGTTCCTTATATACTACTATTAAATCCTTGGTTGCTTTTTGATCATCGTAATTTTACAGAGTTTCAAAACTCTACGTTTTAATATGTCAAATTTTTGGCATCTTGCTCATCGTTTTATCATTGATATTCACGTTCAGTTTCACGAAGCCTGTGGAACAAAAAAGCTGTTTATATTTTGCACGAGTATCACATGTCAGACCTTCAGAATTTTAATTTTTGTGAAAGCTTCCTTGAATGAATAAAATATATGAACATAATATAACGTCACATAATTTTTAAGGAACCATACTATTAAGGAACCATGATATATATGATATCATATCATATATCATATATCATATATCATATCATCTCATGTAATATGTTATATGATTTATGATATATGATATATGGTATATGATATAGGATATGATGTTTTCTAATATAATTCTTATACTATATATTTTGTATTATAATATTTTGTAACAAAATCTAGGGTCATAATACAATATCATAAAATGTTTTACTTCTTTCTTAGTAATAATTGTCATTTCTTCTATTAATGATGTTGACCATTGAACGATTTTATTTCGCCTGTTTTAGCTGACTACATTGTAATGCAGTTTGGTCGTGTGGCTGATGACATTTTCACAATGGATTTCAACTACCCACTTTGCGCCCTGCAAGCATTCTCAATTGCCCTGAGCAGCTTTGATGGTAAACTGGCTTGTGAATAGCCTCGGGTTAACTCTTATTTCATGAAAAATTATTAGGATTTTAATTTGAAACAGTTTGTTGACTGTTTTTAGCTGATATAATACAATTGGTAATAAGACTGTTAAATATTATCCTAGCTGTTCATGCAGTAATTTTGCCTAAAGGTAGTAGATAAATGTTTTCTGTTATTATCCTGGTTGTGTAAATTGTTTTAATCCCAAATGCACTTATATTCAGTTACCTAGTAGAACTTAGCTCATGGGAATGTTATGGATCGCTATGAACTTGCTGCAATAGAAACTCAGTGTAACCAAGCCATTTTAGTTACCTACTAAAAGATGTACAGTTTCTAATCTGTACACTAACGTGACGTATACTAAGAATAGTTTTATCTTGTTCACGAAAACATAAGACTCCTTAATAGTGCATTTTCATAAAAGCCTTATGAACTTAAAAGATCTCAGTGATGTTTATTTTACTGTATTATCGCACGTTCCTATCATAGAAATTCCAAAAAAGGGAATACCAAGGACATTTTTGAGACCAGTAGTAGTTTAGGTCCATCTAAGAAAACATCTTTGGTGGTGAGCATAAGTCTCGTTATTGAATGTAATAGGTACCTATTGGCAGAAATACTTCATTCTTAGGGGCGGCGTTTGTAATGAATAGACTATATCTGCGAATAATTTTTCACTTTGAATTTAGGGTTGTTATAGGATTAGCAATATTTGTTAGAGTCAAGGAAAAAGGCTGGATGAAAGTCCAAGAGATTACTTTTGTTGGCGCTTATCATGTAAGAGAATTTGACGGTGTGGTTTTAGGAGTTACCTTTTCCAATCAGCTAAGAGGGTGTAGGCTGTATACAACGCATATTATAACACTATACCCGTAGGTTTTTTTATAATCTCTGGTACTTGTTTTTTTCCTGGTTTAAAGTCTGATAAAGCATTAGTGGTATTTTACAAAACGTTTTACCTGTAGCCTGCTCCCCAGTCTATAAACGCTGCCACATTTATATCCTGTCCAGGCAGAGGGCTGGGTCCAGTTTATGAAAATAATTTATGTAATGAAACATTTGAAATCTTGCGTGATTATTCCCCGCAGAAGTACGCACTGAAACCAAACAGGGCGTAGATAAAATGATGTATGATGAGTTTAAAGGTTTCAGCTAATTGCATAATTTGGAGGGTTGCATAAATTACCACCAAATTCTGCTGGAGACTGCGGACAGGATATTTATCAATATTGCACAGTCCATAAATGTGGTAGCATTTGTGGACTGGCGCACAGGCTACCTGTAGATGTTATCTGCTTTAGAAATATCAAACTGTTCAATCCCTCCCAGTCGCCCACATTCCTTTAGGAAATAAAGTTAACTTCATTACTTGGGGCATTACTTGCAATTCGGGGAAAATTAGGAACAAAAATTGTGATCGCCCTAAATGGCTCGGTTCCCATCTTTATCTAGACCGTTTTCTTGAGAAGCGATACAAATCAAAACATCTTCCATATCTTGAAAAATTAATGCAAAAAAACAACATCGGTATCAACTCAGCTCCTTGCAATCAAGAACCAGCTAAGAAGTTATTATGTTTTTGTTTTAGAAATAAAAATGCTGTTCTACCATCTAACATTACGTTTTTGCAAATTAAAGGCAATCTGTCTCGTTGTGGATTGGTTAAAGAGAACCGCCATCTTTTTTACAATGCGATAAATTGAAGGGAGACTGGAAACAATAAAAGATCGCTTTGTTCTTATAATCAATCAACGTCGTGACAGATTGCCTTTAAACCTCGGTCTCTTCCAGGGCCTCCGACGAAGGTAGGGGGGGGCCGGGGGGGCCCCCAACTTTTTTGCAAAACAATAGAGTTTTTTTCTAAATCTTTTGTTATGGATGCTAAATTTTCCTTTGGCCCCCCCCCCCCCACTTTTCAACTTTTGTCGGAGCCATGTCTTCCGGATAAAAGCAACAACAAACTTCAACTACACCATTCTCATTTATTAGAACCGCAATCAAAAACCTCTTAGTGAGAACAGTATCGACACACTATTACGATTATGAGACATTAGCATAATTAAGAAGGCCTAAATTGGTAATGTTTTTCCATATTTGTTTTTAAAGCTTTCTTTAACAATGGTTTGTTTATGCCGATAACATTGGTCATAGAAATACAAGTGGATTTTGTTTTCTTTAATCTACTGTTTTTCTCTGTAACCCTATTATTAAGTTTATTTCGGTGCAAAAAATGATGATGGGTTTTGAAAATACGGTTTTTAAGGTAGCAAAAATGTCGAAACATATGCTGACACTCTTCGTCTGACACTCTTCAGAGTATAAAACGTCAGAATATTGATCTAAAACTAAAAGCTCGTGTGATTAGTTTCTCTGAGCATCCGCAGTCTTAATTCTTGTTAACCAAGAATGAGTTAATTTTAGTTTGAGCTTAGATAATAAATCAACTTATTCCAAATTCCAATGGCTAAAGATAATTTATTGCAGTGGCGGACACCTTGGGGGCATCCCCAATACTTTGAAGGACAATGGTCTCTTGTTCTAAAACAATCGGTAGATGTGACGTTATCTTATCAAAACAATAGGCTTGCCCCAATATTTGACCAAGTATCCGCCCCAGATTTATTGTTGCATAGCTCGGATAGGTAAAGAGTGTGTTTCATAATTACCGAGTTCTTCAATGATCGTGGAAGTCGGTAGCCATACTTTCCATTCGTCGCGATAACATTTGTTGAAATAAAGTTTTTGCAAACTGGTTATTTTCTTTAGAATCTTAATACCTTATCACCTATTTTATATGGTGAGTCTGGTACCCAGGGTAAGGATATACTTGCCGAATTTGAAAGTAGTCGGAAATTAAAAAATTATGCAGCCCAACAACTTCAAGCATTAATTTACCTTGGTTACCAAATCCCATGAGATTGGGATTTGAGAATGAGATTGCGAGAGGATGCAAGGCGGGGATGACAAGAAGGGGGCAAGAGTCAGCTGCCCCCAGCCCCTATATAGAAATGAAGAGGAGATAAGGATGGTAGGGAAAGTATAATCTTCCCCCGTCTTTATTTCCTTGCTTCTGTTAACCAAGGTGGTATTCTCTACCCAAGGTGGTACAGTAGTGTATTTTTGTTTTATTCGCCAAACAAAATTTTAATTTACCACTGAAAAAAAATCGAAATATTATTATTTCTTGGTTATAATGCCAAAAAACAATACTCTCTTATTTTACGAAACGAGGTAGATGACGTAATGACATACACTTTACACGTGATCCTTCCGCTGACCATGAATACCGGTTTGTCATAAACAAAGGTAAAAAAGAATGTTCTAGGTTGCTCTGGAATTTTTTATAAGGGAAAGAGTCAGTTCGTTGTGCATATCAATTTATATCCTGGACTGAGTAAATTGAAACTTGAAAATTCGCTTGGAATAGTATTGCGATTAGTATTGGAGTAGTTTTTGAACCACCATCATATAAAATGGCAGATGGAAATGACACAAAAACAAATGGGCCTGCAGTGACTGAAGATCTGTCGTCTATAATTGGGAACATGGTCTTGGCTCATGAGATGATTATTAACGATGATTTTAAGTTGAAAGGATTTCAAGATAACACGTAAGTTTGTTTAAAACATTTTTGTACCTAAGGGGAATATTCCCTATTATTTTGGAGCACAGCTCCATTTGACAGGAGAGCGACGAGTCTATCGAAACCCGTTAAGAAATGACTGTTGAAGAGGTGACGTAATCATTTAATGTTTCTCCTACTATTAAATCCTATCAAAATTGTTGTTTTCTAATAATAGTAATTTATTTATAATTGCAAAACTGAATAGTTTTGCCTTTTTGTCAAAACCGTGCAACCTACCAACTTGGCAAACTTCACTACAGAAAATAAAGAGTGACATTTGAAAATATTGTCCAAAGATGAAAGGGGGTCATAAAAGACAGGTCTACAAACCTGTTGCATATTTATAAAGATTAAAAGAAACTAATTAAAGCGGCAGATATGAGAAACCAGGTAGTTTTTAGCCCAATACATTTAGTTTCATGTACAAAAAATAATGATATTGTTTTGAAAACTACTTCTATGACTTGTCAAATTGGAGAATTAGTTATAAGCTGAAAGAAGTTAAAATTGTGAGCTTTTGATATAACTATAAGAAAGTCTTTCAAGGCTTTGCTTAGTACTTCTATGGGCTATGGCTTCTTTCTTTTTGCCTGAAATTACTATGCTTTGTTATTACTTCTTTCTTCACTTAGAGACTATCATTGGCAAATGTGCTTTGTGCAATATTTTCTTCCAGCAAACCACCTGTAATCTTTAATGCACTGTGAATGTATTTCATTGGATTTCTTGAAGACCTTTTACTGGTGCTTTACATGTCACATGTTTGTGTCATGTTTCTCCAGAGTTCCTGATTAACATAACATAATGCAAGTAACATATTGTAAGATTTCTTCTTAATATTTCATGAAATTTTGGTAATAACATTTCTTTGAAACAGAAGTGAATCTATTTTTCAAACTAAGAGATGTCAGTATGCCAAATTAAATAGCACCTGGTTTCTTATCCAGCAATAAATTTCCTTCAAGAGCATTTTGTAGCCTTCATGTGCGTAGCACATGGTACACGTTTAGGGGGGGGGGGGCTAAGTATGTATCTTGCCTGAATATTATCACCCCTAATTGGAATAAAACTGCTCAAATGGAGCCTGGATGCCATAACTTCTTCCTGGCTAGGGGGCTGCTGCCCCCAGCCCCTATATCTCCTATGGATATGGAAGTCTTACTACTTTCATACCTGAGGCTAATTTCCCCCTAATTGATATTGTATACAGATATTATTGTGTCCAAAACTGGGTAACAAATTGAGATAGATATGTTGCTTATGGGCAATCCAATGTATTTAAAAGCACATTGTGCTCATTGGCTTGTAACATGTATCTATTTGTAATAAAACAGTAAGAATCATCATCATTAGCTTTGCCTGCCACCACCAGACCTCATTAATCTGCGTGAGCTCAAAAGCGGGGCTCGTAGGCATAAAAGCTCATTCTCAGGAATTTCTGTAGGCACATTTCTGAATCGATTTTCATTTACCTTTATTGTATTACAGTCATGCCTTATTTAAACATCTTTCTTGGTATTGAAATTGAACGGTCCAATAGAATATAAAAGGTAGTAGTAGAAAGTCTTCATTACTAAAATGACAGGAGATTCTTACTCTTAAGGCGCCATTTGACTCTCAAAATCAAGTTGTCTGTTTGTCTCTACCTCTTGGTGGAAGAGATCACTCGCAATTTTGTATCACTTTTTTCTTAGAGTATTATATTATGACTTGGCTGAAGAATGCCCACTCTTTTAAGTTAAAGTCCTCAAGCTTTTGAATCTGGTAGCCATTGATGTCTGACCTTTTTGAGCAAAAATCCTGGCACACCTCCAAATAATTCATCAGAAACAAAGCTTTTTGACAATTTGCGTCTATTTCTGCAATTTTTGGAGTGAAATCATTTTCATATTAAAATAATCAAATCATACAAGCATGATAAGCTAAAAAACGAAGTATCCTTATAAGATATTATACTTAATAAGACACTTCAACAAAAGTAATTGGGAATAGAATCTTTCATGGCTATTTTTCTTATCTTTGATGTGAGAAAGACCCAGTGTAATGTCGAAATTCTTGCAACCTTTGCCAAGGAAGCGAAAGCAAAATCCTAAAATTCACAAACCTTAAAAGAAGATGTAGTAAACAAAACTGCTCCATTTGAAGTAAAGCGTCTTTACTGAAGATGTCTTTATTTGATAAAATCAATAACAGCGATAGGGCTACTAAATGTCTTATCAAGTTCAATTTATTTTTAACAAAATCTTTTTTAAAAAAAATTGTTTTGTCATATTTAAATTCTTAGCAACTCCCATTAGATTGTCAACTTGCCATTTCTCTGACAAGGTATCTCCTTGAATTTTGAAAGTTCTTTACTTCTTGATGGTATTGCCAAAATGCATGAAATTGTTCCGTGCATCATTCAATATAGAAAACTGTTTGTTTTTTTCTAAGAGTACTAAAAAGTTTCTTTTAATCTGCATTTTCATGTCCTTCATTTGAACTACCATTCCTTTAAAACATCAATGGAAAATTCGACTGGAAAATTCGACCTGCACACAGCAAGGAGAAGAATTTTTTAGGGATATATTTTAAAGGATAGGTCATTAGAACTTTGAATTTTTTGGAAAACTGACAAGAAAATTAGCCAAAAATTGCGTGAACTAGCAGTAAATTTTGATCAGTATACCTAACCATGACTGTGTGTCATATGGCAATCCCATGGGCATTAGAAGGCGGGTGAAGATAAATTGTGAATTATTCATAAAGGAAATCAAAAGGATTGTAACACATTTCAGTAGCCAAGCATCTGCATGTCAGTTTGGCGCCTAAGTATAAAATCAATGAATTAGTACCTACACTACAGCTTTTTCAATGTCCATATTTTGCCTGCTGAAAATACTGTAGTTAAACACATTCTTCGCAGTTGTTTTATTTTCTACCATTCAGTTTCTGAGTTCCTCACAACTCAAATGTGAAACTTGGTAGGATTAGAAAAATGACAAAAAAAATTTTTTTTATAATTTAGAAACTCTGCGTAAACCTTTCACTGCACATTAACTCTGCCAAAACTTAACTCTACTTTGGGACGGAAATTGCTAGGGTGTCGGAGGCAAGAGCCCACAAACGTTTGCTTTAAGTGTCTGTTCAAACACTGTTTTTAGCATTTTTGTCGTTAAATTTCGTTTAATATTGAAAAACATGATTTTGTAGACAGGAGAGTTTCATAATATTTCCAATAGGCAAGCTACACTGATTGCACAACCTTAATGCTTGCGTTTATAAATGTATATCACGGGCGTTGTAAACGCGCAGGAGCGTTGTAAATAAATACTTTACTTTTATAAACCTGGGCGCAACCGAAATATTGCAGACGGCGTAATATAAGGCCGTGACGCCACTGATGTATATATATATGCGTGTGTGTCACGCGAAAGCTTAGGTATTTCCAGATTATGCTTTTTGCAAAGCAATCTGTATCGTCAAAAAATGGCTTTAGGAGTTTATTGCTGGAAGCGAAAATGGACATTGACTGGTCCAATGTGTATCTGCTTTATACAACACTCCATAAAAGCTTCCATACGTCTGTGTTTCATTGGCTTACAGGCAGTGATGGCTCCAGCCGATAGACAGTAGAGGCGAAAGGAAATTAAAATAAGTCTAAGACCACGCCCTGTTTATTGTTAGAAAATGCCCCTTACCAAAAGGGAAGGCCGATTTACAAATTTTGGTCACGTTTTCTGGTTACTTACAGACAGTTTCGAATTCATAGGATCACATCACGCAGAATACTTTGCCCAACAATTACCCTTCCCCAAGCATTTTCACATCGAATTTTGACGTCAAATTTTTACGAAATAAAAAATTGATCCTGCCGGGAACTGGAGAAACATTTCCCCCAGTCCCTTCGCCGTCATTGCTATTAAGCACCTTTAACATGTAAAGGAATGCGCTATTTAGTATTTATTAACATTGCAGCGGCAAATTCTTAAACATCCTTATTAAGTTTCCCTCAAAATAAAGCATTCATTTCAATGTGCCGGTTAGTCATCAATGCACTTCAATCGGCTAGTTACTTATTAATGCTTTTGTATCATAATATGTCTACCAAAGCTGAATAGCTCATTTCATCGGACCTCTATTTATCTGATATGATTCTTAATTAAGGTTAACTCGTTTCAAAATCAAAACCTGCCAGCATATTTTTGCATAGTATTTGATTAACTTTGAAGCAGTTCCTTTTCGCCGTTGAAATGAAAAACATCGTACTTCGACGCAAATTCAGGTATAACTTTAGTTTCTCTGTAATAGCAAACTATACTTTGATTGGTTTATAATCTTACTAGCGCAAAAGAAAGTACGAGGACTTTTCTGTCTTTCCACGATGAGATTTCAGATTTTACTTGCTTGCAATAAGGCCTACAGTTTGGCCAACATTAAGTGGCCTGAAATCATTGCCTAAACAAAATGGCCTAAAATCATGTTTTGGATAAATTGACTTAATGAAGATATATGCTAAAATCGAAGAAATTACTATAGCCCACAGCGCTGAACAAAGGTGATATGTTGAGTTATTTATTTTTTGTCCGGCCTTGACTATTTTCCACTGAAGTTTTTGATTCTAACTTCAAACATGTCTGAATTGTGTAATGTTTGAACGCAGCTCTCATTTTGATAACACTCGACTAAATGTGGCTTTTCTCTCTCTTACAGCACGTTATCCTTCGTCTATGGTAATGTGAATCAATCATCTATTCAATAGTTTTTTTCAGATATACAAAAAATAGCAAAATTATTAGGTCGCTGTTTCTTATGATATAAAACATGTTTTTAGGTTGGAGAAAGCAGTGAAGGACCTTGTTCACAAGGCATTCTGGGATATTTTAGAAGAGCAGATCTCCCAAGATCCTCCGAAATATGAACGCGCGTTATTGTTGTTGGAAGAGATAAAAGAGGTAAATTTGACATAATAAGTTTTCATCTAATAAAGATTCTTGATACTTCATGTAAGAATTGATATGGTCTAGTTTCGTATTTTCTGTTTAAGAGATCCAATATACTGCTGACGTTGAGTTGCACACAGCTATGCCAGGCTCAAGAATTTTATAATATTTTTGTCATCACTGTTATTCAATAATTAATATAAATATTTCAGGCGTTGCACATTTTAAGAGGGAAATAACAGATTTAGAATTGAAACAAATAAAGCTTGTTAGCCTATTGTTTGCTTCTAAAGGCAAAAATTAACGATTTAAGGCACTCTAGCAATTGTATAAATATCAAAGGACCGAGAATGCCTCGTTGAGAATCGCCAAGGTTTTTCTTGTGTACGGAGATCAACTGAAAGGTTTCTGATCAATTCTTTCCGATCTGTCAAAAGATCATTATGAATTTAAGTACCTTTTGCTTATAGACACCTTGTTATTGAATATGTCCTGTTTTCTTCGTACTAGTTTCTATTTTCTGCCAGCTCACCAAGCTATTTTGTTTCTTAAATGTTTGGTTGGTTCTAGTGATTGATTTAATACTGATAACGTTCACGTATTGTGTATGCCAGCAAACATCCCCTCTCTCTCTTTCGAGCGACTTTAATAATATTTTTAATAAATGCACAAAGCTTGCTCGAAATCACTACAAAGACCGGGAAGTAGAACAAGTAACTAACCTGCATCACGAATCTTGTGCGCCTTCTTTTGAGTAATGATGGATGCATCGCTGATGGGTGCAGGTTAGAAACCATCTGTTCACATTCCCATACCGGGATCGGGTTGCTGGCTCAAGAACTTGCTTATACAGCAAAAGAAGGTGGCGGCAAACACTAATATATGCAAGGGTGACACTATCATTTAGCTTCCTTCTGTAAAAAATGGACCTAAGATATCTCCCTTCATCTTGTAGCTCTGAGGTTTCAATCATCAATGCCGAGGGAATTTACTCAAAAATTGTGTTATTTGTGAGAATGACATTGGCAGTTAACGTTATCTTAAAACAGCCTTGGATTTAGAAATATTATCGAATTTATATTATGATTGTTTTAGCTTCAAACCTCCTTAGATTTAGTTTAAAAATGTTGGATACTCATTTCTCTTCCAGGAACAGGCATTTATGTTTTATTCCTTCATTTTTGTAGATCTTGTTATCCCTCATGCCTCAACATGCATCAGGCCTAAAGGAAAAGGTTGAAGAAGTTTTGGACCTAGAGTTGATCAACCAGGAAGTTAATCACGGATGCTTTGATTTGGAAGAGTGTGCGAAATTCATCATTATTGTAATGGGGAAATTGTGTGCGCCTCAAAGGGACGATGAATTGAATAAATTAAAAGAGACGAAAGGCATTGTTTCGACGCTAAGGTTTGTTTATGTTTCTGCTTCTACGTGTTTTATGTTAGTGAGAAAGGGGGGGGGGGCGTTTTGTGCCGCCTGCAACTACAGGGTCGAATCTAACCTTGTTATTTTATAACGATAATATAGTTAGCAAATAAGTTTACTACCAGAATGAAACTATAATAGTTTGATTGTTAAAAACACGACGTTTCGAGAATGTACTCGTTATCAAGTGGCTAGAAAAGAAACAAGCCGAGCAAAGAGAAGGCGAATCAAACTATTATATTTTCATTCCAGTACTAACTATATTATCGTTATTCTGGATGAAGTACCACACGCAACGTATATATTTAATTGTTATTTTATATCCTGTATTTGACCTCTTTGGCCTATTCAACTCCCTTGCTTAGGACTATACACTGATCTAACTAAAGACTTTTTTGGAAAATACAGAACACATTTCTATATGAGGGGGGAGAAGCGTAGACCTGATAAACCTTTTCACCCATTTTCTTACGTTTCCAAAAAAGACATCTTTCTGTTGGAAAAAACACAATAAATCCCAAAAAGTGAATTTCTTAACTGTTTTCAAGAAACTTCTCACGTTCTTTGTTCTTTGAAACGCCTCTTTTGATTAAAGCCACTCCTTCAAGATGAAAGAATTTGTGAATGCTCTGAGCATTCAAAAAAGTACCTATGAGAAGAGTTTTCTAAATACATTGCTGTACTGTTAACATCGACGACAAGTAGATATACAATTAATATTTGCTCATGACATGCATATATTTTTTACGAGATTTAGATGCATTTGTGACTTGTAAATTGGCTTTCAAAGAGTTGATGAATTCTACCTTGATAAGAATATGCAAACTTTAAGAAAGCACAAGTATATTCCTGACAATGATAAGGAGAAACAATATCTTTGAATTTTTCGTGATTCTACAAGATTGCCTAGACACAGTTATACTGAGGTCGCAATGTATAGGGGTTTATGAGATACATCCCTTTCAATGTGCCCTTACCCCATTTTAACGGTCTTTTGAACATATTTTGCAATATACTTCTTTTTCGTTTCATGGCATATTACCCCTTATTGGTAAACATAATTTTCATGACTTCTAAACTTCTGATGCTGTACTCAATTGAAAATTCTTCTATTGCTTTCATGGAAACATTTTTGTTTACAGCGACGTCACGGTGATCTAAATGTATGTATTTTTTTTTAAAGTGGTATCTTGAAATTCCTTGACATGATGAAACTCGACATGGCAAATTTCCAGCTCCAGAAATTGAGACCCTACCTTATTCAGCAAGCTGTTGACTACGAGCGAGGGAAATTTCAACAGTTTCTTATCTCGAACCCAGGTTTGGGGTTATTATTATTCTATATTGCATTATATTATAGTTCCTGTGTATTGTTTAATTATTAAATTGAAATCTAAGCTAACTATTGTGGATCAAAATAGGCCTCAGCTAGAAACACGAGAACATGACTTTAAATGTTGCCCAGTCAGTGCCGCTTGTCAATTGAAAGTATCTTAAATAGAGTCCAAGGGCGAAAAGGAACTCCTTTAGCTTATAAAATAGCGTATTTTTGCCTTTTTATGTAGATATATTATAAAACTGCTAGGTGGAACAACGATCGTGCTTTACGAACAATCTGAAACATGAAACATGATAGCTTTTGGCCCAGTCCGAGTTTTCCAGTAATTGCTGCCCGATAGTGAAATCGCATGTTTTAGTTGTTGTTTTTGATCTGCATAGGGAGAAAGCTGTTCTCTTTTGGGGAGAGTTTTATTTCCAATTTTGGAAGAGATATGCTGTTTTACTCCTTTTTTCTGTCTTATTTTTTCTTTTTCCAGCAGTTCTCTGTTTTCGTCTGCAAACCTGACGTTTCACTACCCTCAACCAAGGAATGCTAATGCCCATAGACTATTAAATACTTCATAGCTGTCTTAATCATCCAATATTAGATAAAATGTTGTCAATTGTTGGTACCTTTTAATTCTTAGATGGAACAGCAGCAACAAAATGTTGGCTACAGCAAGCTGTGGATGAAGTCAGAGGATTGATAACGAAATCAACATCAGTCCAAAGCGAAACCAAACAAGACCAGCCAGTTAGGCCTAGGCCTAAAGTTTCCAATTATTTGGTTCTTACACACGCGTATTTAAAACTGCTTGAGTGGAAAGATGAAATTTTATACCCCGAGGTACTTTTGGATTATATCGTCTGCATTAATTCCTCTTTTTTCTCATTCTTGGTGGAAGCTTTTTTTTTCTTTGAGGATAGCTCTATGCCAATACACAACTTTTCTCGATCTTCCTCTTCCTTTTTCCATCCCAATCGCTAGGCCTAGTTTTAGACGGTGACTTGCTATAATGGTTCAAAATTTCGCACTTTTTAGAAAAATGTACTCCTGAATAATGGCACGTTCCCGTTCCTCAAAACCTATACAGGTACCCCCCCCCTCCCTCCCCGAGATTTGGCTAGCACTGTAATAATTGCCAAGTCAATTGCTCCCTTTTAAATCTTGCCAAACGGTAGACAAAGCATACTTTGTCTTTGAGAACCGTTTTTCTGTTAACTTTGATGATATCGTAGGTCATCCTTTAGATTTTTAAGTTTATTGGGTCAATCGTTTTATCTACATAGCAAGATTATTATTTTAGAATGGAAATCCTCAGTTTTATAAATAAAAATGACAATTAGTCATGGCTTTTCCTAAAAGATGTTTGTCTAAACCAATTTATCCAAATTACTATTAAGCTTCCTCATTAGGATGTTATAGTCTTATTCATCTTCTCATTCATTCGATAATTGATTAACGAGTAAACAATCTTTTAGCTCTGTCGAAAAACCCTTGCCAACGTACAAATTAGTTCCTTAGGACACGTAATTTATTAATCATTAGCTCGTTTATTCAAATTCATCTAAGCAGGTTTTATTTGCTTTTGACTTTCAAACAGTCCGTTATTTGAAGTTGCTTGAAATCAATTTCAGTTCTGTTCATCTTTTTCCTAACTTTCATTCAAGTTTTCACTCAATTCATTTAATCCTCTTGATTGGATTATATTCTAGTAGTTGACGTGGTTTTCTTCGTTCATTGTTATATCAGCTCACTCACGTTCCCTCGATTTCTTTGTGCTCAATGTGATTTTCAATCATCGGATTTCATCCAGGGGCAGCTAAAGCAGGGGGGCAGAATGGACTAAGCCCCCTAATAATTTCTATACTATGCTTAAAACTATACCATGAATCGTCTTACTCTTGGTTTTTTAAAGAAAATCAGCCCCCAATAACGTTTCACCCCATTCCAATGTGTAACATGCCCTGTGGTCCTTGTGCCCTTTAAACTATACCATGAATCGTCTCACTCTTGGTTTTTTAAAGAAAATCAGCCCCCAATAACGTTTCACCCCATTCCAATGTGTAACATGCCCTGTGGTCCTTGTGCCCTTTAAACTATACCATGAATCGTCTTACTCTTGGTTTTTTAAAGAAAATCAGCCCCCAATAACGTTTCACCCCATTCCAATGTGTAACATGCCTGTGGTCCTTGATTTTGCCCTTTAAACATATTACCATGATGTCCTACTCTTGGTTCTTCTTAAAGAAAAATCAGCCCCCAATAAAGTTTCACCTCCATTCCAATGTGTAAATGCACTTGCTGGTTCCTTGTGCCCTTTAACATTACCATGATTCGTCTTACTCTTGGTTTTCTTTAAAGAAATCAAGCCCCAGATAACGGTTTCACCCATTCCAATCTGATAAGCATGGCCCATGTGGTCCTTGTGCCCTTTAAACTATACCATGAATCGTCTTACTCTTGGTTTTTTAAAGAAAATCAGCCCCCAATAAACGTTTCACCCCATTCCAATGTGTAACATGCCCTGTGGTCCTTGTGCCCTTTAAACTATACCATGAATCGTCTCACTCTTGGTTTTTTAAAGAAAATCAGCCCCCAATAACGTTTCACCCCATTCCAATGTGTAACATGCCCTGTGGTCCTTGTGCCCTTTAAACTATACCATGAATCGTCTTACTCTTGGTTTTCTAAAGAAAATCAGCCCCCAATAACGTTTCACCCCATTCCAATGTGTAACATGCCCTGTGGTCCTTGTGCCCTTTAAACTATACCATGAATCGTCTTACTCTTGGTTTTTTAAAGAAAATCAGCCCCCAATAACGTTTCACCCCATTCCAATGTGTAACATGCCCTGTGGTCCTTGTGCCCATCAGCTCATTCTTAAACGGATGCTTAATCATGAATACTACTAAGGAGATATTGCAATGGAATTTTAGGGTTTTCGATAATATTTTAATCAGTGAAATGATATGTTCGATAAACGTCCCTATTGCAGAATCGTTTGAATTTAAATGTTTTATTTCAGTTTTCAAAAGCAATATATTTTTCAGGTGCCTTTTCAGGTTTCAGCTACAGGTGCACTAGTGCAGTTTTAATTGATTTACTTTTTCAAGTACTTGATCCAGAGAACTTCAGAATAATTGCATTATTCTAAAGATGCTTTTTATTAATATTATGATACACTGCACTGTTCTGCTCTGCAGTTTATACTTCCCCGGAAATTTCCTTCTCCTTCACAAACAACAGCATCAAACCTTTTGCTAGCTGAAGCGATTACCAAGCATGATTTTCTATGCATGATTTTCTATGCTTGTTGTAAATCGATTATCAAGTACTTTCCTTTTTCACCCCCAGACCCTGTTAATGGACGAGCTGCGTTTGGCTGAGATGGGTCACATGTTCAGTAGGCTTTGTCTGATTGGCTCAGTGATGGTGATATCATCGAATGTTATTGGTCAGCACCTAGCAACGGACGCTGCGTTTGTTAAGAAATTGAAAGACCAGTTGTTTATTTTGCTCGACGGCGTACCAAACAGGTATGATTTATTGTGTCTTTTATTATTGTTATCCTCCGATCTGATAGACTAAAATACTTTAGAAAACTCACTTGAAAGGCCAATTCTCGCGTTTCTTTCAATACATAAAATTTTTTAGAATGTAACATATATGTTGTTAAAGACAATTGACATATTGGCTTGTTTTGTCTGTCAATCAACTACTGACCAATAAATAAGCGTGCTGGTAGTATTACGTTCATTGATTGGCCAATTTTCTTTAATATCTGTCAACTGTCTACAGATTTGATTCATTGATTCATAATGCTTCTACAAGTCACATATCATTATTACTTGGACTACACACTTTTTACAGGAATGCCTAATTTCTTGCCGCCTCAAAATTCTCAAAAAATTCCCATTTTGAGCCTAATATTATTCTTAAGTTATTCTTGCTCGACGCAAGGTTTTCAAAGAAAAACCTTTTTTGATGCGTTGCTTCATCATAAACTTAAACAGTAACAGAACAGAATAATAAATGTGGTATCTAGTCACAGAGTAACAATATAGAGTTAATTACTCACGGAATGGATGAGTGTATTTCAAACCATATATATCGTGAAAGTGACAGTTGTTTTGCTTCGTGAGAAAACTGAGATAAATAAAAAATCAAGTCTTGATGAAACTTGAGCTTGGCGTTATTCTTTAATTTTAGCGATTTTGAGCCTCAATTTTCTTATAGTCTTTTAAAAAAGGTGTTTACTACCTAGTTATAGAATTCCTCAGTTTTGGGTGCTGTCTTTATCGTGAATCTAACTGACTTTGCTTCCACTTCAATTTCAAAGACTCCTCTGACTAGGAACCTAGTTTGAATTGTTGTAGTTGTCCTTCAGGTCGTTTGACCCCTGGTGATGTTATGAACCTGACGTCTCCATTCAGCTCTAATTTTGGTGTCTTTGTTGAGCTGATAAACATTTCTTGTTGTCATCGTCTTAATTTTGTCAAACAACTTTGTTGCAGGTCTTCCTCTACATCGTTTCCCTTCAATTTTTCCTTGCATTATCATGAATAGCTTGATTGAAATGACGCAAATGTGTTGGTTTGATTTTACTAGGTTTGCTGACAGTATCTCTTAAATTCTGGTCAGTGAAACATTTGGTCGACTGCAATGTTCTGGCGTTTAGCATGGAATTTTTTTATATGTAACATCAAGTGATGATGTGGCATGGACTTGTAAACAGCCTTTTTTAAGTCCGTTTAAGATGTTTATTGCAAGTTCTTATTGCTAAAATTCAGAGTTCAAATTGTGATATTATCTATACTAAGAACAATGTTTGGCTAAAGTTTTCTTCCAAATTTTAAGCAATAATCTATTAATTAAAAAATAAACAATAGCGCTGTCTCTATTTCCTGCCATTTTCGTACTTATTCAACAAAGAGCTGTATAATCCTGCCTGGAAGACACAGACACCGTTTACAGCGCTGCTCAACCGTATTCCCGGTCATCCATTTTTAGCATAAGTTTCAGTGATTCTTTTGACATCAACGCTTTAAGCATTTAGATTGGAAAATCGACTTTTCTCAGCACAATTGAATCATCTGTCTTAAGATAGCTCACTTTTGAATGGCTAACTCAAAAACCCTTACTTTTCTTGTGAATATTTAAAGCGGCATAATAGATGATTCGCATTATGCTTGTTCCTAGAATTTCCACCACATGTTTGCAAAAATAGCTCAGATTAATTCCGCCTCTGCTCAAAGTGGAATCGTAATTTGGGCTCGTTTTAAAGGATGTTTTAGCATTGATATTATTCAAACTGCACTTCCCTATTCTTGTTTTTCAAAACTCCTCATAATGAACCCTAGACTCACATTTTCAAAACCTAAGCAACCCTCGATATCTTGTCTCTTCTTGGAATAGATATCCTGCTGGCGGCTCGAAATCTATAAACTTTTGTGTTATGTTATCAAACTTTCAAATATCAAATTTACCCTCAATGCACAATGTCTCTTGCTAGACAAAACCTTTCAAATATTTTGACAAAAGTTTTCAATGACATATTTGTGGTTTTTTATCTGTACGCTCAAGAATTGCTTATTATTTCTTTATATACCGACTGGAGGTGATGAATTAGGCAAATTCAGGTTTTCTCACTCAGTCTTCTGTTACTGCAAATTCTAGTTGACTTGATCATGGCATATTGTTATCATTTCGTTTCATTCTCTCTGAAACATTGCTTCATTATCTAACTGCTTTGATATTTTGATTTCAGTAAGTTGCCAGACTTGGTTCCAAATCTTTACGAGCAAGTAGCGGCCTCAGCCAAGCAAGCCTGTGAGACAAAGGGCACCTCAATACTTACCGAGGAACAGGAATTAAACCTTAAACGCCAAATATCAGGCCTTTTGAACGAGAAAAACACTGTGCATCAGTTAATCAGTAAGTAGAAGTTTAGCCTTCATCTCTGAGTTTAATGAAAACTCTGAATCTTTTTTCAACTCTCTGTTTGATTATCTGTTTTTATTGTTGCTTCCTTTTTGTTGAAAATCTTGTGTTAAAAAAAATGTAGCATTTATGTTGAAAGTAGAACTTATGGTTTATTTGTGTTATATGGCTTCATATTTCGGAGCCTGTCTCTAACCAATTTCATGTTGGATTTCGTAAGTTATTCTCTCGTGTCAATTTTTCGTGCCCTTGAAAATGTCGAAATATCTACCTCGTGTTTAGGGTAAACGAGATGTGATAATGATAACGATACAGCTCTTTAAACAGGGTTGCCTTTTTAGAAACAAATGTGCTGTTATCAATAAGGGCCCTGTTAAAAACTTTAAAAGGAGAAAAAGTTAGGATAAACTTAAATTTGAATTAATTGCAATTAAAAATTAGAGTTAGTCACAATTAAAAGTCTCAAGGTTTTCAAGAAATTATCCTTTACCTCGACACGTGTCTTACGATAAAAAGTGTACAATGCCTGTTAAAAGTACTTGGAACACCCAGCAATTTGCATTGAATTTCATATCTTTCATTCCTTTTTCCGAAAAGAAATTACTACTTCCGCCCCCTCCCCCTAGAACGATGTTGATAATTTAGAGAAATATCATAAAAGAAGTGCAAAAGAAAGTGCTTCCTAATATCCTAATCCGTTTCATAGTAAAACAACATTGTTCCGGTGGGGGAGAGGGGGGTGATGAGTGATTTTGACCTTGGAAATTGACGTTAGTGTTCCAAAACTTTGTACTTTTGTGGCAGGCATTGTACTTTTAATTCGGAGGATTTCAAGAACAACATGTGATTTCCAGAAAAATCTCCATCAACATTAAAACCTTTGAATTTATTAGCAGACATTATTGATGTACATAATATGCAGACAATTCATCAATATTCTATTAATACATAGAAGCAGATGTTTGACGTATTTTGAAAGAAATCTACAATTACGAAAGAATTGGTTTCTACTAGAGCAAGATGCTTTACAAGATATTAACTATTTTGTCAAAAAGTGGTATTTGTCAGTAGTCAAAACAACAGGTTCTTGCATTGTGTTTAAAAGCAGAATAATTTGTAAGATATTTGACATTCTTTTCATAATCTGAAACTTGCAATGGAAAATGCTTTTTTTTAATTAATCCAGTGTTTTTTTGTTTTAGTTTGAAAAGGTCATCGATGCAAAATTAATGTTTCTATCCCTAAAAAGAATATTTTGTCCTCTCCTAATCTTTGTGAAAAAGCATATGGTTTTATTTAGTTCAAAAAAAATTTTCTAAGCTAATAGCTTTTGTGCAGTCCCAAGATCAATCCATATCATTTTCTTGTGGTTGCATTTATATTTAATCCCTCGAAGTCAAAAGCATTGTGTCCTGATGTATTTCAATGCCAATTTGCATTCCCATTGATTTGAAAATTCCCATTTCTGTCTAGAAAATGTTCAACTCTTCTTAGGAGAGCGTATTATATTTGTTACACAAAATATGATATCACGCATCGTAAATCCATTTCGCGCCATAACCTCGTAGCATAAACTCGTAACATAACCTCGTAACATAACCATTCTCATTTTTTTCCACAGAGTCGAGGATTCGGGACTATGTTTTACTGTGCATGACGTCAGAACGAACTCCTCGTCACAATGAAGCACCATTGGCTCTAGTTAACGTGAAAGATGAATTGAAAATTTTGGCAGGTAGATTTTCAAGGCTTATTTCTCACAACAGGAACGTTTTTTGTCCAATATATGACGATATCATCAAGAGCATATTGGAAGAACCTGATGAAGAAAAATGCCCAGAACTTGATGACTCGAAGACACACAACAGTGAAAGTACGATGAGGGAAGATACTGCTTGAAAAGCTCTTTTCTGATAAGTTTTGAATCAAAATGTATTCTCGAGCTGAAATATGTATGAGTGTTTGTATATAGAGTTTAGTGTAATGTAAAAAATGGTATGATACATAATGGGCGGTATGTATTATATCAGATTAAATACAGAAGAGATTGACTATGAAACAACAAAAACAATGCATGTAGATTTTTATCAAACTTTTGCTTGTAGAATTTTTATTGATATTTGACCTTTCTATTATTTATCTTGAAACCCAGAAACTTTGACGAAATAGCGATACAAGTTTCCTCTACTTCCGGCACTCTTCGGGGTCATGTACTTAGAATTGTAGAAACTGATTATTCTTAAGTTTCAGAAACTTTGATATTACCTACCTAAGCGGAGGCTCGACTATTTGACCTGCTCCGTTACGATCTTAGTCTCAGACATGAGAAATTTCCGGCAGGTCTGAAACTCAGATCCGTGGTCTGAGGCAAATGAGACTCGTGTCGACCTGAATTCGTTTCGGTTGTTCAGATCGGTCTAAAATTTCAGATCGACTTGAAATCCGCATGTAAAACACCACCTTTGAAAAACTGTTTTTAAAAGTAATCGTTATAAAAAGTATAGCTTTAAATATGTAGTGACACAATTTAAAGAATGCCTATCATAGTGGAATGCAAAGTTGGTTATCATATATTGGCATATAGGCCAAGATTCTTATTCAAAAGAGAAAGGCTTGGCTACAGAATTTAGGTGCTACGATCTAGCGAATATCGAAGCTTAACTTCTTCAATGCAAAAGGCGGTACTTTATAATTACGCATACCTAAATGTATGTATATAGCATAGAGTTGGAGAAAATAAAACTACATGTTTTATCTCTACAAGCCTGTTTCGTGAATAACTCACTCTTCAGGAAATGTTTTCTATATCACGCTCTACGTGCAAATGTATTCAGCACTGTGCTACGGAAATATCAACAGACAAATTTCTAAATTTATGTATATAAATGTAGAGAATTTAAGGTATTACTATAAGTTTTGTAACAGTATTTTTTGCGTCAATCAATTGCTTCATAGTTCATGCATGTATGATAAAGCTTTGATGAAAATTCTGAAGTATTGTTTCTTCTTTGGTATTACACGTACAGTGGCGGACCCAGCAAAAAATCTGACTGAGTTCCAGGCCAAGGCTAGGGTCTTTCAGATAATGCATTGATGATTGTGCATAAGACAACATTATCATTCATATTCATATTTATGCTTTTTGGTCAAAACTTCAGAAGACCTTTGGCCTGCGAAAGGAAATTTGTTGGGTGACATACCTTGTCAATGGAGATTGTTGATATTCTCATAGTCAGTGACGTAACGCATTTTATGACACCTTAATTCGATAACTAACAGGGGCGGATCCAGAGGGGTGCGAAGGGGGCTCGAGCACCCCTCAGATTTGAGGAAAAACTTTTTGGGATTAAAGCTTATTCTATCGCAATTTTGTTTATAATTATTTAAACCATTTATTATCTTTTTTACCGAGAAGTATGCACATCTCCTGAAATTGTTATATCCGCTTCAATGCCCCGTCTCACAACTGTTCAACATTGTTATTTCAGTCCATGCATTGAAGTGTTATCAAACTCCCCCTGGTTGTACTGTATAGCATTCTACAGACTCGGAAAGCATTGTCTCCTCTTATAACCAGCCACTTGAGGAACCCGTGGCCTGTAAATTATACGATTTTCTGCACCCGTGGAAGTGAATCTAGCCAATCACGGTGCCAGGTCGAGGGGTTCTAAACTTTGGCGCGAGAACCCATGGATTTCAAAATCCAAAACATCAAAGAATACCGACCAAACCAGGGGGAGTTTCTTCGCTTCAATCTACAGTCAAATGTATAGTGGTTTTATGACCAGGGGGAGTTGAGCTTGAACAGGGGGAGTTGAGGTTGACCAGGGGGAGTTGAATTATGATACAGCACGCGACGATTGCTTAGGTGAAGTGCAAATTTGCAATTTTCGTAGGTCTTTTGACGATCTTTACCTGGTGCTCGATGCTGTAACGGCAGAACTTGTAAACACTTTGGTTTATATAACAGAACGGATTCAAGTTTCAACTCCGTGTTTCACGTCTTATTCATAGACCATGAGGTATTCTTTTGTTAATCATTCAAGAACTACATACAAAACATTTCAAAAACTTGCCCATACTATTCTTGACCAAAAGGGGTTTTCTTCTTATTCCTACTTATATTCCTACGAATACTTTTTTCTCTAAAGATTTCAAATTCATAAAAATACTCAAAACGGCAGGCCCAGGCGAAACGTTCAGGGCCTCATTTGTTTGGTTTGGTATCATATGTCGATGCATGCCATGCATGCTGTGTTCGAATCCCTGTGTTCAACTTTTGTCCGACTTTTTTCTATTGTTCTATTGTCTCTAATCACGTGCACTGCACTTCAAGTTCAAGGGCTTCATTCCACCAGCCATGATCAAGTTCTAATGAATGGCTGCAAAGAGTCAAAAATTAAACTTTGCTTTGGAAATTTGTGGGCTCGGGCCTTTTGCCACTGCGGGCAATGATATCATATTTGGCTACAGTTTCTATACTTTTGTACCCTAAGTGAATATGAGGGGGAGAGCTGCAAATTGCGTTTGGCATAAAAGCTGAAGCCAAAGTTCCAAGTTCTGATCAAAGTGTAGCAAAAAATTACTATATCAATCACGGCATCCAGGCTTTTTAGTTTATGGAAGACTTTCATTTCATTATGGCTTATTAGCAGGGGGTACGGAGTTTGTGCATAGCAACACCCTTGGTTACCAAGCCTTACGTTTTAGCACCCCTCAGAATAATTTCTAGATCCGCCCCTGACTAAGATCCCCCAATAAGAAGGGGCTCCAATAAATCCTTGTTTTGAAACTTCGCTCACGATCACCTTGTTTTCAAAGCTCTAAAGTTCTTCAACTGAAGCATGTAACTCAGATTCTCGTTTAAAGAGAAGAAGTACCATACACCTTGTGTTTGATATAGTCTACACAATGGCGGCGCCAGCCACTAAGCTCTGGAGGGGACAAATCAAAACAATTTAAACCACGCCCTTTTAACCACCAGAAAATGCCCTTTTTTCAACAGGGAACGCCAATTCTAATCGAAGGGAACGCCTATGACTAACTTTTGTTTAAAAGTTGGCAGTTTGAAAATCATAGGATTACATCACAAAAAGTAAGTGTCAAAATATTACCCCTCCCGCAACATTTTTTCATCGAATTTAGACGAAATAAAAAATCGATTCTGCTGAAAACTGGGGGGCGTGTCCCCCCACCCAAATTAGTCGAAGTTCTTCACAGTCCAGTGAAGGATAATATATATACTAATAACATGCATGTTTATACAGGTTGAGCTGGTTAAAAACTGCTGTAATTACTATGTGTCCTATGTCATATTCTTATCTTCTATTATCCTAAATATTACAAACAAAAATGAATCCTATAAAAATTGAAGTAGAAAACCATAAGCTAAGAAGTCAAGCAATAGATGTTCAAAGTTAGGGATAAATATCAAATAAATCTTACTCAAAACGTCTTTTGATTTTCCTTTCTTTAATTGCTGCAGCTGTGGCTGTAGAATTCACATATATTTCGTAACATATTTATTCCTTGTTAAAACTTTGAAATAACGTTTACAGCATTGAATTTGAAATGGTTGTTCACGCTGATAACTATTGATAACACAATATTCTGTAAAAACAACCCCCTGTCTGGAAGTGCTTCTGTAGTTCTATATCCACAACCATAAGTTTTGAAAACATAAAAAACAATTTCTTGAAGTTTTATGGCACTTCTTTTTATCTAGGCTTAATCCTATGAAGGGGATAATATGGTACTTAGATTTCGAGTCAGGAACACTTGACATCAACGTAAATTTTGGCTATTGAATTTTTGATATTGTCTTTTGCTACACACATTGCTCCATCTATATCATCTGCTATAATCGAGGAATTTACTTATGATAAGAACATCTAATGAAATGTTTACAAACTAACATTTATGTTCCTAAGATACAACAATATGGGTTTGAGATAATTCTGAATCGTATTGAATCAAAATTAACAAAAAACGCTTTAAAGAGCTATTAAAATGTCTTATTAAGATTTTAATATCTTTCAATACCTTATATAGCAATTGTATAATAGATGCTATTTGCTTTATGTCTTTAAATTACTTTCTCTTATCATAACTTTACGATTTTGTTAAAAATATCCAAGTTATTATAGACTTGAGTGGATTAGAGAAACATACACCTTGGCTTGTTAAGTTTGGCGTAACAAACAGGAGCCAGGAGTAACCAAAAAAATATTTTCGATGAAAAACATCTTTGTTCTTTACTTTCGAAACAAAATTGGCGCCCCATCAGTAAAAATCCTTTTCGTGATCCCAAAATCTCTTCAGACTATGATCCATTTTACCAGGGTGGTCTTACACAACCTAAACCACAGGATATCTCGTAGCTACAAGATGTAAATTAAGGATAAAATGGTTTTTGCAAATACTGAGATTTGTTCTACCTTCTTAGGAGATATGTTTTTCTTTTTAAAAAGCCGGAAAAACAAAAATAAGTCAACCAAAATATGTCGATTGGAGAAATAGATCTTAGAGCAATTTTATTTAAAATCTTGTTGGGGAGAGGCGAGAGCGAAAATCTTCAAATGAGTGAGGCAACCCGCCGTCCAGAAGCCAGAGAATGCTTAACTATAATTTCGTACCGTGCGCATGCTCTTCGACTCCAGCTAGGAGGGTTGCCTCACTCATTAAAAAATGCGCCTCCCTTGCTCGTCTCCCTAACAAAATGAAAATGTACGACCAAAAGCAGTTCTATAAATCAGTACTGTAGGGACTGCGCCACAGAGGTAGGCGTGGGGCCATCGCCATCTGTATTTTGCTAAATAGAAGACTTGAATTTGTCTTAATGTTTATATAGATAAAGCTGTAGACTACAACAAATATATTGGACCGAAATCCAAAAGTAAAACAGGGCCTGCAAAGTTTTGCCAAAAGGGGGGCTAGTGAAGTAAATTAACAAATTTCATCTACCCACTTCTAAATAACAGTTTAGAATCAGTGGCGCAGGCCCGAAACTCGCAGCGATAAACAAATTCTCATAGAAGGACTAATGGAAAGTTTGTGCTTGATTAGAACTAATGTCAAAAGTGGCCGAAACCTAATGTAAATAGCGCTGATATGATGTATGGGTTGCCCCCAAACAATTTTCATGCAAACTTCTACACATGTGCAATTATTTGTATTTTGAAAACGTAGGCCTTGCCTGCTAGAAAATCCTTGCTGTTTAGAAAATGTTTTCTCAATTCAATTCAATAAAAACATTTAACCATTGATTACAAAATACGCTTAGCAAAATACAACAATAAATGTTTGTTTGGAGTTAAAAGATATCCACTAACACCTCAAAGGTTGGTTGTAGACGAGTTTCACCCATTAAGAGGGCTCATAAATAAAGCTAGACTGAAGGCCTAATGAGGCCCTAATACTGACCTAGAGCTCAGAGGTAGGTAGTGCTTTAATGAAGGTACACTTATGTGAGTTCAGAAAACACCTCAACCTTCCTCCAGATGATTTTTTGCACTGCTTACCTTCTCAACATTTTCCTTGTCTGCTTCGGGAGAAGATTTATTAGAAATGGAATTTAAGTAAAATCATCTATAGTTTGGTGTTTATGCGTTGTCAAAAAAAGAAAAGTTCAAGCATAACAGTGAATTCTTTTCACATTACATATTCTTGTGAGGTTATACATTGCCTTCTAAAAGCTTCTGCACCTTTGGATAATCTTCCTCTAGCTCCCAGCCGTGGAACCGTAATGTTCTCTGGACTCTGGACGCCACGTCAGTGATGTAAGCTTGTGACACTTAAAATCCTTCCGCGATCTATCGCCCAAATGACCTCCTTAGTCGCATGGCAAAAGAAAATGCTCAGAGACAGGAAAACATCACGGCCCCACGCGGGGGGGGGGGGAGGGTGGTGGCAAATCACTCTAAAAAAATATCGTACACCTTTTGTGAAAATCCTATTCTTTTATCTGAAAATCCCCAGAAATCCGTTTGTTTTAGGCAAAATCTCTATTTGCAAGAGTGAATCGCCACTCGGCCCCACGGCCACTGGCAAAAGCAAAAGGAAACAAAAAGAGATTGAGGAAGGTGACCGAAAAATTAGAAACTGGAGGAGGTCAAAGAAATAGCCTTTGCTTTTTAAAATACAGAGAGAAAAAGAATAAGAAAAAGCTAAATAATATATTTAAACCTATTTTTATGAACGAATTCACAGAACTGCGTTGCACGTTAAAATTGAGGCATTAACTTTCTATAACTTACGAATTTAAGTAATGACACACTTTTGTTAATAGATGTTATAAGCATGTAACTTTTCATCTGTCTCAGAAACATTTATGATTAAGAACAAGCTACTGTTTTTAAAAAGTTTTTGAAAAACAGAGTTGCAGGGAGAGGTGATCAAGACTAGTTGAGTACCCCCCAAGTTCCATTAAAAACGAGGAAGGTTTTCTTTGTAGTAAGATTTCCTTTGCCGGAGGAAGGTTGAAAACTTTTTTCTGGACTCTGCAAATGCTTCCAACTTACTGAATTCTAAAAGCACTTTGTCCTTAGTAAAAATTACTCGCTGAGCCTCAATACTCGAATAGAAATTAATTATTCTGCTCCCAATATCATTCTACAAGCAATCTTAAGCGACCCAAAGTATAAATTCAATGAGAGGGAACATTTTTTGCAAGCTTTGTAAATGAAACATACCAGCCACAATACCAGCTTGATGAGTTTACTTTTTGCGCGAAAAATCTTATTTGCTCAAAAGCTCCGATGAGATAAATCGTCAAAATGCCGATAAATTTCGAATCTAGTTGTTATCTTAGTAATCTCATAAAATTTATTCCTTCGGGAAGTTTTGTAGAGTCGAATAAAGGGATTCTTGATTTTCGTAAGACAAGAGAAGATAATAGAGCTCTGTTTCTATTATTAACAATAGTTCTGTTGTTTTATTTTGCCTAGATAGATGTCAACAATGCGCTTTAATGTTGCTTGTATTTGTTTCTTCTGCACGCAGACTCGACTGGTTTTCCCAGAGATGAATCTAGTTAATTGGAAATTTAGTTGTTTAGAAAATTCAGTTCAACAAAATTCATCTCTGGGAAAATCAGTCGAGTCTGCGCGCAGGCTAGTTTATTCGTGCTGAAAATTTCCCGGCTATCTTAGTTGGGGGACAGAATATATTTTTTGCCTTCGTTGTCAGAAAAGTTTTGTTGGCAGATGGCAGTTGGCTACCCCTTACCATATGAGTATAAACTTAATGATACTATGCAATGTTACTGATATAAAACTGATGTAGTTATGACGAGGGTTTTGGTCTTAGGACCGCATGCACTTTAACATTGATATCTTTCAACTCATTCTCAGCATTTTAAATTTGCCATTTTAGTTATTTGTGCCAAGGTGAGAAACTTCCTCAGATGACGTGTCGGTGGATAATGGTAATCGTATATTAAATGTGTGTGCGATGGTGAGAAGGTCTAATTCAAACATACCCACAATATGCTTCTCTTCAGCGAAGTTTCAATTGAAATATGGATAATGCTAAATTCATGTGAACAGATGTTTATTTTGAGAAACGCTTTAACAAAGAAATTAAGCCAAAATGAAGGACGTTTGAAAGACAGCTGCATAGCCTCTGCGTGGCAGCTGCCATGCAATAAAGAACCCAATCTTTAGTTGAATATCATAATATTAGATTTCAATGATTTGATTGCAACATTTAAGAATATAGAGATCACCTAAAATGTAATAAAAACATCCATTTTCTTATAATTTTTCACGTTAAACGGTAGATACGAAGTTTGCTTATCTCTAACAAACATCGCCCGGCCAAGAGGATTCTTTGTTTCTTAGAAGTTTGATACCTCCAAGTATAAATTGTCTTTATTAAACAACTTTGAATCTGATTGGTTTAAAGACAATACCTATTATACTCTCATTGTATTTTTATGAAGGAATAACAATCTCTCTATTGTAATGATATGCAAATGTATAGTGAATGATGTTCTTACCGATGAGTCGTGCAGAAAGGTCGGTGAAGTCGCTGTCTGCTTTGAAATAAGAAAAATCTGCAATGGCAAATCACACAGGACCGCGCTTCAATGATATTTACGAGCTTAAAGAAGAGCTTGGCAAGTATGTCGCACACTTCTGTCTAATTTTCATTGTGATTATTGGTATAAACAAACTCACGTCCGAGTGATATTGCTGGCCTAGCCAAAGCCAAGTAGAAACAGCCCTTCCCATTTCTGGGTTTTCGTTGTACTCATGAAAAGTTCTACAGCGACTTTTCAGGCGATTTGAAAAAATTTGTAACATAAATCCTTGGCTTTGGACATTAGTTTCTTTCCATGGTATCTAGATCTTGTGCAATTAGATAGTTTATAAGAAAGGAAAACAGAAAATAATCAACTCGTTTTGTGCAAAGCTGCTGGCTTCTTTCTTGTTGTCCTTTCGGACACAAAAGAAATATATTATTTTTGTTGCGATAATCTCCTATTTAAAATGAAGAGTATTTCGCTAATTTCGTGTAGGAGGCATGCATAATTAACTTAACTTGCAAAACCAGCAGCCATTTGCTCGAATTAAGTTTGATTTTAACGATTCCTAAAAAACCCTCCCCTAAATCAGCGATTGTTTTCTTTTATGAACTGCTCAGTGTTTTTGGCTATTTTCACGCTAAGATGCGAATAAGTCCTTCCGACAATAGAGATTTTCCGAAAGAAGCATAGGTAATCAGGCAAAATTTGTGTATTTCTCGGATTTGAATGATGTTTTAAATACGAGAACCCCATTTACGAAGAGTGATGTATGTTCCAAAACACTGAACAGTGAACACTCGAAACCGAACGCCCATTTCGATTTAACGTTTAATTGCTGGATATGTTCATGATTCGCACGCTCCCTTTTGCGGTTAACTTTCCGAACATATTTTGAAAAGCGTATTTAAAAGATTAAAACACATTAATCATCTATAGCCGTTTATTTCTATTAAGGTTTGTCCTTAAACCTTTTTAGAACGCTACCTTCAAATAGTTCTACAGCGGATAACCTTTAAACAAATTTGTTCGATTTCAAACCCATAGTAGTCGAAATGTTATCTTTGGTTGTGATGCTGTTGTAGATCGAAACTGTATATTATAAATAAAAGATAACGAAGAAACAAAAAGTGTGTTAGTATTTGAAATTGTCTGATGTCGCTCTACTTGCTTGTTAGCGTGTGATAAGTCTGACCTGCAACTTTTTTGGCTACACTGGCAAGATGATAAGAATTTGTTTTGTGAAAGCAAATATCTTCCTATATTGTTGTGGTTTCCAAATACCACACCCTTTGTTTGCATGGTTTCTGCAACTTCAACCCTTTGAATTTTTACAAATTCTCTGCCTATAAACGCATTAAACAAGCATAGCATTATGTTCATAAGATTTATTTAAAGCAAGTAGAGCAATCAGTATACCATGGGGCAGCCCTGTCTTTGCCATGGACATGTTTTTCTTGTTGGATATAGTTTTTTTTGAAAATAACTTTTTGTAATATTCTATCAGGGGAGCATTCAGTGTGGTGAAAAGATGTGTCCACAAGGAAACTCGAATGGAATATGCTGCAAAGATCTTCAATACAAGGAAGTTGACAGCTAGAGGTCAGTTCTGTATTGAAGCTACAATCACACATGTTACTTTCCATGATTTTGTTTTACAGGGGTAGACTAATTTATCATTCTAAGTGGTCTATGAATCGAAGATGTCCAGATAGACCATTTTGGGGTTCACAACACATTAAAATCTATTTGTCATTTTGATGAGGGCACAGTAAAAAAAATTGATCAAGAGTAGAGGCTATGATATGGTTAATTTTGATATGAAAACTGTTGGTGAGTTAAAGGCTTGTAAATTATATCAAAGTTCAATAAATTGGAGATTAAATGAGGTTTTACCTTGGGAGGATATGAGTCTTAAAACATTCTGTGAACTAGGAAGCTTTTGCATTTACCACTGGTTCATCCCTAGCAAGCTATTGATAAGATTGTGTTGATAATAGGCTGATAATAAAACCATGAGTTGCAAAATAATATATTGATCCAGTATTTTAGAGATAAAAACAAGCAATTTTGCTATTCACCAAATTATATTCTTATTGTTTTGTTGTCCACAGTAAACACAACATATTGAGATCATTCTAAATCTATATAAAATGTCCTAGAGAATTGTCTATTTTGTGTATAAATACAGTTGGGTTTTGCTATCAAGTAATCCTGGGAAGTATCCATGTTTTGAGCTTTTGCATGTTAAGCACATGCTAGTAGGGCCTCACGAAAATATTTAGCTTTATGACTGGTCATGTCTTGTTCTGGAAACAAAGAAAGCTGCAAATTCCTCTTTTGCATAGGATAAGCTTTTTGCTAAACAGTACCTGTAGGATTTGTTCTTGTTAGTCACCTGTCCTTTCTACCTGTTCTTTGTTTAACTGCATGAAACAGAATCAATTTGCAGCATTTTATAGATGATTTAAAAAACTTCCCTAGAGAAAGGTCCTGATGTTTTATTTGTTTGTACAGCTTTCTAAGTCTTTATTTTCTGCAGGGAAATTTTTCAATTTTTTTCAAGTAGCATTTTTGTCATTAGTTTTTGCTGCATGTCAATTTTTGTAGATTATCTGAACCATTTCAGGTTAAATACTCCCTTTAGATTTTGATCAGATCACACTGTTGCAGCTTGTTGGATTTTCCTGTGTATTTTTACTTCTACATTTGATGCTTTGTTGTATCTTTAATTTGGTAGCTTTAGCCAGATATAATGAAGTATATCAAGGCAGCATGTATGACATATTTGATGAAGTTTCATCTTGTATTTTGTTGAATGAGGTAGTGCCTAGCTCAACACATAGCAAATAATGTATTAAAATGCATCAAGGTGATGATTGTAGATCTAATTTTGAAAATTGGACATAGTGATTAGGCATCGCAGGCATAGTATTTCATCATTAATAACAAGGTAGGGAGAGATATTACATTGAATGGAGAAATACTAGGAAATGAGTAAAGAATTTTACAGTGATAGTTCTAGTACCAAGAATTTTACTGCAAGTCCTTGGGAATGTGTGTGATTTATCTCTTAAGAATGCCAATGTCCAATTTTTGTTTCTTTTTTTATTGATTTCTTTTAATTTAGACTATTTGCTTTGATCGTTTTATTTTTCTGCTTCTGTTTGAGAAATCTTCTATTATTTCGAATAATGCACATTTTGTGGCCCATCGCTGTTGATAATGCTCCCTGATATCTTATATTTTCTGTGAAAGAAAGAATACACCAACAAAACTAGGTACAATGTAATCTAACTCAAAGCTCCCTTACTTTTAGTTTATCACTCAGCACCTGAATTGAAAGTGCAGGGAAATACTTTTAGAATGAAAAATTTGGCTTATTGAGATTGTACCCAGATATGTTAAACAATGGGGAACACCTAAAGAAATTGATAGCTGTAACTTCAGCTTATGTCAACATTATTGTAACTCAAGACCCTTTTATTGTTGATAAAATCTTCTGATATTGTAGGGTTTGCCATTGGTTTGAAAATATAATAGAACTTTTTTGTCTTGATTCCTACCTATGACCTTGCTACCTTGCTTGTTATTTGGGATTAGGCTGGAGTTTTAGTTACACACACCCCCATGTCAGTTTTTACAGTACAGCTAGCACAGTAGAATATTACTTGCTGGGATAATAGTCAGGGGCAGACACTTGGTCAAATATTGGGGGGCAAGCTTATTGCTTTAATAAGGTGATGTCACATTTCCCATTGTTTCAGAACAAAAGACAGTCACCCCCTTGGTTGTCACCCCCTTGGCCCTTCTTGCCCTACAGATGTCCTCCACTGATTATAGTCTCATATATAAAAATTCCTTGTTTTATTCTGTCTTTGCTGTTTAACTAACAGTGAATGGTAAACTATGAAAGGGACCAAAAACAGGATACTTTTAAACCTCTTCCCAGCAATACCCATATAATTTTTTGTGTTCAGCCATGCAAAGGGTGCAAGTTACAAGCTTCTACAAAGTTAACCAAGAAAGCCTATGTTTAATGAAGTTTTATGAATTCGAATTGAAAAAGAAAACCTGAAGGACAGAATGATATTGCAAATCAGCCGCATTTTTTGATATACATACAAAACCAAGCAGTTGACAATTTGCAAAAATTTTCTATCAATCAAATCTTTGTGCCAGGGCATTGCTGTTGTGACCTAGTCAGTCGATTTTCATTAAAGTAAAATAAGATGTAGCAATATTCAGCGGAAAAAATGTTTCGTTTGTTAAGCCATGGGTTTTTCTTAAACCATATCTACACGTGGAGTTTGGTTATCTATTGTGCCAGTTTAGGTATGAAAAGGATGTGCTGTAAAAGTTCACTTCACTCGAAAACTCCAGTACACAAGTATGCCCCGAATAGCATTGACGAGATTACGCAAGGATCAGTGGCATTTGTTGTAATTAACGCAAAAAGAGGTTTGATTAACTGATCAGCTATTTTGTTGTGATGCCCCAACTGGTTGCTCTTGAACGTTACGTAAAACATCGAACAAGATTGTGTTTGCTTCATAGTATTGACAATGTCAGTGTCTGAGTATTGATGTAAAAGCCCTCAACAGCAGCTGTGAATTATGCCTTATCTTAATGTCGTAGAAACATTGCATGCGTCATCGTTGTATTCAGCTTTTTGCATATAGATAGGAAAACAAGTTTTTATATTCCTATCTCTATGGTTTTTTGTGAAAACCAACCAAACAGAGGCTCAACCGACGTAATAACGAGATTCGATAATTTTCTGCGAATATGTATTAACAGTTGCTGACGTAAAATCAAGTGCAAGCTCAAAACTTTTATATTAGGTTTTAGTAAATATTAGTTTTATTAGGTATAAATATTAGGCTTTACAAAATCCCGAATTTACTCTACAAACAGCAACAATTAACATGACTAGCTGACGTATACATGGAAAACCGTAGATGAGCTGTCAAAACCAGTTTACCAGTTTTCATGAGACAGGGCGCTAAATTACAAAAAGCGTGTACAAAATTAGAATTTTAAGAGAAAAGCAAAAAATTTATAATGGAATTTTGACATCAAAAGCAACAAGCATTTAACAAACATATGGTAGTCGCAAAATTGTCAAGATAAAATTAGGGTTTTGAATGATAATTTTAACATTTTCCTTCTAAAGGATGTTTGGTAATGCTTCCTTTAGATTGTCTTCAAAATATTCGATAAAGCTGCAAATTTTGTATTATGTCGTCTCTTTTGGAACTTTATGCTGTGTTGTTTTTTCGTGTTGTCCTGTATTTTTTGCCATGTTGTTTCATTTTTGTTTATGTGCTGTTTGTGTGTTGTTGCTGACTTTAATTATGCTGTGTTGAATTGTCTTGCAAACTATAGTTCCCCTGGGTTCCACGTTTCTATATTATAGGTCCATTCCATATTTCTTTGGCTATGCTGGTGTCAACATGATCTATTCAGAGGCAAAAGGTCTTTGGTTAAGACCTCTAGCCGTCATTTTCCGTCAACCACAAATTTTATTTTTATGTAATTGGGCAGCTATGGTGACAGATCATTCCCTCATTCGTATTTTTGTACAGACTGCTATTTTTCTGTAATAATAGTCAATTATTAAGTCGAATCATCTTTGGCTCACGTCTATCGACATAAGGCTACGTAGGTATTTTCCTAAGTATCGTCCTATATCGACTCTTTTGCTTTGCGACAATTTCTATAAAATTCTTTGACGTTTATACGTCAATCTGAGACGGAATGTAAATGGTTCTTGTAATCCTGTGGTGTTTTGAAACATTTAATCCAATGATTTTATGAATTAATTTCTAACCATTGTCGTTTAGTACACCGTCTAATCACGTGGCTAATCAAGTTCATATTTAATCTTATATGTACGTTGTTTTCATTTGCAGGGAGAATGACTACCCTTTCCAAGTGTTTTACTTTTGAAGCTGATTGACTTCATCATTTCATCTATTCCTCGCATTTTCCTGTCACAACATGTCATTTTTCATATGAATTCTCCCTAATGATAACGACTGACGCTGTCTTCTCAAAGCAAATCTTTTTCTTTATTGTTTTTCTTCACCAACATTCTGGCTATTCCCAAAGCATTATGATATTTTCTTTGTTTTTGCAACCTTTCATGTGTATGTAACCTTTTTGTCTGTCTTTCACGGACATATTTGGTCTGCAGGTTTGTCTAAATCTCTGGTGGCTCCTTACCACAGTCATGCTTTTTTCCTAAACTCTTAAAGGCTCGTCTGAGCCAATTTGTTTGCTCTGCTGAGAAAACAAAAGTGCAGGTGTATTTGCGCGGTTTCTAACTTTGCATTTTGCGGGAATTTTGGGTAGTTAACGTCGATTTACCTTTCATTGTCCAAAGAGCTCCAAATTAGTTTCGAATGATCAACTTAATTTTGCTTCTCTCATTTTTCCAGCTTTCAAATAACTTGACTTTGCTCAAGCAATAAGAGCCATTAAAATTTCATTGCAATGTCTGAACATGACTTAATGATCATTCTCAATTCTATGTTGTCACGTGGGAAGAATGTACCCACCAGACTCATCTCGTGTGAGTTACCAAGGGAGACTGAGTATCTGACTGCAGCTTTAAAAAATATCAATAAAACAAGTAGTTCTCTTGTTGTAAAAGACGTTGTGTCTGTACACAAAACGTGCTTTCGAGGGAGGGGGGGGGGGGGTATAGAAGCGTCCAATCAACGAAAAGGTTGCTTGGTCGAAGCCAATCAAATCACAGCAGGGCTGAAGAGTAGAATTGCATATTTGTATTTAATCAGCAGTATGAACGATGCTACGTGTAACTGCAATCTAGATAGAAATGCTGTCTTTAAGGGCATTTTCGAAACATTACACTAGGCTTGCAATATGCTCATTCCAAGTTGAAAGATTTGTCAAAAGCAAAAAGATCATTTCCCCGTAAAATCGAAACTAACAGAAACCCTTTAGATTATCATATTTAAGAAGATCTCATTCCAAAAATGACATAGTTTCAACAAAAGCTTAGCTTCAATGGAAATTTTCTTGAACTTTTTTCGTTGTGTCTTTGTCGCCATAGCAGCTGTCAGCCTGTTTAAATTTTATTAACTACAGCTGCATTATATTGAAATATATTTTGAAATCAAGACTGTTAAAGAAATTCAACCCAAATATGCATCTGCAATTATGTTTGAATCTTCCAAAGTTTTCGAGTCTTTCAAATTTACTTTCTACCAATATGTAGCCAGACATTATTGATCTATGTTGATCGTGGCTTACGCAAACGTCGCCTCTATAGAAAGGACACTTTTAGATTTACTCCACGAGCGTCTGTTTCGCTACTGCCTCATTTTATGTACATTTATGCACAGAGTCTAGGACACTTTTCTACAATGATCAACTCTATGCAAAGGACACCTCTTTACAATGGACACCTCTAGACAACGGACACCTCTATACAACGGACACCTCTATACAACGGACACCTCTTTACCAAAGACACCTCTATGCAACGGACACCTTTCTGCAATACATCGAACACCTTTCTACACCTCTCTACCACAGCAACCTCTTTTCGATGGACTCTCCTCTACAACGGACACCTCTCAATAATAAAGCATCTCTACAGTAGACACTTCTCTACAATGGACACTCCTAGACAACGAACACCTCTATACAACGGACACCTCTATACAACGGACACCTTTCTACAATACAACTAACATCTTTCTGCAATAGACACCTCTCTACAACGGAAGCCTCTCTGAACGAACGTATCTTTCAAAAAGGAACATTTTATCTAACACTATTTTTTATTGTTACACACTACAAAACTGTGCATTAAATAAGATTTTTTACAGTCTGGTGGAATTTCTCTTAATTGATGCAATTTTGATCATTTATATTGTTATTTCAGATCTTCAAAAGCTCGAGAGAGAAGCGAGAATATGCCGCATGCTAAAACATCCAAACATAGGTAAAGTGGCTTTTCGAAGCATTAAATTTAGCTTGAGAAGCAATATGTTTTCCATTGCCATACCACTTTGAATACACCAAAGGCAAGCGGCTCGTCAAAAGAAAGCAATTTGGTAGCAGATGAAAGTTGTAGATGCTTGATGTGATATCGTGTACAGATCTTTTTAAATCTTGATAAAAGTAATGATTTAAGTTTTTCTGCTTTGCTCAAAACCACACCTTAAAGTTATCGAATGTGTAATAATGTCGCAGCAGAATGCATGAAAAACAGTCGAGGTGATTTACACAATCTCCTTATTTCTAACGTTCCCACATTGTGGCCTATATTTTTGCTGAAATAGACTTCTGTTGAAATTGACGAGAATCTGATCTGGTTCAAACGTCGCATTTTAAATGTGCCGATAACGTTATTTTCGATATTTTCGATTTCGAAGAGGAGTCAGGTACAATGTTGAATTTGAATGAGTGATCTGCGAAGTCAATGAAAAAGAGCCTTGGGTGAATACTGCATCTGGTCGAATAAATCTGCTAGAAAATATATTCACCTTGTTGTGGTTCGAAATAGGCCAATTTGAAAACGCGAGCACTTGATTGTTGAGGTTGCCCAGTGATTGCCGCTTGCTTATAAGCCTAAGTATGACTCAAAATGTTTATATTTTTGAAAAAGAATAATTGTAGTCGACTAAAATTCAGCACATGGAAATATTATATTTCAAGTCAAATATTGCATTTTACATGACTTAATTCGCTTATTGTATTCAAAACGTGTGAAATGCTTCGTTTGATCCAGGCCTAAGAATGTTTGCTCAAACTTAATTGTGAGTGTAAATCTTCACAATATGTAATATAATTTATAATTTCATTTGCAGTGAGACTGCATGCAAGCCTTCCGGAAGAAGGAGTTCACTATCTTGTTTTTGATTTGTAAGTTTAACTTTGATAATTAATTAAACGGGGCTGCAGATGTTTAAGGCGTCTTTATTCGGGTTCGGAAGCTCAATTTTCACTTTCATTGTTTGGTAAAGCAATTTGAAACTTTCGTTATCATTGCAGTTTGATTGTTTAAACATCGGTTTTATTAGGCCAGGCACACAATACTGCTGTTTTTTAGATTAAGGTGGTTATGTATGCCTATGGCCTTTTAGGTTTATCTTTGATAAAAAGGATATAGTGAACAGTCTAGTGCACGTGAGATAGAGAATATACAGCTTTCAGTGCTTTTCAGTTTGCATGCTATGTTTGTAGTCGAAAAAGTACTCAACAAAGGTGATTTCGGGGTTTCCCCAGAAGCCCCAAGATGCCCGACGGTCTTCTTACGTTTCTCGGTTTTTTAAAAAGTCTGTTTGTGATTATTTGGCAAATTTTTCTTTGGGTGATCCTAGATCGTATTGGTATAGACCCATAGGTCTTAAAATATCTGAAGCCACATGGTATGCCAGAAGCTCTGTAGACCAGAAAATTTCCTTCACAGACATGTGTCACAATGCAGTTTATGTGCTCCCCAAAAATCACTATTGATCTTTAAAAATTACAGCTCCTTTTCCACATACATCTAAAACTAAATCGTACTTTAATTGTTTACTTCATTTTTGACACCTTGGATTGCAAAGGAAGAAAGTTAAGATTGCTTATCGAAATTATTCTGCGGGTAACTGCGTGAATTCTGCAGGAAAAAAACCAGGTTGCTTTCCAGAACTTGAAATGTAGTTGTGTGTATGAATTATTAACAATCGGGTGTTAACCATTGCCATGTGATCTTAACTTGAGACATAATGCGTCAAAATTTGTTTAAATAAGCGTGTAAGCAATCTGATTGTTTTGAAGAAACCGCCGGAGAACGGTCTTCATTCCCCATTTATCATAATTTTCTCTTAAATGAACAAGAAAAGGGCTGACTCACACTATTTTTCCCACGAAACTTAACGAGGACGGAGCAGTTCTCACGAATCAAATGTTCGCATATTGTGAAATTTAACTTTCGACGCCTGGGAGTAGCTGGTTTTCTAGCTTCTTTTGTGGGTTTATTCTACGTTTTTTTGGAA
This sequence comes from Rhopilema esculentum, assembly GCF_013076305.1. The sequence continues at coordinate 6,274,628 of NW_027018659.1, forward strand.
ACAGCAAGCCATGACAGCAGGTCATTTATTGCATTTGCTGAAGGGAAAATATCAAAACATTTGCTATACAGACTTAACCAAGATGTAAAGGCCTATTTCAGCATTCAAGATTCAGGTCTTTGTACTCTATCGATTGTTTTGCCTGAAACTTGTTGAACCAGTTACTTAATGCGTGTATGATTTTCAGAATCCTGTTACGATTATATTGTTATTACCTATAGACGAAAATTAATTGTTAGGAATTCATCTAAAATAAAGACAATTAAAATAGATCAATTAAAATAAAGATTTTGGAAAATAAAGACTAGATCAAAAATAAATAGTGCGATGCTTTCCAATATGTGAGGCAGTAGTTCGAAGACAACTGAACTAGTAATATCCAAGGCTTGGATATAAGACATGTTTAAGCTTAGCTCAACGAGCAGGACCTAATCCTTTCTGGCCCACGAACGATAATTGTAGTGTGCGCGAAAATCTAGAAGCACTCTCCCACGTGCTGAAGGCACCTTCGTCTGCTACTCATCAGAGGATCTAGGGCCAGTGAGATGATGACGAAAAGGAAGGGAAATATGTGACAAGTTGCGAGAAGAAGATTTTATGCGCCAGCGTGACAATACATCTGATTATTACAGCTTATACTGCCATGGCTGCAAGACCGGGTGACAAGGAGAGAGATATTGGTCTGGTGCATAAAAAACCTTATCTGTTGAATTCTTTATCTTATATATTGTGCAACGATCTCATTCCGCGTAGAACAACAGTCTTGTGTATCTGTAACTCAATGATCCAATTTAATTATAATTGATATGGGTTATCAAAGAGGAATAATTTGTTATGTCTTGAATTCATTCCGCAGGGTAACAGGTGGTGAATTATTTGAAGATATTGTTGCACGCGAGTATTACAGTGAAGCAGATGCAAGGTAGTTTTGTTTCTTTGAGACATTGTATATTCTTTATCCTTTTTTCTCTTAATTCATTTTTAAGCTCTCCTGTTTTATAAGTTTGTAGGCAAAGGAAAGAGTAAAGCTCTAGATGCTTGATCTGATATCGTGTGTAGATTATTTTTAAATCTAGATAAACGTAATGCCTGGAGCCCTCTGCTTTTCTTTAAACCACGTCTTAACCTCAACGAAGGGCTAATAATATAGCAGTAGAAAGCATAAGAAACAGTTGAAATTAATCATAGATTCTCCTTATCTTTAATTCTTCCATGATACATTTATTCATTTATCGTCCTTTGTCGTTTACAGCGACATGATAAGTTTACAGCGTCGTAATAAACGATCATTCCACTGTTTCGTTTTTCATTAATTACTTCGCTCTATTTCATTCGATTGAGATTATCTCCCCAAGGCTAAATCTATTAATATTTGTTTCTCTTTTATTCAGTCACTGTATCCAACAAATTCTCGAAAGCGTCCAGCATTGCCATCAAAACAGTGTTGTTCACAGAGATCTTAAGGTATTCTCCAACATTTTCCAATTTTTGTATTTCATTTCTTAGAAATAATTTATTCCTTTCTTACTTCTTTAGCCCTTTAATCTACCACTGATAATTTATGCTATAGCAAACTGTCTCTGTATTAATTCGCAATCTTGGCATTCCGTTTAAGGAAAACGTCTTATTAGTTTTCTCCCTTGCTTTGACAGCCCGAGAATCTATTGCTAGCAAGCAAAGAGAAAGGGGCTGTTGTCAAGCTAGCAGACTTTGGCCTAGCTGTAGAGGTCGATGGCGAGAAGTATTCTTGGCATGGTACGTTCTTCTTTCATATCAATTCCGATTTTATTTCTTACTCTTTTTCTGATGCCTACTCATTCTAGCAAAGTTGTTTTTCCCTTCTAGGTATTCTTGTTAAGGCCAATTTTAATCATTTGAACTTTTTTATTTGAAACAACCTGTTTGTATTTGATGATTTGACCTTCTGTTTGTATCGTATTGATAGCACTAGATTGGTAGGATCTCTAGTATTTATATGGCTATAACCTTATGTCCGTATTCACATTGCAATGCTCGCACGTGTCAGGTGCGGAGATACACAACAAACCTTTTCCCTCTCCCTAGGTTTAAGGGTTATAATAAAAATTTATACAGTGATAATGTGATATTTGCCAAGCTTTTGCTGTATCATACAATAGTTAGCCATTAAATCCAATTTTTCGTTCTACAGGTTTTGCCGGCACACCTGGCTACCTATCACCTGAAGTGCTACGAAAAGAGCCATATGGAAAGCCAGTTGATATGTGGGCTTGTGGTGAGTATTTCATGCTTTTATTGTTAGAACCGTTGGCAGTGGACAGAACGCGGGAGTGTTGGGGAATGGTGGAAAATGCGGGCTAGCTGTTGGACATATCGAAATAATTAATAGAGAGTGCGGGAAAATAACCGACCCGAGCTGGGCCCAAACTCACGACCCTTGACTTTGTACGTCGAATGCTTTACCGCTGAGTGTTTTTCAACCATGGTGCCGCGATACTCTGCTGTTCACTTGAGAGATTTTCAGAAATTCCGTGGAAAATTATACAATGTCAGTGAATTGGTCTTACGCAACCGTTTTTGAAAATTGCTCAGATCAACCGTATCCTAAACCAACCGTACTATCTGTTGCGAACAATTCGACGTTGTCAATTTTATGTTCTATTTTAGTAACCACACTTATAAATACAGGTAGAGCCAGTATCATTATTATAAGGACTGTTGTTGTTATAAGGCTGCCTAGTTCCATTCGTTACCCTTATTGGCTGGTGGTATAGCATGGGATTATTTTAATAAAAAAGTTTTTTGTAGCTCGAAAAGGTTTAAAACACTTGTTATCAGATGGATCTTATTGGATAAGAAGGTGCTCTTTTAAGCTCCCCTACAGATTACAACTGGTTTCGGATTTAGCTGTTCTAATAACTCTACCATGTTATCAAACGTCTGGAGGGCTTCATTGTAATTTTAAACCATTTTTCGGTGCAGAGGCACGTTTTTGAACTGAACTGTTAACGGGCTGCACGTAACAGAACAAATTGAAGTAAGTTTGTGTCCAAATGAAATTGGAACCTTGAATTAGCCATTAGCAAAGATGTGTGGATAATTTCTATTTTACAGTCTGTCAAAAGCTCTTACCCTGTTACTTCTTGATATCTACATATTGTAGAAACTGATAAAGGCTTCAGAAGCCAACCGAACATGCATTTTTCTATTGGATAATTTCATATTTCATAATTATTGTATTTTATTTAACCCGATAGAACTCACCTTTGTTTTATCAATTACGGTTCACAGAAAGATAGTTGATAGACAAGGTGTAAACTCGCAAAACTGTTCTGCTCTAATTTTGTTAACTGGCTAAAAAATTTGGAAATCACAACTTGTCTTGAAGTTCTGCTATCTTTATCGCACCCCCACCCCCTATCCGTCTACCCTGCTGCACTTGCGGTCGGAATTCTCCTATATGACGGTATGCAAATGGACAATTTCAAGGCAATACTTTCTCTGGTTATATAAATTTAGCTCCTTAATTTTGAAACCTCACCCACTCCCCAAGCCGATACAATTTCAACTATCAGTGCACCTTTTTTCCTTAGGCCATAGTTTCCCTAAATTTGCCCATAAAATACTTGGTCAGTTGTATAAACACTGCTTTTGTCTTCCCTCAATAAAACTTGCAAATTCGAAAATAATCTTAATCCATCGTTAATGAAGAATTTCTCCAAATTCAGTTCTTCATAATATTCTTCCGAACATCCTTATTACTAAAGCTTAGAGGACAAAATCAAGTAAATTTTGGTACACATAGGTCTATTGGACCGCTTACAAAAAAATAGAATCCACTGAAAACTTGAAAAACTTCAAACTTTTTATAAAGCAAAGGTTTGTCCTAGAATGTGAATGTGACGCCTACAGGAGCCTAGGATTTTGTTCAATGATTATGTTTGACTAATTTTCGTATACATGTTTATCAATTTGATTGAGATTAACTTCGTATATGGGTTGCATAATTGTTAGCTATTGAGTATTGAATAAAAAAAATAACAACAACAGGCGTATATGTCCAGTTGGCATTGCCTCTTTCCAACCAGATTAGTTGTTCGTATAGCGTGATAAAAACATTACAAATGAGAAGCACGTTAAAAATATACATGCCGACCATAATCCACTTAAAATCCGATCTAAAATCTGTTGGTCAAGCCAGGGTAAAATCTAGGCTTGTGGCGATTCATATATTTCGTTGTCATTGGTAAACCTTATGGAATACTCTCACCAATAACCACAATTTTGTATTTAAATCTTTAGCGATTAATATTTGAACATTTTTGAGGATTCGCCTTGAGGCAATGATGAAGCGCTTGTTTCTTCAAAGCTTGACCTGTTTCATACGTTTTTTGATTTGTTCCGTAAACAAATCATTTGAAAGATTAGATTTTACCAATGCCCCTGCGTTGCAAGAAGATCAAATTACTCAGCCATCTCCTTTTGAGTAATTTTGTAGTAATGAGGCTCTGAGAGTTGCAGTTGAATATGTTCATAGTTCGTGTTCTGTCCTTAAAAACTGTTTGACAAAAACTCGCGCCTATATTATCAATCGGGAAGAAAAAAATATTTGAAACGGTGGCATAATTGAGACATTGGCACTAGACAGTGAGATATTTGAATTTGGTGCCTTGTTGGGAATCATTCAAATATGCAATTAAATAAATCCAATGATCTAGGTTTACAAGATTTTTCTCTGTTTATGTTCCAATGTAAGTTTTTATATTTAGACATAATATTCAGAAAAGAAAACTTTAGTCTGTGACTTTAGTCTGTAAATTGATTTGTATTCAGTTACTGTCTGAAGGCTGGAAGTGAAATTGACTATATTTGACACGTGTTTAGAGCCAATAGGAGAGTGTGACCAGTTTGATAGTTTCTGGCCATCTATTGAAATGCTGGCGCAGAAGTAACCTCGTCGCGTTCTCTGTCCCGACCATTACTCCCATCTTTAACCACTCCTTACGCAATTTGGTACCCTACTTTTACCATGAAACCTCTCTGCATGATATTACAAAATGTTAGAATAATATCATAGCTTCCATTTCCAGTTGCAATTTTGGATTTAGATTGATTTTATCTCTTCTCTTTAGTGTCTCAAGCTAGGAGCCTTCCTTGTTAATCTCCTCTTCCTAAGGTTCAGAAGAAATGAAAGTTTGTTGGAATATGAATCTCAGCTTGTATTAATTTTTTCCTGCTTTTAATCTTTTTCAGGTGTTATTTTATACATCCTGTTGGTTGGGTATCCTCCGTTTTGGGATGAAGATCAACATCGCCTCTATGCGCAAATCAAAGCAGGAGCATATGACGTGAGGAAATTTATTTGTATAATCTTTTTTCTTTTCGTTACTGCCTAGTTTCCGAACAGTGGCGGAAATTCATTTTTCAAGTTGGGGGGGGGGCAATGCCCACAAAAGCAAGCAAATTTGCCGACAAACGACATAATTTTGCCGACAAAACCGACAATTTGGCAAAACCTGGGGAGTGGTTGCCCCCCCCACACCCCCACAATTTCCGCCACTGTTTCTAAAGGTATTTTTAGGACACTTATTAAGCAGTGTCGTGGTCCATCCTTTCGACGTGACCACACCCCATGATTTCTATGTATGGAACTGCAGGATACTAGCGACTCCTTTTACTCTTAGCGAAGGTCTTGTCATGACAGTAACTCAAACCAATTCCTCTTGGATTGTAGTTCGCGATCCTAACCACTAAGACATCCTGGTAACTGTATGATACCGAAGGAGGCATTCAGATTTTCGTATGGTTTGGATTCAAGTTAGAATGGCTGGCAAAATTAACACGTGGCTTTTAAATTTTTAAAAGCCACTAAGACATCCTGGTAACTGTATGATACCGAAGGAGGCATTCAGATTTTCGTATGGTTTGGATTCAAGTTAGAATGGCTGGCAAAATTAACACGTGGCTTTTAAATGTTTAAAGCACCATAAGCAATCTCCTCAGTAAGAGTTAATAAAGTTTCAATGATGTGTTTATGTCATGACAAACAGACATTGATTTTCGGCCACTGTAAATTCTTTGTTGAGTTTTGTTTATTCACATGATATAGTTCGATAGCTGATGATGTAAGGAGTGTGAAAAACATTTCTGTATTTGATTCTCGTTTATTCAAGAAGATCTTCTTAAAGAGATGTGGTACGCCTATGAAAGTACCTATTGCATCAACATAACGTTTAAGACTTGCTAGAATAGTTCACATTTTAAAATGTTGTTGATTACATTTAAGAAATATGCTTTATATTTTTACTGACGTTTTCTACATCTTTCTCTGCAGTATCCTTCCCCAGAGTGGGACACTGTCACCCAAGAAGCAAAGGTACTGCTTATGTTGATAATTCTGTTCACTTTTCCCCCTTTTTGACATTTCTTGGCTTTTCTTTAGAATTTAGCGATTCCACCGATTATGAAGATTCGTGCGTGCTTCTTCTCCTTTCTACATCACCTCCCACATGTATTGCCCCTGGCAGCCTAATTGCTGGCCCTAGGTCAGCTTGAAATCCTCATTCGGTCTAGCTGTACTGATAAGCCCTGATATTGGGCGGATCTGATCTACAGCCGACTGTTTGATGTGTCCGTCGTTTTCTTTACTTCACACTAACCCTTTTTGGCTGTGCCATAAAGCAACTTGGGATTTTAGATATACATAAACCATTCACCTGTAAATACTATCGATGCAGAAGTCTTACGCTCATCGAAAAATCCGGAAATGCTGATTTGAGGGTGTCGTTTGAGGATTTATATTTACGCCTACATTTTGTTTTGGTGTGTAGAACAGGTTTTAAGTCGAAGCTTTGAGTTTCACGTTTTTGCGCGATCATCAGGCAGATCTTCATTTGTTAATGCTTGAAAAGTATTTTTAATTACTGAAGCTGTGAAAATGAAAAAAAAATTGTAGTTGCCTTACTCTTTAAGATACCAGATTGATTATTTAAAATTTCTTGCCTGCAAAAATTTATTGGCTTTATCGATACAGATTTGTTTGAGCTTGATAGCGAAATGCCAGAATTTTGTGCAGTAGGTTGCGACTGTTATGCGAATCTCGAATAATACCGCCGAAATGCAAATTCTCAAAATGCCAAATTCTTCGATAATTTTTGTGAATGTTTTTTTCTAGGATTTGATCAACCGATTGTTGACCATAGATTCGAAGCGTCGTATTAATGCTTCAGAGGCTTTGAAACACCCATGGATTGCAGTAAGTAAACGAAAGTTTTGTTTCTTTCCTGCAAAGTTCTTATGCAGTTACTGAAAAAGCAAACATTCAGTCCACACCCGGCTGACACCCGGCTCACAGCCGTGAAGCCATAGTGTTTTCTCGAATCTACTTTCAGGGTTTGAAAACCCACCCGACCATGTGACCGGGCGGTCGCAGGAACTTTTTCATCAATAAAGCTCTGCAGGAAATTTTTTTGAAATATAACTTTTACAACAAGCACATTTGTTTCCTTCATGTTCATCAATTTATGGATGATTTTTGTGCGGTGAGCAGTAAACATAACCAACACCTATAGCCCTGTACAGTTTGTACAAAACCGTATCTTGTTTTTGTCCCGCTTAAATTATTTTCGTACGGAGAAATCAACAGATAAATTCATTGTTTATAATTTTTTGCTTGCAGGACAGACAACGTATTGCAAATACCTTTCACAGACAAGAAACGATTGACGGTTTGAAGAAGTTCAATGCAAGAAGGAAGCTGAAGGTTCGTTTCAAAAATATATTTTCCTGTTTTCAAATAGGTGCATATTACAGAGCGCCACCTCCAATGGTCGTTCATAGCATGTTTCTTTACTCATGTTGCCAAAGATGTATTTACACAAGATTGAGATAAAGATGGGAACCTATTTGTCAATACCGCTAACTATTTTGACAAACCTGTCACTATAACGAAATCAGATTGCTTCTGATTTTAGTTTCAAGAGCTTTGTTCAATATCTAAGGATGGTCATTACACTCGCAGCTAGGTCAAGGCAGTTTTAGCCTCGAAATAGCGTATGGATCTTGACATTGTCTGTCTCCAAAACATGTGATCATGTACGATTTTTATTGTACTTCAGGGAGCAATGATAACAACGCTATTTGCTGCCAAGTCTATTCAGTTGGGCAGGCAAAGCGCTGCAGGTACCTATTTTCAACAATAGAAAATTTAATATGATAATCTTGTTGTTTCAGGGGGCAATCCTTACAACTGTTTTTGCCCGCCGAATATCGGGCACATCTGGATTTCTGGGTACGTTAAAATTGCATCTTAGTTAAAGAGCCACTGGTGATAAATGTCGTTGTGCGCCGCCTGTCCACAACTAGAACCTTTCGGCCTAAGCTAAGGTGCATGTGAATGATAAAATGGCCTTTTTCTTTTATGCACGCAACGGACCTTTCCCAGCAGTGGTTGTTTAAAATTTCGAGAAAATACCTAAATATCTAAAATTGTCGTCTGCTTCATTAAATTTGCTAGACAAAGTTGATCCTAATTCCTTCAAAGATAATGGCTAATTGTTAATTCATCCCTTTTGTGATATAAGGTCGAGACAAACCAGTAAACATCTATTGACAGACACCTCATAAATACGAATAACTTTGCTTCAGTATATATTTATTTGCCTTATATAAGCTTATTCCCATATACGAAGACGTTGTTACAGCCGATGGTAATTCTGGTTTCCTAATCGTTATTTGCTAGTTAGACTGAATATAAAATAATTAAAAATGAACTATTTGCGTTCAAAATCTACATAAAGCAACTTCATCAAAAAACTTTATGTCAACAGTAGGAACTGCTATAAATTAAACTTAACCCAAACGATTAGGCAAATATCAAACAGGTAATTTTTGCCAAAACATGACTCTATAGCTTAAAATAGTTCATTTCAGAATTTAATGTGATGAATCTAGAAAATTTTGCATGATTTATTCCAGTCTAAAAATACTCATTAGATTTTTTGAATTTCAGTCAAAAATAAACACTGCAGAAAATATGATTTATAAATTATAAATTCGATTTTGCTCAAAACCGCCTTATTCACAGAATATATATTTATCTGAATATATTTTTGCGAAAACACACAATTAAACCGTCACAAAACACTGCAATAAAAAAGCCAACAATCTAAATCTTATTGAATAAATAGAGGTGTTCCTTCGATTTTCCTTCAAAGTTAATTATTCAATATTACCAAATTTATTATCTCAAAGCAGATTGCTTTGGAAAGATTACACAACTATTTAATTCAAACTTCAAAATAATTATTTACAACTTTTAATAAAAAATTACAATATTGAAAACAAAATACATAAACAATGATATCACAATTGCTTGATTGCTGATTGTGCTAAAACAATGGTAGATTCTAACAATGTATGCAAACATGTAATTTCGATACCATAAACAAAATGAATTGGTGCAAATGTTAATCAATTGAATAGTTGTCTGAAGTCAGAGTTGATAAGGCAGTTTTTTATTGATTTTCTCAACTGACACTCTAATCTAATGAACCATTTTGTTTCTGCCTCTGTTTTTCAAGCATTAACTTTCTCGGGTATTTTTTTGTCACATACAATGAACATATTTGCCAGTTTTTGTTCTTATAAATTTTACGACTTTTTCCTGGGCAGCTTAACTGATATTTCTACCCGTTTATCTGCCTGTCAAAATGAAATTGCCTGATAATTCTTTACGTACCCAATTACCATCTAATTATGTTTATAACAGTAATAGTGCACACGATCTTGAATACTAGCCAAATTCATATCAACTCTTAAATTTCCAGTAGTCGAATATGGATTGGTAGTCCTTGACTGTTTTACTGCAAGATTTCCGACTGTAATACTGAAGATTTTCTTATTTTTCGATAATATACCAGGATTTGAGACATTTCATGGGAAAATCACGAGTAACCTATCAAGAATATACGTTTATTCTTTTAATTTACTGATAATTTTAGCAGAACAGTGTGTTTATTTTCCAACAAAAGGTGATAATCAGTAACACTTCTTCAGTAAGTTACACTTCTGTGGCTGCTAAGATCAGAAACCTCATAGCTATAAATATAATGAAAAATGTGTCGAACGACTTAATCTTTGAAGCTATTCCTCCGCTTAAAAGTAAAGCTAAGCTCCAAATTTTGTCTCTGAAATTTCACACTTTAGAATAAGCTAACAAGAATGATGTGTATTTTAGCAATGTAAAGTTTCAATAAAATTATATTAGGAACTAACCGCCAGAAATTAAAAGCGAAATTTAAAAGAATGGCTGTAATAAAAGTCAGATCTCTTAGTTTTTTTCAAACTTTCTGTCCCTTCATCTTGGCATCAAAACCAACGCTTAGATTTTTCACCCAATACTGCAGAGTTGCTTTGAAAACCGTTAATTATTGACAAAACGCCTCCTGTTATAAGTACCCTTTCCTATTATCTTCTTGATTTTTCACACGCTAATTTATTTTTTATGACTATGAAAGAAAAAAAAGAGGAGAAAAATCAAACAATGAATATACAGTCCATTCTTTGTAAGTAATCTTTTCATTTATAAATCATTTCACGCAGAATAAGTTTTTAAAACGTTTGTAATTTTTCGATTGTTTATTCGTTCTTATGCAAACAGGCAAGCGCTTTTCGTTTTAGAAATACCTGGTCTTCTCTCATCACAATTTTGCTAAATACCTTTGAAATTAGTTGTTTAAGGGATTGGTGCTAAATACCCCACGGACAAGTCTAATAATTGCATTAGACTTTCAAGAAGGGTGATTGTTCAGAAATTCACGAAGAAGAAGTTCACATGGCCAAGTTACAAACCCAATTTTTGCGATGTTTGCTCTATTTTTACCGTGTCATGATAGTCGCAAATCCTAGAAGACTCGATTTGGCTTCGATGCTTTCAATCTTGGTATATTTCTAACGAATTGACCCTCCCCTCTTATATGTCTCCTGGAATAATTCCTCCTCTTGCAAGTAAAAATAATGAACAAACCCAACACTCGGATAAGCCCTGTCCTAGAAAGCCAATTTTTGCACTTTTATAAGCCCTTACTCGAGAAACAACAGATATGCCGAATTTTATTCCATGATTGATAACAGATTTAGCGGTGAATGATAAAAAACCAAAATAAACGAGACTGCTACGAAGTGTACGCCAATATGATAAACATATCGATATCTTTGGTTTGGTATTTTAGGCCATTAAGGAAAATTCAAATGTAATGTACTGCATTGGAATGAAAATTGCGAAATAGCTGCAGTACGAGCGATTGGCAGCTTGCAGATGATTTTAATAAGTCCTCCTCATAAAAGCGCCCCCTTCCTCTAATTAGCCCCCGTCTAAGAACTGAATAGAAAGATAGGGCCCCGTGAGGCTAATTCGATAATTAACGGTATCATATCGAATGCCGCTTGAACTAAATTTCGTAAATGGGCTTAATTTTAAGCCGCTTTTACAGGAGCTTAATTTTTAGCTACGTGTTTTATTGCCAAGTCATTCATTTTCGATATTTTCATATTTTCTTCGTGTAGATTTGTGAAGTTATGAGGTTTTTTGGCAAGCGAAATGTAATTGAGATTGAATGAACGAATAAAAATGAATAGAGATACGCTCATGCATATCAAACAAATTATATTACAATTTGTTGTTGCCTCATAAATGGAAGTATTCCTTAATTTCTTTTGATTTGAAGTGTTTTTAAATTCAATGTGGGTACATTTTTCTGTTGGACTCCCACCCCTATCTCTGCCAAAATGTATCTTGCTGTGGAATTAGCCAGATCAGAATAAAAAATTTCCAGGAGAAGTATCTAACATTTTTCTGTCTAGGGTGATCATTAGTGTAGCGTAGCCATTTATTTACTTCAAGGGTTTTCATTTTGAAAAAAGCTGATCCTTTAAATACCGCCTGCATCGACTAGAGGACGCAGGGTTTTGCTGCGGTTCTTCTCATTTACGTTCTCTTTGATCTAGAATATCCGCTTGCTACTGTCTTCATGTGGTGACCACATTTGAACAGCTCCCTTACTTTTGTTACTGGTTCCGTGACCTTTTGTTATGCAGAGTGATCATTGAATTTTTGTATTTTAGCCACAGCTGTTAAAGACAAACTGGTAAATGATAAGAGAAAAGTGGTAATTATCAACTATTTCATTCATTATAAAAAATTCCGTATTAATTTAATTAACTGATGCTTAAATTTTTGTCTTTTGTTTCTCGAGCCGTTTATAGTTCCCTTTCTGCTTTCGCAATCCTATCTTTGATTTCTTAACTGTTATTTTAGTTGTTTGTAGCTTTTGGATTCCTTCTGATTGTAAATATTTCGTCGGTAGGTGAACATTGCTTGGATGATAAGTTTTTTGGGTAATGTAACAAGTTTTTCATAGTCTAAACATAAGTCAAAATAAGTCTTCTTGCATGGGTTTCTGATATTGCTCGACAACTCAGCAAGCATCCTCTTCTGGATCACCAGATATATGAATGATTCTTGTACGCAGTTTGGTACCGAGGCTGCAAGAATACTTAAGACAGCAATTATAACAACGCGTCATCTATGGCTAGACGTCTTAATGTCAAAGTCGGTCGCGGCTCTGTTTATCCAAGACGAGGCAGCCCGCATGAAGTGGTTTAGCATATGATGACTGTGCAGCCGCAAAACGTTAAGCAAGCTTTAGACCGACATGCTAAGTAGGTTTAAACGGTTTTTGGTTGCAAGAAATGGCAGTCTAAATATGATAACCAAGTTATATTGGCCAAAAAGCTCTACAGGGTGTTTCCTCTAAAAATATGTTTTACTTAAAGCTTTTTTCTCAACCTGCAGCTATTTGAAAGCTACTGTTGTCTAAAAAATGTCTCAGTGTGATGTATTTCGTGAAATGAATACAAAGCTTAGCATCTATAGAGTTTAGTGCTCCAACATTCCCCAGGTCTTCTTACATGTCAGGGTTGATGGTCATTGAGATCTCAAAACTAGATGAAAGTTTCATTCTTCAAGGTTTCCCTTGTCCATCCTATGACGTCACCGTACGAGCGCGGAAACTCCAGCTCGCGAAAAAAACATCAATATTTCTGGCAGGAAATGTTAACGAAATAAAAAAGCTCTCTGGCATTTTTATCCAGGCATAAACGTCGAAGATTCAAATGCTTACCCAATTGCATCCGAGAGCGAAGACATGTTGTTTTTAAGATGGTTTAAACCTTTTGTTGGATAGTTCAATTCCATAAATTTTTTATTAACATTGAACTAGCCTTTTAAAATTTCATACGATTGCCTTGTAAAATTGACAATGACTCGACATGCAACAAGCTGCTTTCATTGCATTTTGATGGTTTTCTTGGGTTCAAAGCATGTACCCGGTTTAGATAATCATGGTTAGGTAGCTGACATATCTTGGTTGGCAGGTACCGTACGGATTTGGTCATTCACGCAATCTTCCATCTCATGGGTGGTAAATTTTCATCCAAGATTTCCGCAAATGCAAGTTTTTGACATTCCTGATACTCGTTCTTTTTGCTGGATGCATGCTGTCATATGTATGAGTACTTTCTGCAATGATTCCAGGCTACATGGTTGCGTATAGACAACCAACATGTCTCGGTTTTGTCTTTCAATCAATCTTTAAAGATCAGTGCAGTTTAATGAATGTTTCCGATTTTACAAGCAGTGAAAGCAAATCAAAAGTTTGTTGTGCGCAACGATTGCCGAAACTTAACATGGTCTTCACTCATGTTGCTATGCTGATTTTATACGCATATACGTGAGAAAGACCTAATCGATGAGCGTTGTAGAAATGTTACTTCCTGCGTTTTTCAGTGGAGAGTTTGTTGAATAAGTTAGAATCAAAATAGGTTAGATGCCTGATGCCAATGAAACAGTTGATGAATAGGGGCAGTGTGTTTAATGTGTTATAGTATCTTTGTATTTACAGTGGCAAGTTTTTTACCATGCTAGAAGAATATAAATAAATGATAAATAACCTTTTGGTACTGAAAATCGGAATAAAGCGCGGAAGAGCAGTAATATATCATGCTAAAGCACATTTGGTCCCATTCTTCTCTGAATTTAAATGTCGGATTGTTCAAAGGTAAGCAGAAAATTGTACTTTAGTATGACATGTTTCTGCTCTTCCGTGCTATATATTTTCAAACAAATAATAGTTCAGTTTGATATTATCCATGAATAGCATTTTGATACGTTCCTATCACAATGTGCCCACGATTCTAATTTGCCATCAGTTCGTCATTTTATCAGCTGCTCGTTCGTTTTTCTTCATCTGGTCTATACTGTTTCTTGGTTGCCGTCTCATGTATACGGCCCTAATCTCTTCGTTTTAGGCCATTTTGAACCTATCACGTATATACGCATCAGCACACCCATCAATCAATCGCAGTCTGTCAACCCGTCAATCAATCACTTCAAGCCATCGATATTGCAACAACTATTCTCCTCCTTGTAGCTTCTAAGACCTCCCCCTGTAGCTTCTAAGACCTCCCCCTGTAGCTTCTGAAACGTCCCCCTGTAGCTTCCAAGACCTCCCCCTGTAGCTTCTAAGACCTCCCCCTGTAGCTTCTAATACCTCCCCCTGTAGCTTCTAAGACTTCCCTCTGTAGCTTCTAAGACCTCCCCCTGAAGCTTCTAAGACCTCCCCCTGTAGCTTCTAAGACCTCCCCCTGTAGCTTCTAAGATCTCCCCCTGTAGCTTCTAATACCTCCCCCTGTAGCTTCTAAGACTTCCCCCTGTAGCTTTTAAGATCTCCTCCTGTAGCTTCTAAGACCTCCCCCTGTAGCTTCTAAGACCTGGTCTTCCACTTGTCATTAGTCCTAACCGTTCCCTTTTATTCCATTTTAGCAAGAGAATTCTGTTGGGAGCAATGAGAAAGTCCCAGTAAGTTTAGTAGAATTGTTAGATTGATATTATAGGATCGATGTTTTTGATAAGCAGCTTGAGCCAAGGATGGACTCAGTTTGGTGGAATACATCATTTCGCTTAAGATGCAACATTTACAGTATCATATAAATTCGGTACCGTTCGGTGTCATTTGGTTTCTTTCGGTGCCATTCGTTATCATTCGATGTCATTTGATGTCATTCTGAGAAATAAACGCATTCATATATGGTTCCATGAAGATAATATATTGATAAACACGCACAGGAACTGAACAGTCATGCTGTTTGCTTACAAAATATAATTGCAGCAAGAACAAGCTAGCCTATTTATGAACGTTGACCTAAACTTTTCGCATTGAATACAAATAATATGTGCAATTAATTCACTATTTGTGATTTCAAGAATATCAAATACATGTCAGGTCCTTTGGATACGCGAAAAACGTCAGATATTTCTAATCAAGACCCGATTATCAACATTAACTAACTGACAGGCCCCTGCACATTAAGATCGCGTAGTTGAACCTGTCACCGGCCCTTTCCGCACTCGATTCAATCTGACCTATGATTTCTTATAACTGTACTGCGTGGCTATTTTGCTTTGAAGCATCTAGGCCAAAGGCAATCTCACATGCGGCTAGTGATGGTTTTGTTTCGAAAAAAAATTTAATTCCAAGAGCGTTTTAATGTCCTAAACCATGAAAAAGCTGTTTGCATCACCCGCAATTATTAGTATACAATTTTACCCCTTTTTAGAATTATTGTTTTCTTCGATCTAGTCGATTTGCTTTCGATCTTCAATGTTTCAAGGGTTTCAACACAGATCTTGTTATCATTGTTGTCTTCAATTGAAATTTCCTTCAATTTTCCTTTGCCGTTCTCCACTAATAAGCTTATTTTTTCAGGGCTCTCAAGACGAACAGAGCCTTCACTCAGACGACGATGATCAGCGAGGTGTGTTACAGTTATCCTATTACAATTGCAATGGTTTTAGAGAAAATATCATCAAAATAATTGGCTTAGAGAGCTACCAAGTACTGCTATTTAGATGAAAAACCCTTATTGGATTTTGATTATAACTGTAAACGAGATAGAATAAGTAAGTACAGTTGGGATGAAAGCGAGGTTCTTTTGATGGAATGACAGTGTGATTTCCGGCTACTGAAAATACAAAAATAAGCATTCAGAAGAAAAAGGTCTGCCATTTTTTGCTATAACAGCACCTAAAACAGTAAGTAACATTACCCGTTACTCGTACATTTGATAACGGGATATGCTCGAAACGTTGTTATTGATCAAATCTAGTGTTTATTCCTGGTACAATTTTCTTCCATTCAGAGTTATCATATCATTACATTGTACCGCACACAATCTAATATATTAACAGTATAAGATAGCTGTTATCTTTAGAATTGTTTAAAATACTCCAAGTTAAGTATTGTTACGTAGACCTCGAGACCATCTTTTTGCAGCTTGATTTCAAAATCATTATCAAAATTAAGCGCGCTTTGCCCGCAGACAAATTTGTATCAGTACCCGCAGGTAAAAGCTGGCTGCAAAGACGATAATTAGTTGTTCCAACATCTGAAAACCTCGTGGGATTTTTTAAGTTTTGCTATTAATAATTCATGATACAGAAGCATTATCGCAATTTGTTTCCGGGGGATTTTAATGGCATTGATATCAGTTTTACAGTAACTTGAGTCTATTCAGTTGCATTACCGCAAGTCCTTGAAACTGGTGATGGTTATTGTCTATGCTACAGAAACTGTCTTAAGAGATTGTCCTCGACGGGTTAAGTACGTCATCGTACATAACTGGTATAGCAATTTGATTTGTTCATATTAGTGAAAATGCGAGGTACCAAACGTTGGCCTTAAAGGTGATTTGTTTGGAGAGGAACGATTTTTGAAAGAAATGCAAAAGAGAAATTGTTAATGATCACGATTGAAATTATCAGACCCAGAAAATAGTTGAATGTATTTTTCACATTTTCGTTGGCTATGAGCTTTTGTATGGCCTTTCTTAATTTATTTGGCATAAAAGGTTAGGTAAGTATAGTATAAGTTGGGTACCAATGATTGCTATTATCATCTTCTCAATTAAAAACTAATAACTTTCTCAGTGTGGTATTTGCTGATTAGAGTTCAAATATATTCTTCAATGCTATTGACTATCTCTACATCTGTCATTCGAGCAACTCGACCTAACGCACCCCCGTCTACTTCGCGGTATGGCGTATGGAAAGGGATATCAATGTGGGCTGGCAGTGCATTCTTAGCTCCATTTATTACCACTTCTCATCTTCAAGAACCTATCGAGCTATGCATTAGAAAATTTTGAATTTGAATCAATGAATTTCCATATAAAAGACTTTATCACAAACATGGCAAACATAAGTTTCTCAAGTGGCGGGAAGGCGCGATGTAAGTTAAACAGTTATTTTTAACTTTGAAGTATTTGTTGTGAAGATTTTCCTTAAAGTCACCCCGAGAACCTTCCATTTAATGCACAAATTTTGTTCTCAAAGCTCACTTAGATTTATCTTAGCTTGCCTTGTTCTTGTGTACTAATTGTTTTCAAATATAATACCGATAAGGTTTCTACTCATATGTCAATCTGCCTGACGCCTTTAACCCAAAGTTGCAATTGATCTTTAGTAGCTTGCATTCAGATTTCCACACTCCACATCGTTTTATTTACTTACATGTTTAAATTTTTTCAAATTCATTTTGACCCAATTTTATTTCTATTATTCTTGCAATTTTCTCCTGCTGGTTTAATACACCACCGTTTTCCTTTTCCATTCTATATTTTAGTTTGATATTGCAACTTTTTCAACGAAGTAGCCTCTTTCATTCCCTTGATCTTCGTTCGCTTTTCTCAAGCGTCGCATACACCGTTGTCGTTCAAAAAAAATCTACATGGCATTCACAGTAATAAACTACAAAGGCACTTCCCCAAGAGTACTAAAATACACTTTTGATACCTTCTAAGACTAAGCGTTTTGGAAGGTTTTTTGTTGCTTTACCACATTGGTATCGAAACATACTATATCAGGTGGCTGGAAATTTCTTCACTGTGTCCATTATCATAACACATGGCAATCTTATTATAAACAAAGTCAGGCCTATATTGCGGCAGGTTGCTGCTTGACAAAGCCTGACCCAAATAGCGTGGCGTTATTAGCCAGCTTTTGTTCTTGTCATCTTTCAAAATATTTTATCGTACATCAGGTTCACTGTTTGGTCTTTTATCTCTACTCAATCTTCTTGCAAAATCAGCTTGAAACAAGCATATCTGCCGCTTGGCACCTGCTGGCAAGACATGTTATTTACATAAACATGAATCACCACCTTGTTTCTAAGTACGAAGTCCTTTGTATGCAATATTCGATTGTACCCTCCTCCATTGCCTGAATCATCTGAGGTCATCAGTTACACTTTTGGCAGTGTTATTGTAGAATGCAAACATTTGTCAACATTAATTAGAGATAACTCGAGAACTAGCTACTTCTACTTGATGTATATAAGCCTCCCCTCATTTTCCAAACGTCGTTTCCTCGCCTATCCTTCGCCAGCCTTAGTTATTTCTGTCCTTAGCCGCTCAAATAAAGAACACCAATTGTAAGTAGGCTACTGATGGGTAATGAAATTGAACAATTCATTAATATTTCATTTCTCTTCATCGTCTCCATTATCCAGTTTCAAAATCATATTTCATTTTCAACGACCATATCTTTCGTCTGGTATCTTTGAACTGCACAAGAAAACAAAATACTGCAACAAACAACGCCCTTTTATCTAGACATGAAAAAATATCCACAGAGTTTTTCCTAATGAACGCAGCAAAATGTTGCGTTCGCTTACTATGAAATTCACAATTACTTTAACAGACAACGCATTTTCGCATCTTGGACTACTTAGTTTAGACGCTGGAGAAGTTATATATCTGCCATCTTGCAACCTATTTTATAAGAAATCTTTTTTCTGTCATCTCTAAAGCGATCGTCCTCCATGTGAAACTTCAGCGTTTATCCGCATTAACATTGTATCCGAGAAAAATTTTTTATCTTGATTAGCTTAATCTTGATTTTCTAGATTATTAAGATTAATGGCAACTCCACAGCATGGTTTTCTATATATTCAATGACATCAAGTCGCTGTTTAGCTCGACTTAATTTATTGCTAGCAGAGTGTGATTATTTGCCTTTGAGGGATACCTTTGAAAATATTATAGACGAGATTACCACGTTTTATTCGCTCAATGAATTGGGATTATATTCGAGATTATTTCTTGCATCGAAAAACGAACACTGATCCGTTCGCAGATCGCATTCAAAGCACTCTTGCAGCGATCTTTGCATCGCACTCTTGTGTACTACAACGCTTTGCCTTGAAGATTTTTATTCTACAGTGCTGTTAGGCATGCACGGCTTTGATATAAATTGAGCATGTGTTGCCATATGGTTCTAGAATACTTTTCCCATTGCCCAGTATCTGAAACATCTGCATACTGTTGCAAAGTCTCCGATAAAGACGGCAAGTGGATTTTTAATTAAAAGCCTTTTTATCTCGCTCCATGCGCCAGTTCAAACTCCCTATCTTGCATGTTAGGTATCACAAGAAACGAAAGATCTTCATGCTTGCCTGATAGTCGGCTTGAGCGTGAAATTCAGCTAGTTAAAACTTTAGTCAAGATTGTTAAAATGCCTTCAAAAGATATTCGCAGTTTGAAAAAAATCGTTTCCCCTTTTCCCTTCACATTTTGCAAAATTGCAATATTCTGTGGTTGCATGTAAGTATCCGGGTTGGCATTTGACGCATAAGTAATTTAATGAAGTTATCAGCATTGTACGGGGGGAAGTTATCGAATTTAGGTGCAATATTGATAGCTTTGAAGGTAGTTAAAAATTATTCAGAACTATGGGACGGTGGGTGCTTTGACAGTAGCCTGGGCTCGATTTTAGGATACCATGTGTTGTTGGAGAATTTGTTTTAGTTATTAGAAACATTGATAGAAATACCTACAGTGTTTTTTTGCATATGAATTTACATCTACTTTTGTCAGCTGCATATCAGTTTCTAGTTTTTCCATGAACCAGATACCATATACCTAACATTGATTCTTCTTTCCAAAAGCCGTCAGAGAGCAAGAAATAATCAAAGTTACGCAAAGATTGATTGCTTGCATCACAATGGGAGACTTTGATACTTATTCGTAAGTACAAAACTATTTCTCTTCTCTTTTTCGAGTATTATAAAGGAGCCCAAGGGTTTCAAAGTGTGACGTCATGAAACTTATTCGTGAGTACAAAGCTCTTTCTCTTCTCGCTTTCAAATATGGTAAGGGAGCCCAAAGGTTCCAAAGTGTGACGCCCGATGTAACAGATGAGTGTTTTCTTGATTTTTGTAACTACGCTGCATGTAAATACGTTTAAGAAAGACGATATTTTCAAGTATGATTTTTCTCGGGCTTCTTCGGGAAAGTGCTGATGAAACTGTTGCGTCCTTCAACAGGTTATCCTGAAAATGAGACCGCTTGTCATTCATTTCTGATAGATTTGTTTGTTGCTTCTGAATTTCTACTCTACCTTTATACACGAACCCGAAATTGAACCTTTTTTAAACAGCAAGGGCTGTTTTGTATTTTGTAATCAACGGACTGAAACGAACAGAAGATGTGCGCTATGGAAACTGGCTGGATGTATAAGCAGGGAGGGATAGGCGTGAATCTGATGCTGTTGAAATTATAGCCTTCCTGTACCACGTAGACTACATATGATTCCCTTAACCACGATCATAAGGAACTGCATATGAACTCCCTTGCAACATCATTAAGAACCGCCTAACCAGCATCTTTAGAAGTCCCCTTGTAGCATCATTAAGAACCGCCTGACCAGCATCATTGTCAGATGTCTCGTGGCAAGCACTATTACGGGCACCTTGTCGAGTATGAGAAGCCCCCCAACCTACATAATTAGGAGACCTTTTACCCGAGTGATCTTAACCGCTTCCAAACAAAAACCTTCGCTCCGCTTTACTCAGATAAGAACTGGTTCAAAGACGAATGAAAATCAGTCCACTTGCATAATTATATACTGTGACCCATTGCACATCAAGTAAAATTCTTGACCAAAAGAAATATTCATTAATTTTCTCAGATCCGGTCGTTCAAATTTTATAAATTCAAACCATTCAATCTTATATCTTTTTTAAAACGAATATGCAACTCACAGATAATGAAACCAGATGTTTATTCTACGGTTTCTGGTTTTTATTCAGACTCTTGGTTGGTATGTCTAATTATCAATTGCGGAATCAATTGGATTAGGTTAACAGTGAGTTGTTATGCTCGGGTGCAGATTAACGCTTCAAGGAAGTTGTATGGCAAGACAGCTGACTTTTTGCACCTGCGTCACCCCTTCCGGCAATATCGAAACTTTAACCTTGTGGTATGATCTTCTTCAATGCCGATAGATCATTATATGATGACCAAAAATGTCTTTATTAAATCCCCGGTGGCTGAGAAGATTTGAAAAATGCGTGATCAACAAACCATGGGAATGTTTCGGAAGTAAGAGAATTTGCAGCGTATATATCCATCAGAGAGAAAAATTAGATACCATAGCAGGAAAGCGCTTAATTTTTATAAGGTCTCCAAAGGCATGGCCTATCGACCGAGCAGAAGTTATTTAAAGGACTTTTTATTTGCACTCTGTTCTACGGTAGGTATTGCTAGCGTGGGGTGTAGGCATTGTACGATAAGTCTGTTAATTGTTTAGTGCCAAAGAATTCAGAAAGGTGAAGTGTTTATATAATAATTTTTTTTAAGTATCATAGTCAAACTTAATTAGTATCCTTTTATTTCAGAAAACTTTGCGATGAGAGAGTTACATGCTTTGAGCCACAAGCAAAAGGAAATCTGGTTGAAGGGATAGATTTTCATAAATATTATTTTGATAATGGTAAGCTTTTCTTAAAATTATTCCAATTAGCGCGTTTGCCACCTTGAAATCTGAACATTATCGAAAGAAAATTAAGAAAAAACTTGATTTGTGTCTCATTTACCATTTGTAGCAAAAGTTCCAAAACGACCATGTAAAAGTCACTTCTGATGACAAGTTTTGAATATGTCTAGGCCATCTTCTAAGAGTATTTGTTGCAAATATTGCGACATGGATAACAATCTTGTGTTGTGAACATGCTTAATAAGCGTCGCTCATCGACATTATGGAAAATTAACATAAAAACCCAAAAATATCGTGTACATCGCCTAACCCAGTACAACCAATTGAAACTATTGTCAAGCTTCCAGTAATACACACCCCTGTCTGCAGACTCCTCCAAACAACAGAAAAACATTTCTTTTGCTCAATTTTCTTTGCTGTGATACAACCCTTTACAAGTGACCCCCTGGCAACGATACTTTTGCCAGAACAAACAGTAATGCAATACTAGTGCCTGTGATATGTGTGTGATCACTAGGGGATTTTGTATTCTTATTGTGCCCAGACCTTATTTCTGACCTTGCATTAAACTTTGCACATCATTTTCAGTTATGTCAAAGAGGACGACTCCAGTGAACACGACGATCTTGTCGCCCCATGTTATCTTGCTATCAGAGGATTCTGCATGCATTAGTTATGTACGCCTTACACAAACCATAGATCAGTGAGTATAAACTTCTTTTCCTTCCATCTGCTAACATGCCTCAAAGTCCATATGTAGAGGATATGTAGAGCTGTCAGCGTTGTGTCACATTTAGCTTACCGGCTGTAGGAATACAGCTGTTTTGGGGTTTCTGACACACCACTCGACCTCTGTCTTAGTCAACCCACCAAAATTCATTCTATATCGGTCAAAGCTAATTTTCATCAGAGGACGTGAAGGTCGTCAATTAAGCTCCGTCTAAAGTATCTTTGGCTTGCAGTAACACTTTACAAAGAGAATTGTAATACGTTTTAATAAATATGACTAGTTCAGGAATAAATTAATAAAAATGACAAGTAACATTTTAGACAGTTTTTTCAAAGACACGCGAAGGATGCTAAGTCAAGTTGTTTCAAGGTTGCTCTGATGTTGTACCAGCGCTGCCATAATAACTTTCTTAAACAGCTTCACCAAAAATGCTTCTACGTCTTGTCTCGTTTATTCGATGCATTAAACTCTAAATAGATTGGAAAAAGGACGTCTTTGGCCATAGGAGAATGACAAGCATTCGCAAATATGCAGCCAAATAGGAGAATCTCATGACAGATCCTCATTGGCGTTCTATTTTTAGCCTGCATAGGCCTCTTGTACTGGACATTTTTATTTTCCTCTTGTGTCTTTAACAAAGTGATTTTAGAGTTAGTCATTATGCACCCGAAATGTCATTTAGGATAAAGGTAAGTGAGTTCACATAGAGAGAAACTCAGGCACCATGTTCTTCGCATTGCAGAACATCAAAGAAGTCCATCTGATACCATACTCACCACTGTATTTTCCCTCTTCTCCTACGAACAATGTTGTTTTGTGTAATTGTAACAGATTAAGGATGATCCAATTTATTTCTGTTAGATTGCTATGATATTTAACTATGCAACCAACATTGCCTTTTGGGAAAGTGGATGCGATTTCATTTAGATTAATCAGTTTATTTTTGCAACACAGCACTAAGGCCACAGGGCCGTCCAAGAACCTATGACAAGGATTATACCTTGAAAACCTAGGAGTAAATTACTTTAGTATATCACGATTCAGGTTACAACAATGATGAGTTTCGATTTATTGCTTTCCAGTATGAATAATCCTTTGACAATTCAACACGAGGAAACCCGTGTATGGCAGAAGAAGAGCTCCTCCTGGGTATGTGTCCACTTCCACCGCAGCTCCAATGGCTAGGATTTAGCAACTGATAAATTGAATTTCATCATGACATTTTAAGGCAGTCTGGTATCTGATTAACATACTGGGTTGCGTAACAATTAACGATTGTCTCGCGTATAGACTCGCGTGTCTCGCAGAGCGTTTAGAGGCAGTATTGAATGGCCAATTGTGTAAAGTGGGGAGCGTGTATGTCGGCCGCTGGTAAAATATATTTAGCGTTTTGACATTGAAAAATAAGGACCAGTGAAGGAAAGGGTGATTCTTATTGACTAAAGATATGTTTGAACAGATTCCTCGTTTTTCCCCCCAAAGTAAATCATCACCAGGTGATGATTCAAACCCCCAGAGAAGGCTAGGTCCCTAATGGGGGGTTATCAGCCTCCCTTCACTGGCCCCTGCTCTAGTTTCAATGCGGTTATGATCATTCTTGTGTCACGGATTATTGAAAATTTTTAACTTTATCATATAAATCAACATATAATGAAGTTATTGTCTTTGCTACATCAAACACGGTACGTAAATTGTGACAAACGATTACTCAATACATTGAATAGATGATAATGACTTCATCATATTTCGTATAATGTGCGACTTATTGATAAATATGGAAAGTTTTCTCTGTTCATCTTAGGTGTAGGAAGAAAATTTATCAGCCGTCTCTTGGCATAATTTTCCAACAATAAAATGTTTCTTGTTAAACGAAATATTGTTTGCTAGATTATCTAAAAAAATGATAAATAACGAAAACTAAAATATCTAGCTGCCACCCTCGCCAGAGGTTCCATTTGCTAAGGTTTCAAGAATCGATCTTAAACGATGTATTCTGTTTATGTTTTCAACCTCCGTATAAGATGTGATCGTTGATGCCGATTTTTGATGCCGATTTCTGATTCTGATTTATAATTCTGATTTTTCGTATGGCTCTTAATGTCATATGAGCGGTTCAATCCATCTATCTGAAACAATTTGGCTTTTTATAAGTTGACTAGCCACATATTGACACGTCATACTGTCCCTTTGTGGTACAGAGTGACTGAGATCATGGTATATTTAGACTCCTGCTAGATATAGTAAGAATGAATTCTCATTAATGATTTATGTGCTGTTAATTTGAACTCGATTTATGTATTTATGAAATAGCTGACTAATTTCTATAAGTTAAAGACAAACATTTAACGAGTTACTGTACATGTTTGCAAATTATATCCATAGATTTACAAACTATCACAGCGCACTGGTTTTTTAACACTTCTGTACGTAGTTATCGTAGCTCAAAGTGAAGCCTAACTAAAGTGCCTTCAACCTTCGTTTGTCGTCTATGACGTCATCTCCCTGCGAAAAAAGCCAACGTCTAGACCCTTTTTTATTGCTTTAAATTAGAGTAATTAATTAGCTATTAGACTTTTTTTGAAGCTGATATAATATTAACTGAAAATGGCACAGCTTTAGTTGTAAAGGACTTTAATTATTCTGATTAAGACTGTCAGTAGTGTTATTGTCCTATCATTTTATTACTACAAAAAATTTGTTCATAGGAAAATTTGTTGTTAATGCGAAAAATCCCTGTGTTTCCCTATCGTTGTTTAATAAATTTTCCATTTTAATAACATAGTTTCAAACGCTTAAATGTGGTCACAAAACCACAATGTGTTCAAATCCCAATAGGCTGATTTGGAAGAAGTTTAATAAACGTTTTTTTAGTTTTCAATTTTATGGGAACTCGAGTTTGATAAATCTCTGAACACCATAGGATTTGTGCATATAAAATCTACCATTTCAATGTTTTCTTGTTAAAAATTTGCATCACAACAGTTCGGCAAAGAATTTCATTTCCAATTTTTTTAAAGACAATTCGTAGAATCTTTCTTAAACTGATGTACGCTGTATGATTATTTGATTTCATTGTAAATTCAAACAAGTCACGTTCGATGCTTGAGGGACAGCAAGTTCCTTAATTTTAAGTAAAGCAACAAACAAGTTACAGCACAGCCCCGTATTGATTTAATAAAATCAAAAATTATCCAGCAAAATCAAGAACAACGAATTCGATTGCAACTCAGAAATCTGTGTCCTTAATCCATGCACAAATAAATTATTTCAAAGGCAAAACATATGCCTCAGCGAGCACTGTCTGTCAACTCTAAGATCATTTCCTTCAAGATGTTTTCATCATAAATGTCTTGCCTTTTCTTCATTGAAGAAAAGTTTAATAACAATGGGTTTAACCGTTAATGCGTGCCTGGTCCTAGGATCGATAAAAGCAAAAAAGTCACCAATTATTTAATAGTGTACGAATCAGCTTCTGTAACACTTCGGCTTTCGTTCTGTTATACAATAAAACTGGCTCCAAAATGAATAAATCACGAATTCCAATCCAATGCTTTGACGAATTCTTCTTCAGTAAATTGCAGCATTTTTGCAGCTTCGATATGCATCTGAAGAACAGAAAAATTTTCTAAGATCAATGAGAAGATCAAAAGTTTAAAAAGCCTGCGCAGACATAAAGCTTGTAAGTGCCTAACCATTGATCGATACCTTAGTGCGAAACCTTTCCATCGATATAATTTGGGTTTATTATCTTTAGGGCCTAAAAGAAGTGCAGAGCTAGAGTCAGGCATAGCTTTTGGCAAAACAGTTAGTATTTGTCAAGTGCTTCCAAGTGAAGTGGAAAAAAGTTAATGACACTGGAACTCCGGAGTCTCAATTTCATCATCAAAATCAAAATATCATCATAATTTCGCCATAGCTTTAAGTTTGACAACGTCATTCTGCTTCTTGGAATACACGGTCAGCCTTATAGGTCATAAGGCCAGCAGTAGGACAGATAAGCAAAGAGATTTTAAGCAAAAAAGAGAGGTTGTATACGAACCTTTTGGCGCTTCAAGATGTCAATTAGCTTCATTTGTTTTTTAAACGCGTTCATGAGTTCATTTTTCTGTCTTTCAAGACGTTTGTTATCCGCAATGACTTGATCAATTCTTTTTCTTTCTTGCTCACTCATGTCCTATAACAAAACTCGATTAGAACTTCAAATCATTTAAGTAATAAATTCAAAAAATGAGGAATGATTTTACGACCATTCAATATACTAAGAAATATATGGAGGTGTGTCTCTTTTGAAGTTACATTTGCCATCGTTGCCAAAAGTCTTGATAGAATTTTTCAAGGCCACTTTGGCTCGTCCTTACGCAAAAAAGAGGGATGGTATACGAATCTTTGGGTAGGGAGGAGGACTTTGCCAATAATTTGTCTTTGCGTCTCACTTAATCTCTTGTTATACTCGAATCTTTCCCCATAGAGGAAAAGGAGTACAAATATTTATGAAGATCATTTCAGACAACGGTTGAATTTGTCAAAAACAAGCATTCCGAATTTTACCTTGGTTGATTCCTTTGCTCTCTGCAACGCAACTCTGTTCTTCTCTGTATCTTCCAACGCTCTGTTCAACCTGCGAGAATAAAATCCAAAACAACACTAACAATGAGTTGAAATCATACGGCGACAATACACTACTGAGCGAGGGGCAAATCGCTGCTTAATATCACGTACACTCTCTAGAATAATCACACTTTAATCGAAATTAATCGCATTAATAAAAAAGTCAAATCAATAAGCACAAAAATTACTTAAAAATAAATTTTAGAATCTTTGACCACGTCTATCCGCATATGTTAATGAAAAATGCAATAATGAGAATTTCTTTTTCACACTTTTTCAAATATTTCATGAACACATAAAAAAATCTGCAAACACACAATCGAGAACATTAGCAAAACAACAACAAGTTTTTCTAGGTACCCTGCAATGTAGCAAAAATGAAGGCATCGGTATGATGCCGGGGTCACTGAAACAAGCATTGCTGTTTTTGTTGATGCCACTGAAGTTGATCTGACCGAAAACCACGCCTTAAAGCAGTCATTTCTCACTCATTTCTCGTGACAGCCCCGGCTGTTGCAGTTGCAACTGTTAAATTTATGGGAAATTATTTCTGTCATATTCTTGTATTTTTCCCCAATAAAGTTTGATAATCAAGTTCCATATTTCCGGAACTTGTAATGTTTTCTATCGGTTAAAGTTTCAGTAATGACAGTTTCATTTGCCAATAGCGATATCACTTGCGAGGGCAGAGCACATGCATTTGTCTTAATATCTTTCACAAGGTGTTCAACAGCTGTTTACTGTTTTTCATCTCAGGCTATTTGCATCCATGTTACTAATGCTACTGTACAGGAAAGATAGCTTTTTTGATGCATATTCAAATTCTTACGACGAAAGTAGATGGCCCACACAACGAGCACATGCATTTGCCTTGATGTCTTTCACAAGGTGTTCAACAGCTGTTTACTGCTTTTCATCTCAGGCTATTTGTATCCATGTTACTAATGCTACTGTACAGGAAAGATAGCTTTTTTGATGCATATTCAAATTCTCATGACGAAAGTAGATGGCCCACACAACGAGCACATGCATTTACCTTGATGTCTTTCACAAGGTGTTCAACAGCTGTTTACTGTTTTTCATCTCAGGCTATTTGTATCCATGTTACTAATGCTACTGTACAGGAAAGATAGCTTTTTTGATGCATATTCAAATTCTTACGACGAAAGTAGATGGCCCACACAACGAGCACATGCATTTGCCTTGATGTCTTTCACAAGGTGTTCAACAGCTGTTTACTGCTTTTCATCTCAGGCTATTTGTATCCATGTTACTAATGCTACTGTACAGGAAAGATAGCTCTTTTGATGCATATTCAAATTCTTATGATGAAAGTAGACGGCCCACACAACAGAAAATATGCATTTGCCTTGATGTCTTTCACTTCAGGCTACTGTCACCCTGCATCCATGATGTAGAAAACCCATCATATATAACATTTATTTAATATTTTGCTTATGCTGCTGTTCAAAAAAGATAACTCTGTTTTTAGTTGTTAGTGTTATTAAACTTTTGCACCTTTTTTCTTTTGCAAATCTTTTGGATCCACCCCTGTGTTGAACTTTTAATTTTTCTTTTTCAATTTCATCAAGTATGTTTCAAAATCTTTGCTAAACTGGCATTATAGGTTGGAAGTTAATTCATGAAATATTTTTGTTTAATTTAGCTTATGAATTAGTTTACCATCATGCGTTCAAACGACGTTTACTGCGCATGAAATTATTTCATAGCACTTTGAAATCTATGATTCAATTTCTACATAATCACAAATTAATCACAAATTGACCAAAAGTTTATCATTTTAATCAATAAAAATCAAATTAATCACACACAAAATTGATTTAATCACAAATAAATCATTAGTGATTATTAATCTCGTACGCTATTTTCAAAAGTGATTTGATAAATTTTTCTTGCAATAGTGAAATTCAGCATTTCAAAAACATAACAAAAGAATATAATTAAGAACACCCACCTGACTTCCAATGTGCTCATGTTTGCAGATAATTGCTTTTTCTCTCTTTTTATCGAATCTAAGTCCTTGAGAGTAAAGCAAATATATGCTAGAACTATTCACTGACTAAAAGAATACTCTTACCACTATAAAAATATGTTTGAGGATCGGGTGATTGGTCTATTGGCAGCCTGTCCCTTAAGCAAAAAACTTCGTTTTAACCCATTATGCTCTATTGTGCTTTTTCATATATATATATTCCACCGAGAAATTAAAAATAAATTATACAAGTAACACAATATACAGAAAAATAACTATACACAATAACCAGGACGACACTCGTAGACCAAAAGGCTATGACTATGGCAATTTAACAAACCTTTTTTAGTTGAGAAACTTGTTGTTCACTTTCTGAATTTTTTTGCTTCGCTTCATCATACATCTTTTTCCATTTTTCAACTTGATTCTGAAAAAAAGAGCATACAAATTTATGAATCACAAGGGAACTTGTAGTAAAGCTATTAGATACATGTCTGAATAAATAGCTGCATCCAAGATCTATCTTACATTTATAAGATATTTTACAAAAATGAGTGACAAATATTGAAACTTGCGGTTGTTTGATAGAGAAAAGTACATGGGTAAAAAATACGAGTAAGTGAACAATTGATCAATAGATTATTGAAAACCCAAAACAGATTTACCTGTAAATTTGTCTTTGTTTTTATGGCTTGTTGGTGCTCTTCAGCTAGTTCTTTCAACTTCTGATCTGACATTTTGATGTTCCCATGCTACAAATAATAATAAATGAGAAAATATTGGGTTTTTTTCAATTCTCTGTTTCACGAATACAAGCTCATAGTGGGGAACTATCTCCATTGAATGTTGGTCAGAAAAAATCATGTTTTTTGTTTTTTTGTAATATGTCGTTAAGATTATTTACAAGTGTCGTACTAGGCCAAAACAATCCTTATTCAAGGTTTCGCAAAGAATAGAGACATTAATTTTGTACTACAGTGGAAATAAAAAAGTTGTACAAATGATAACTAACGACATCATTGTAGAATTTTCATTTCATTTTTTTCATTTTAATTTATTTAGGGAGAGTTGCTTTTCAGCCGGAGCTGATTTACAAGGGGCATTCTGTTCAAAACTGTAATTGCATTCAAATATAGAAAAATTAAATTAGATACAATATCAATAAGGCAAAAACTGTTAAAAACATACACCAGAACTAATAATTAGAAAACCAATTATAAAGAAAGGAAAAGCGAATTACTAGGTATACTGTAAATAAATTTTTCGAATATATTTAGGGAAGATGCCTGCTTAGTTCCGACAGGAAGGTCATTCCACATTTTAGCTCCTCGATAAGAAAAACATCTTTGCCCGTTACATGACTTTTTTTGGACAATTTCAAATCGTTTGAATCCATCCCTAGAATGGTTAATTGCTTACAAAATAGTTAGTGCAAAAGACAATTCTTTTACAAACATAATTTGCGGGTAAAAGCTCTGCTAGTTCAGAAACATAAGTTTAGATATTGTTTCCAAGACCGCGCTTCTTGTTTATTTATGAAAGCCTGTTTTAAGAGATAAAATTGGGCCTCTTTCCTGGGAGATTCAAATCATATTTGCCATTACCAATTTGCTGTTATCTGATGAAACCCTGTCCATTTCTTCTTGCATAACTCTAAGCTTTGCCTTTAAAAATCTAATAACAGCCTCTAAAATCCAATAAAAAGGCAGAAAATCAGCTTTGGTGTAAGCAAGATCAAATTGCAACCAATACTATTTTAACATATCAAATTTATGAAAAGAACAACAATTTTCATCTATTTCTTCGTGACTCCATTCAAGCCTTCAACCTAAATCTATTAACTTCAACTTCTTTAATTGTTATTTCATTTCGTTTAGCCCAGGAAAGAAGATTGACACCAGATTTAATTAGAGTGTCAGGGCAAATTTAAATTTTTCACGAACACTTTTTTCCAAAGAAATGATACACAAATTCTAGAAAAGAAATAAGAAGGAAATATCACCCTAAGATAAAGAGTATATTGAAGTAAACATCCAAACAGCCTGAGTTAAAAAGCCGATGCTAGAAATAATGGACAGTTCACTTCCCATTAGGCATGCGCTCAAAAGCTGTTGGGACAGTTGATCACAGGAAAACCTTCATGAAAGCTGGACAGGGCAAATCTATTGGATAATAATCAAATCCTCTTTTGGCAAAACAGGATACTCTTGAGGATCTCTGCATTTAACTCAGGCCGTTCACTAATCCCTTTGGCAACCTAGTTAGACTTCCAAATGCTCACCTGGATTCATGTCGTTTGCAACTTCTGGAATAACCTCCTCATTCATTCGGGATGGCGTGTAATGTTCGTCAGCCATTTCTTGCTCCAAGGTACTGATTTTGTGAGCAAGCTCAATTCTGTCTTGCAATAGGTCCATCGATAAATCGCTGTCATCTTTTTGTGTCATGAATGAAGCCGGATTGGAGGCCTTGCTGTTTGGTCTGCTACTTGAAGCGCTGAAAGAACACGGAAGAACCCTTTAGAGTTTAGAGATCGAGTGAAACCGCCGTGCTATGATAGTTAAACGAGTAAAGAAGCAGAGTAGCCCTGCCAAAGACTTTCAAAATAATTTTTAAGAGACTTGCTATGACAAACATTTGCCTGAATTGAATGCACAGCATTTCATCATTTCAAAACAAGATGTAATGCTTTTCTTCTGTGTGCTATTCGGTTTGCTAAGGACCTATTCAATTTAAGAAAACACAGTCCTAGCTCAAATATTTCATATCTATTTGGGTACCTGAAAATCTAACATGTGTTTTTTTGTGTGAAAATTGCAAGGTAAGACCAAGGCAGCATCCGACGAAAAATTAAAATATACTGGTGCAATCATTATAATTCCGGGCTATTCTTGGGTGTTCATGCTACCTAGTCTGATATGCTAGCGACTTAATTTGTACCATGCATAAAAATTTGTCGATCGAATTTAACGAGAGTCTCTGGTTTAAAGGAATTAGTTTATGGGTAACGTTGCCTCCTATATTTAGCATTTGCTTCAGTTTATTTGGCACAATAAGCTTATTTGCTTAAGGTCAATGCAGTATAAGAGCAACCTCGGAGTTTATTTGTGGCAAACATAAACATTTTTCACTTAGTTTTAACTAGAATTAATTCTTGGAAGGGGGCGCCTCCCCTATTCCCACGCCGCTAGGAAAGTTAGGCCGGGTATCCACATATGCCTTTGGCACCGTACATAAGTGAGACAATACCAAGATTTACATAATGTCAAATATTCCAAAACAGCATTCGTCTGACAAACTCCAACCGAAATGGGTATAATGTTTATAGGGTTACACGAAACAGTGATCTTGAAACTTCCTTACAGAGATTGTTTACAAGGACATATTCCTTGCATAATCAATTCGGACTGTTTATTGCGTAAAACCGATAACGAGCCTGGAAATTTGGTAAACTGCATCGCATGAATGAGGACTTTTCATCTATACATTTTTCATTTTGCCCTTTGTCATCACAGATCATATAAACAGCTAATGTTGAAATCTGGGGAAACATAGAGGAGAATTAATCATCCAATGCATTTTGCTTGATAAATTTTACCTTCCTTGTCTTGTTGTTTTGTTGAAACCAGTATGTGATTTTGATCGCCCTTGAACTGGTGCTTTCTACAAAAAAAAACAGATATTTTACCTGACAAGATTCGAGTATCCAATGCATCTTAACGTATCAGTTGGTAAAAAAAGTTTTGTTCGGGATTTGAGAAGCAAAACGAAGCAAAAACTTAATTGCATTGAAATATATTGGATGGCCTACTAAAAAATTCTTGAAGATTTTGGTAACAATATATATTGTTAGGCCATATATTTATTTTTGTGGATAAATGATATGCTGAAACAAGTGACATCCACCAATAATTTTATTTTAAAAATGCAAGATACAAATATTCATTGTCAAACATAAACTTAGATTAGCAATTAACTGACATTATATCTGAAAATTGACAGGGAATCAATTAATTTTGTAATAATGTCTACAAAACTTAGCACAAAATATTGCTAAGCATTTATTAGCCCAGCTGACTTTGCCTTGAGTTTGATGCAAAAAATAAGTGGACCATATATTAATTTGGCTCTATAGACTGGAGGTTAGTATCAATTTTGGCAAAATTGTTCCAAAAAAATTAAACAGCGCTAGAGCATTGAAGTTCGCTATACATCTGTTCAATGTTGTTGCCAGCTCAAAAAAACTGGGGTGGATATGTCAAACCCATTGTGACACCATTGCATCTGTTATCAAAACATTTTTCATAATCAAGTTTTATTGTATATTAGCTCTAAAACATAAATTAATCATTTCTGACAAGATATTCATGTAAAGCATTTGATTCAAATACCTTTGGCTTTAGCTGGCTTGAACTTGGTCTTTGAGCAGTACGAGACTTGATTTGAGATTTTGAATCACTAGAAAAACATTTTAATTTGAGATTTTTCACTTTTTGCATTTTGAGAAACAATCACAGAAGATGTTTAAAATAACAAACAAGAAATAGCTTGAAAGAAATAAAAAATTTAAACCTGGAATAATCCCCAGACTTTATACTTGATGATTCTGCAACATCATGCTTTCCTTCCAGATATTTTTCTTGGCCTCTCTGCAGAAAAGACATTTATCAAAAAGATCTTC
Source organism: Rhopilema esculentum (assembly GCF_013076305.1). The sequence continues at coordinate 6,308,508 of NW_027018659.1, forward strand.
CATCAATTAGAAGATATTTTGCAATTTTCATAAAACATAAAACCCATTGCCATTGAAGCATGAGAAAAAGGAGCATGGTCAGTGTACTTAACTGACAAACTAATAATTTCCTTGTCCAAAAATGGGTTTGAAAAAAGCAAATGTATTTTCAGCATTTTTTCTGACAACCTTCCAGGCATAAAATATTAGAAGCAAGAGTAATTAAATATTCTAAGGTAGAAAATATATATACCCAGCTGGGCACTGCTTTGAAGTCAGTTAATTTGACATCTTCTTCAAAGCTATTCTTAAATGTTATTAACCAACTATTTTTGCAATTTTTTGTTCCATATAAATCAGTACGAAATAAAAAGTTTCACAGTTGTGAGCATTGCAACACTTAAAATCAGCAACATTAGATGATTGACTGGTAAAAGAGAACAAATTATTTTTGCACTTTCCATTCAACTTTTATCAAATATTTATTCATATTGAAGTTTCTTATATTTGAACAAACCAGAACACTTTCTGCTTCGTTTATCAAACTGGCAGTTCTTTCTTCCAATTCTGCATTTAGACGTCTATGAAAAAGGCATAACTTTAAAGAAATTCTGGCAGACAATTGAAACATCTTATTTGATGACAGAAAAATCTTTGACATTAAAAAAGGAAAATAACTGAAGCATCAACTACAATATCATTATGCAATCTATGAAAATCCTACAATGTATATTTGCTATTACATAAAAGATGTTAAAATAACATAAAACAGTCTGTTTTTACTATCAAAAAATCAAATACATTGGAAAATATTAGCTAGGATTCGAATACAGGAATTTAAGTACATTCCAACACAACAGAAAAAAACATTTATCTCCATTCCAACAGTGCTTTAGTAAGAAACTATAATAGAGTCTGTGCATAATATTTGTTTATGTTGTTAATATTCCCATTTAAAATTCTAATTTCTAAAATTACAAGAAGAAAGAACTGCAAATCCTCCAAGAACTTTGCTACCAATTCCATGCATTCACAAAACTTGTGTTATCTGCAAATTTGAATAATTATTGTTCTCTGGCTTTCTCTGCAACCCTATCCAGTGGTTCGGCCAGTCCTCTCTCACTCTTCAGGTTCTCTGCACTTTGTGATGGAGCTGCGATGGCTCCCCTGTGTAACTGGTAAAAGAGAGGGGCAGTGCGGGTGAAAGACTTGGCCTTGGGTGTTGGCCTGAAAGTACGACCTGATAGCTCAGTGGTAGAGCACTTGATGTACAAAGTCAAGGGTTGTGAGTTTGAGCCTTGCTTGGGGTCGGTTATTTTCCCGCACTCTCTACTAATAAATACTTCATAGTATGAGAAGTACTTACAGATATTCCTCCTCTTTGCTTAGAAGCTGAGTTGACTTTTTGGTTTTTCTGCTTGCATCACTTGCCATTTTGAAGACTCTTCGCACACTTGAATATAACAATACAATTTTTCACATTGGCTTTATATTGTCTTAAAGGAAACACTTTGTTATTTCAGCAAAATTAAGAAGTCTCTTTAAAAAAGGTATAATACTTATAAATGCCTTTTTCGAAGAGAAGATCAGAAAAATCTTCCATTCGTATGATTTATGACACTCAACTTTGAATAAATGATAAAACTTTGTTTTATTTTTAAGTTCCAGTTCTGTTGTCGTTTATGTTCAAATATAGGTAAAAATATAAAAATGCTTATTAGATATTTGTCAGAAAATCTTGACTTCGCCCTTTCTATGAATTTTCCTATCTATCTACACCATTTGATGAAACTACTGCTCTAACATGAATCAGTTATTTTCACAATGATGAATATGGACATAAACTGCATTAAAGAAAGTTATCCAGTACACATAACGCAAATAACGTATGTAGTACCCTCGTGTCCTATAATAACATGTCTAAAACTTTAAAAATAAATTTATAATCATTACGTTCAGCGGAGAACTATAAAGATTTGAATTTACCTTTTATGCTTTCCAAACGTCAACAAATTCAAAATGTGCCAAATCGAGGCCGCGAGTTACCTTGGATACTGCTGAAAGTGAGGATTGAGATTGAGACGAGGATGAGATTGTCATGGAGACAGTGGTCACATTCATCCAAACCAATGTAGACTTTGCAAAGTTTTTCATATTTTTGCTTTAGGGAAACAGTTCAGAATGTATGGAAGAGCACCAAGAGCCTTAACCGTTGCAATAACAGGTACTGCCGATGATGTTGGGCCAGGAACCTACTGGCCATTCGATGGAGCTGCTAAAAAAGGTCTGACAGGTGAGTGAGAGACTAATTTAAGCTAGACTAAACAATTTTCAGGCAAACTATCAATCAACACCTACAATCCTGTACAAAAATTGTTGACACTTTTCAAGAAGAGTCAATGTTTTCATCGATCAAGGTCACAAAATTGAAAAGCCGATAACTAAAATAATTTGGTGAAAAGTACTTCAACCCAACCACAACACAGCAATTAGACCCATCAGCCTATACTTGTCACCACCCCTTTTTACCTTTTGATAACCTAACCTGGAAAAATGGTACTTAGAGAAACTATGTTATACCTTTCTAACATCCAAACAATACTCAATTCTTAAACCTGATTAAAACACAGTTTGCAGATACAAGCAAGTGAAAATTCAGGCGTAATTTTGAGAGGCTACGATTTGACTGGCCACGGTATGAGAAAACAAAACCTCCAAAGTAGATCAGGGCCACTTCGACAAAAGTTTAGTGACATCATGGTATGAGACAGTGGCGGAAATTGCGGGGGTGTGGGGGGGGGATGAGAAATCAAAGTGAAATGAGAAACTAATACTTTGGCCAACAGTACTACAGTAGAATCCCGTTATAACGTACTCGGTTATTACGTACTTTAGGATATAACATACTGGTGTGCTTGATCCTGGCAAAAAATGTGCTTGGCTTTAGTCAATTTTTACTTACCCTCGTTACAACGTACTTCGGATATAACATACTTATAACACTGGTCCCTTAAAGTACGTTATAACCGGATTATACTGTATAAAATATGATTCATCAACAGGTAAGAAGGCAATTTAAAATCTTTTGTCAAAGCAATTCCAATACAAATTGACATATTAACTATCATTGAAAAAGTAATGCCTCAGCTGCTGCGTCAATGCAGTACAAAATGGCTGGAAGAGATATATCCCAAGAGCCCTTGAATTTTAGGGTTTTTTCTAGGACAACCTTTGGAAGCAAAATGGTATGAGGCTCATACAGTTTATACCACAGGGCATTGACCCTGCAGAAGACAAGATTTGGATAACACTTTCTGTTAACTAAGTCATGATGCTATATGACTAAAAGTATTATGCTTCATTTCTAGATGGGTATGCTCCATTTCAATCAATGACAGCAAGAGATTCATTTCTCAATGTGCCAGATCAAGTGATTGCTGCTCCTGGCCCAGGTCAATACGATCTAAGGATTAATGAAAAAGTTACAGGTGGGTCTACCCTTGGAGATAGAGGACAGCGTTTCATCAAAAAACGTGAAGAAGTACCAGGCCCAGGGTCCTATAATGTATCAGAACAAACTGCTTGGCAAAGGAATAAGTTGCTTTCAAAAAAAGATGTGAGTATTCATTAGAGAGAAATATTTTTTCAAAGTGTATTTATCAAAAGGTCTTTCATTGAACTCCAATCAAGATTATTAGCTTTTCTTTTCACTATATCTTGAAGATGCTCTCAAGTTTTCACTGTTTCATCATTATTGGCAATTTGTGAGAAATGATATGTATTTTTTTAGGATGCGCATCACAAAAGAGTAACATATCTCAGGAAACCTGACCCTCCAAGTATACCAACACCAGGCCAGGCCTATGGCTATCATGAAGCTGCTGATGGTTCACTTGAAAAGCAAAAAGTACCTCATAGAGACAGAACACTTGGCCCTGCATATTACAAGGTTTTTGATGTGAGTGTTTTGGTCAAACATTTGATCTTTTAATAGAAATTAAGCTATTTTCCTGCTGTTTAATTATTATTTGGAACCAAACTAAAAATATGGTCCATAGTCTGCAGGAAAATTTAGTAAGTAACTGCCCTCTTGTCAGAAAATTTGCCATATTTTCAGAAAATCTAGTATGTGAAATATGTTGATGAATTTACTGTTTTCTCCTATGTTTATTGAAAATTTATTGAAAGATTTGATACCCACATGGAGGAGTTAGGTGGTCTTTACAAGAGTTCTATGGAACCAGTTGTCATTTTTGGAAGACTTTTTCTTAAACCTTAGCATCTCATGAATTTTTTCAGTATAATTTTATAATTAAATTTAAAAATGCATTAATTTCTAGAGTGAAACAGAAGCTGTCAAAAGGTATAGAGGAATTCATTTTGGAAATCTAACTTCAAAAAGAGACAACTCAGAAGGTAGTTTACATTTTGATTCTTCAAATAATTATTCACCCTTTATCTATAACATATTAATGACTTAAGGCCGACCTCCACTTGGCCGCGCGTACGGTGCGGCCAAGTCACCAAGTCTTGCAATTTGATTGGATAATCTCCGACGTACGTAGAGCGGCCGCTCTGAGAGTAGAACCAGGTTCTACTTTCAAAGCGTACAAAGTTTGAACGTGACGGGCAAGAATATTGCATCATACCGAGTCACTGGGCATGCGCTGACTTGGCCGCACCGTACGCGCGGCCAAGTGGAGGTCGGCCTTAATGCTCTTTGTTTTTTCTCGATTTGGATGTAAAAAGTTCTGTCACTATTGTTTGCTTAATGATGTTTTTCTTTGCACAGTAAATCATGGACCTGGTCCTGGGCAATATAACCCTTACAAAGGAAAGCCAAAAGCACCCATTGATTACGTATGTCTGTTTTCATTTCCTGAATTTCTATATCAGGTTGTGACACATTCTAATTGCAGTATGAATTCCATTCTAATTCCGAAAGACATTTTGTTTAAATGCTTATCATGTGGCAAAGACAATATGTTTTCATTATTAAAGATACAATAGGCAATATGTTTTCATTATTAAAGATACAATAGGCAATATGTTTTCATTATTTAAGCATATGATTATGTTATCTATATGTGAAGACAAATCCTAGATTAAATTGCAAGTTATTGTGCAGCACAAAAGTTACATAAAAGAGAATCAAAAATATATGGTAAGAAGCCACAATATCCTGGTCTATCACATGTATGTTTGAAATAATCTTAAATAAGCACACTAGTTTGTTGATACAATCTAAATAATTGCCTTCTTGATACCATAATCAGGTCTATTATAAAACATTTTGCATTTAGGTAATTGAAGAACAGAAGAAGCAGCCACTTGACTCAAAGGTAAGATGATAGAAATGTCTTGAAGATTATTCAGTAATGTTTAAGAATCTCTCGAATATTTGTCTAAAATTAAAGGTCTCCACTAGTTTGAAATGGGGAAAGACAATCATAATTTATTCAACATCAACAAATAGCAAAATACGTGACTGAAATTGAGTTGACCTTTATAGTGTATAAAATTGGAGATAAATGCAGCCCAGAACCCTAAAACATAACATTTCAGTAGCATGAAAAAATGGATTGTTTGGTCTCTGAAAGCCAACACTGTTGTAGTCATGTGACCCTAGGCAAACAGGAAAATTGCAGCAATTGTACTGTATTTATAAGGTGTGGGTTGCAAGATTGCAAAATTAGTGCTATATTTCTTTCTAGCATTTAGCTCAAGCAAGCATAGTTTAATAGTGCAGTTGATAATTTCTTGTTTGACCAGCCTTCTTCCTTCCATTTTTTTTGTAGAAATGAACCAATTTATGTGACAAATTTTCTTGGTCATGCCATTTCTGGCAATTGCCCCCCTCCCCCTAGCCATGTCATGATTTCTGGCTCTGGCTAAGGAACAGGATCTAATATTTTACAATTGAAAGTGAAATTTAGTGTCCTATTGGTGATGTAAATGATCGTACTACATCAATTTTTAATTTTTTGATGCATCAAATTTTTACACACAATGATGGCAGATAATTTCTATTTGGTTTCTATCTTGACACCTTTGGTTTACTACTTAACACTTACTCAATTTAAAATATATTTTCCAGCTGCCCAGATATCATGAGCTGATTGAAATCACTGAAGATAAAAAGGTAGGAAAATGTTTTCGTTTGGAGTTATGAATTGGTGCAAATAAAACATTTTTAAGTGTGATGTGTTCGAGAATGATTGATAATTGCCCTTTAAGTATAAGACTAGTTTTTCATGGTGTTTAATGAACATTCTCACCGCTACAAAGAAAGAGTTGCATTGGTATCAAACAATAGCAACCCCGGTTTGAGTCAATTCTTTTCTATCCTCTCCGAAGTCATTTCAAAGCGACGGTACAATAGCCAGGGTTTGGCAAAGAGCCAACTGTGAATGAACTTAACTGCTGCGTGTTCCAAAGTATAATCAAATGAATATTGATGAAATTCACCAATAGAGCATAATCTATTCACTGCTGTTTTTGCTGCAATCCAGTATCGTTTCAAATCAAAGCATATCGAGTCAATGAAGTTGTTTCTTGTTTGCCATTGTATGGAATAGTGCATCTTTTTACATTCCTGCACCAAAATATTCAATGAAAAGAGCATACAAAGAAAAGATTTCTTTTGGCTTCTAATCTGAAACACACTTATTTTTCTTATCAGGATACCTGGATTCTTGCTGATGCTCGATGTTCTTACAATTCTGTGATTCTGAGCCTAATTTTTTCTTAAATCATTCTTGAGCGACACAATGTGTACATTTGGTAACAATCGAGGGAAAGCATCAACCTTTACTGCTATTTTATTTCATCATGTAAGCATGTTTGGAAATGAAACATATTAACAACTACACGCTTGATGTGTGTTCCTCAAACATTTTGCTTGAAAGCCATGCTCGTCTTGTTTGCCCAAAATACGCAGATAAATAGAATTTCAGCTGTTCGCAACATTAAAGCTGGGCAATTATTATTCTTTATTCCAAACGTCAATCTTCTTATAAAAAGAAAATTTTGTACCAATAGGTGTTCTTTTTTAGGCTGTACCAGGTCCTGGGCAGTACGAAATCAAGAGCCAATTCAATAATAGTCCTGCACAACCAGCTGATGCTGCGGACCGTCCTCCGTTTGGCTGTAGTTCAAACGTGAGTCTCAGTCGCTTTTCACAAAGAAATAATACAATATAAATATTGTGATACTTTCTTCGATATCTTCGATCAGTTAAACTGTGATGTTGCAGTAACTAATAAACATTGATGATTGTTGCTTTTGACAGAAAATTAAGTTTCAATCTTTGCATTGTCATCCTTTTCAACAAACTTTGAATGTCAACTATATTTGTTTGCCTACAAATCCTGTTTTCTGATGATATGTATACTAATATAGTTTTAGTATAATATTAAGGTTGTGGCATCAAAGATAATGACGGGTTTGCCAACTTGTCTTGCAACAAAACGCCCAACCCCCCCCCCCCCCTAATCCAAAATGTGATCCGGCGTCCCTGTAATATCCTTTTGAATTATAGAGATTCACAGATGGAAAGAAATTAATGCCAGCTCCTGGCTCGTATAATGACCCGAGACATGCTTTTGAAACACTAAACAGGTGAGCTACTTGCACTAGGTAGTTTTTCTACTTTTTCAATGATTTATGGAATAATCCAAATTATTCCTTCAACCATAGCTGTGATGTATTTTCTTATCCTCCTGTTGGCCATTTTATTTCTTATTCGGCATTGCATGAACAAAAGAAGTCAGTTTACAATGTCTCCTGTCCTCAGCTGTCTTCTTTGAAGCTTTGCTAGTCAGGGAAAGATCTGTCAACTTTGCCTGAGAAAAGTCAGGAAAAAGTGAAGAGCAAGTTTTAACTTCCATGTGGTCAAATAGTCATTTTGTGAACTCATTTGGTACTACTCAAGTATTTTTAACCATACCCAGAATGCTTTTATATCGATTTTTTTTCAATCATAGATTGACTGGACTTAAAAGGAGCCCGTTTGGGCAAACAAGTCTTCGATTTGAAAAGCAACATCATGTCAAAAGAACACCAGGTACTTGATTTTTCTACAACTCTTCGTGTCTATATATTTTCTTCCTGTATCGTCTTAGTATTAATATTCACGTGAACAGGTATTTGTCCGGGGAGCCCTAAAAACCAGTCACGACACTCGGAAGATCAAACAGCGAGGAACATTGACTGTTCTCTACCTTGAAATGCGTCTAACTGGCTTAGGATAACTTTCTTCTTTGGTCGCTTCTAATTTGCAACAATCCATTTTCGTCGCTTTATGCGAAACACACACCCAAGTCACATTAGTCTCAACTTGTTTGCGGTAATTATACTGGCAGAAAAGAAAAGGCATATGACCACTGTCTCTGAGGAACTGCATTCATTCACTGTGGACAATATCACAATATAGGGGGTAGGGGTAGGGAGCACAACATGCTAAAGCAATTTTATTTGGGACTTTGTGCATTGGGGGAAGGGTTCGCAATCCCTGGATAAATTTCCAATTTCTTGCAACCATACCATTGACAATATCTGTTTATTTCAGGCCCTGGAGCATACAACCATTTTGATATAGCGAAAGAATCGCAACGAAAAGCATAGTAAGTGATGGCTTGATTTATTTGTGGTAACTTCTTTCTGTTAGGGGACTTCTTTCTGGCTTACAGTCTTATGGTCTTTCCATGTGATCAAGGGGTTGGGCGTATAGAAATCTTTTCTTCAAGGTATAAAGACGTGTGAGCTGTTTTTTATCTCAAAAACGCATTTCAACACGATCTAGAAATGATTTTTGAATCATGAAAGGCCAAGGAAAGCTAAAGTTTTTCGCAAAGATTAACTCACACCCTTTGATTATGCGCTCTGCGAAGGAGATTCTTTGTTTCTATGAAGAGTTTACAATAGCAAATTGCCTTAAACCAAAGGTTGCCTTGGCTAAAGGGTGATTCCCCCCTAATTGATATGTTAAAGGCAATGCCTCAATAAGTATCCTTATGAGATTCAACCGAAATTCAACCAAAGTCTTTAATGTTTCTTTGCACACTTGAACACTTAAACTTAAATATGTTTTTAACTTTTCAAATCTCTTTAACACATTTTCATAAGATTTGTAACAAATAGAACGTTAAGGAAGGAAAAAACTGTTAACGGTTATTTTTAGATGAGTTTCTTTCGTACTCACCCCACCTTTCTTTTAAGCACCCACTTGAATTACAATACAAACCACTTCATAAGCGTTTCGGTATCTTATAGACTGGCTAGTCTACCCTGTATATAGCGATATCATTTGGCTCGAAACCATTCTAGTTCAAATGAAAGTTTTCATAAAAACGTTTGCAGTTTCTTTGTTGCGTCCTCCTTGATAGCAAGGGTTTTGAATTCGTAAAGTCTTGTTGCTCGTGCTTGGAACATAATATTGCAATTAGAATTTTGGCGAATGTATCTGATCGACGTCAAATAAATTCCTTTCAATTACTTTTTTCAACGCAGTTTGTCAAGTACGAGGAAGGGAGGTTTTGGATCAACAACTTACCGGTCTGTCGAATTAAGCAAAAAGGATGCTGTCGCTATTCCAGGTACTTAAATCTAGATAAAGACTCTTTATGTAGCCATTTTATGGAATACTCATATATTGTAATGATCTATCAATGCTTGTGTCTTTGGGCAATAGGGGTGCATGGATACATTACTAGTGACAGAGGATCTTGACCTTAAAAGGCAGTTCGAGACTTGTAATTACACTAAGGTAAACCATGAAACTTTATCTCTCTTGGCATCTAACACAGTATTCCATTAGATTTTTAGCGTCATATACTAAATTGACAAATAGGTACTACTTTTTCACACAAGAAGGTAATGCCATTGAGAAAATGGCCATCAGATGTACCTAACAATACTGTTGGCCCTATCTTACAACACTACCTTGCGTACGAGTTACCTACTAGACACACTATAACCTTTTTCAGTTTTGAAGTCGATTTAGTTTTTTATAAAATTTAGAAAGTCAGACGTTTTGTCTTCCGTTAACAGGCCCGTCCCATTACCTCGTTGAGGACAAACAAACAGTGAAGAAACCCCAACAGACTTCTTCTGTTTTCGTTTCGACAACCAACAGACTACAAACCCCTACTCCAATTGTAAATGTGAGTAAAATTCTAATTTATGCAATGGTAACTTAATATATGCATAAATCACAACATTACAGTATTAATCTTCATCAACTGCTTAATAAATTTCCAATAGGGCCCAGAAAAGTGCCCAGCCTTTCCGGACGCTCTCTTTAGCTTTGAAAACCCTTCTTAGAAAAAAAAGAAATTAAGGCAGGACTTGGGTGTGTCAATTTTCTTCTTACTAGTCTCTTGCACAGTCTTTGATCATATAGCAGCTGACTTTTCTCGATTCTGGAATTTAGTCAAGCATGCCGAAGGAAGATGTTGCCAATAAATGTTTAGCTTAAATTCACCTTATATCTTCCGCTTTTCTTGGGGGCGTTTTTAGATAGCTACTTTTTTTTATTTGTATTTGCAGCGTCATCGCAAGCACTCATTTTAAATCCGTTTAGCATTCTTGATTCGACGCCCTTGCAGTTATAATTACACATTTGTATATCGGTACTTTGCTGTTTTCGAAAAATGGAGATTCTTTTATTCGCCGTAAAAGCTGCTTTGAACGCAATGCTCAAATTTGTTGGAGTTTGTACATTATTGATAACGCTTTTTACGAGTTTTGTTGTGTCGGTATCGAAAAGTGCGTTTTTTGTGTTAATCATGAAATCATGCAATATACAGGGAACTACCAAATAAAATAGTGAAATGGCTAATCTTCTGTTCACGCTGTGTATTGTTACATCGGACAGTAGGACAAGTTTGATAGCTGCAGAACCCCTTCCCCCCTGCCAATCCTCTCCCCCCATTCGAGGTGCAGAGACATTCTTGCATGTCCTCATAGTTTCTCTGTTTTTTTAGGATATTCCACCACCTGGTTCATATGAAGTAAGCAATTCTTATGACAAAACGCAAGGTAACTTTGATTCATAACTTTGATGCAGCATTCTCTAGCTGTAACCCATCCTAATCGCCGGCTGTTTCCCGTATGGGTTTTTTTCAGATAAGAAACATCTTCTATAACCTTATGTCCAAAACAATCAATGCAGTTACGAAACAGCTGTGATATTTAAACTCAACGTTCATGATTGTAGTCAAAATGTTTCCTTATCTATGACGTGCTGTCTACCAAACTATTTTGAAGCATATCTGAGTATGACGTCATCTTCAATATTTTGTTTGCTGTTGAAAGGGCTCTATGATGAATTACCTACTGAAGCATTTTTGCGAATGTAGTTTGTATAAGTTTATAATTTATGTCATTATTTCTTTCAGGAAGAGTTCTTTACCCAACATGTCGGGCCGAGAACCCGTCCACCAGAGCTAAAGGCGCTTTCCTGTCATCGACCAAAAGGTTTTCAAAGCCTCGTGATGTCATAATAAAATCTACAGATCGATATAACCCTGGACCTGGAAAATACGAAATCAAATCTTCAACTGCACCAGGTGGATCTCTTGTGTCAAAGGAGCAAAGGTTCAAAAGCAAACGAAGCGACATTCCTGGCCCTGGTGCTTATGAGGTGAGTCTTTGCAGTATTAAGACCTGATTATGCTAGCTTTACACTGTCTTGGTAGTCTGACCAGCTCGCTTTGCCCAATTGTGCTGTCTTGGTTACTTAGCTGAAAAGTGTGAAAATTTCTTTTTCTGGCGCTGAACTGAGAAAAGCGGGACGCAATTTATTTAGAGCCATGGGACATAGTGAGCTGACCCAGCTACTGGAGCAGCTCTTGTGAGGTTCAGAGATTTGTTTTCTTACTTGGACTCTTCAACTATGTGAAAGGCCTGCGGTTGATGATTGGTCAAAGTAAAGAACCAATCAAATACGCCATGATGGTGTAATATCCACCCGTCTTTTGGCCATTATTAAGAAAAATAAAACAGGTTTGCTGTCCTTTTTTAGTGAAGTTCAAGTATCAAAACAAGGAGGTTTCATTTTTGTAGATATGCTTGAAGGTATTACAGTAAGGTTTCTGATAACTGTTTAATTCAATACTTACAAGTTTTTGTATGAATTAGCTGACATTGTTTTCCCTACATAAGGGTTAACCTGTAGCGTACATTGGTGACGTCACGCCTTTCTCAAGGTATAACAGAAACCAGTAAAAACATGTCTGCCAATTATTGTTTGGTGCCGACACGATTTGTTGTATGCAGCCTTGCACCGTCCTGTTTTAAACACCATAGCAAAACAAAATCTCTGAGAAAGGAAATTTAGTCCAGCTAGTGATTGGAGTTTTTCGATTTTGAAATTGGATGACAATATTTCTGGAGGCTCTACTTTGAGAATACATTTAATCGCCTCTATATACTAGAAACGTTTTTGTGTGCAACGTTCCTATGCAGGCCCGCGCCATGATATATTTTAAGGCGTGCAGTGACAAAAATATGGTCCACTCAATTATAGCGATTGAATTCAATCGACTGTGTGGGTAAACTTAATGCGAGCGCAATAGTTGACAAGGCCTGCGCCACTGGAAGGACCAGCAATGTAAAGGAAGGTTCCTCTTACCCCCTCTAGCTCCAAACATTTTGCTGACGCTGTTTTACCTGTGTACTTTGGCTCAATTTACTTTTTGTAATTTAAAGATTTATCTATATAAATACTTTAAGTTGATTTTATTATGTTATTTAGCGAAAAGGTAGGGGAAGGTGGCCCCCTCCCCTCCTCCCCCCCTCTTTGTGCATTGGGCCCCGCTTTGTATACAAGAAATAGACACCAAAGTGATAGACGGAAGTATGCTACCTAAATTTGCACCCAGCTGAAGGTATAAGTATAAAAAATTATTGTCCCATACAACTTATCATTGTGCATTGATAGTTGTTAGTCATAGTGCGTCCCAAAGAAAAAATGAAATTTTTCTGTCCAAGAAAACCTGCTAAGTGTTTTGTGAAAGCAGTTTCCATAATGTGTATAAAAACTGCGACTTTACTTTGCCAAATAACAATGTCATCTAAATAGCTTTGGAAAACTTCTCGATTTTTTATAGAGTGTTGTCCTTTAGTCAAGCAAATGAGGTGCTATTTCTACAAGACCTGTGTAGTTGTTCTCTTTAGGAACTGATTTTTCCCTTATGGTGGCAGGAATTTTAATTACTCAACGCCTTTATTAGGTTTCTAGCTATGAAGTATTTGCCCAATCCTGCTTTAATGAGATTTCTTTTTTTTTAAAAGATAGGCATTTCCAATATTTTCAAAGCCCCACAAGTTGTACAGCCCTACACATCCTTACGGCTTTCACCAAACCAAAAATTTCTTGGGTTTAATTCTGTCTATTAGTTTATGGAACAAATGTTCTTAGCACTGAAATCGACTGGGAACATGCAAGTGAGAGACACGGTCATTTTGGGAAGTTTGAATACGTTTTATGCGCTTTGGAATCTACATAGGGTTAGATATTCTTGCATTGAATGCAGCAATGAGTGTCAGCAAAAATATGATTTTAGTATGTTGTAGCAGAAGAGTTTAATGATTGTCCCTTTTTTCATGGTAACAACCTGGATCTTAATCAACTGAAATTAAACCAGTTTCCTTCAACCCTTGATCCATTTAGCATAAATCAACCGCAACTGTAATCCGAATTTTGTATTTTTAATTTAAAAAGGTCACTTTCTGCTCTTTGATCCTTTTTGAATCCAAAACAAACTGTGTCTGGTTCTTTTTTTCAATGTTTTTTCTCAGTGATTCTTTGCGGTAGATCGGCAATACCCGATAACAAGCAATAAATTGTGACTTCTGCGTTGAAGATTATAATTTTCAACCATTGAGGAAGTAAATTGTTTCGACTTCTTAGAAATTTCTAATCCTTATTTCGCTTATCAAAAAAATGAAGGACAATGAAAAACTTCTATCGCAAAATCACCCACTTTTGGACTCATATTAGAATTGAGCTGCTAAACAAACAGTTTCATGTCAGGGATCGGGGCTGCAGTTTTCAATATCTGTAAAATTCCTTTGCCAGTTTGTAATTTTTTTCGTAATTTGTGATGTGTGTTTTCCTCCATTTGTACACATAAAAGCGGACAGAATGTCCTCTGCAAGATAGATCTGCCTTTTTTGCGCGGCCAGCTCTTACAAAATTTTTTTCCTTGATTTTAGTTTTAAAGAGTACTTTACTCAACTCTATAGCTAATCTTGCAGCAAAATTTTTCTAATCTTGACAGACGGTCCTTCCAAAAGAAGCTCACAATTCTTGTTACCACTTAATTATAGAGGATTTCCCAATTTCGCGACCTTTATATACTAAAATGCAACGAAAAATATGCGCTCCTTAGGTAATGGTAAGCTGAGATTTCTTAGGATTGCTGCAAAGGAAAGATTTTCGGCCATCAAATTTGTTGTTTTTTTTCATTTCTGTCCAATCGGGAAAATTATCAAGAATCTTGTTGAAAATTTCTAGCGACAAGATATATTATTCATTTTCATTATCACCGTCCTTGGCTTCTCTCGTTACCACAACTCTTCGATTGTCACTTGTTTTAATTCCAAAGCAACATTATCGTCTATATAAAAACTTTTATAATCGCTTGCTTGATGTACAATATGATAATATATGGTGGAATTTAAGTAAAATTATGCTAGGAAAAAAAGCGAATTTATTAACGATGAAGACAGAAAGCGATGATAGAACTAAAAGACTTGAAAGGAATATAGGATTCGCCATATGGAATAGGTGCTTTTAAACAACCGTCGTTCTATTAAGAACAATGGAGAAATATTTTATATTTCTGAAGGTCGCTTTCATATCCAGAATATTTAACTTTTTTGGACACATATAAACACCTTTACCAAAAAGTGCCGTTGTCCGACAAAAAGTTTGCTTTACTAAAATCTATTGGATGCCAAAATGTTTGTTCATTATATTAGAGCAACGAAGATTGATCTCGGTGAACTTATTTTTTGTTCAAAACTCCAGGAAATGGTTTCATTAAAATTGTTTTTCGTGCAAAATATTTTATCCTTTTGTTCCAACGCTTTTCTCCTTCAAGGTATCATTTTCTTTATTACCTACACTATGACTTTTTAAAATATTAGAACGAAATCTAACTGCATTATCCTCGTATAGAAGCGTATTTTTATCGAGACAAGTTGAATAATTCAAAGGGTGTGTATTTCAATTAAAAACAGTTACCCTCGATAGCCTAAACCGGCCTAAACATTTTATGAATTTCTTTGGTTTTTGGAGAAAATCTAAATTCATTGCTTTACTTGACGCAGAAAATCTGTTTCATTAGATTATCTGATAAATTGAAAGCTGGTTGAACTCCTTTAACTGCACATGTGACATACCTACACAATGCCAGCATGCAGTGGTGTAGCGCTATCAGAATAACAGGGGGGACTCTTGCACAAAATGTTGCGAAAAACAATAGCAAAAGTAGAAATTTGCTAATTTTTTGCATCAACAAGAGGGGCTCAGCCCCCTGAGCCCCCTAGCACTACACCCGTGCCAACGTGTTGTTGTTTGCGTAAGCTTTTCCTGTGCATATACCTTTTGCTTTCTGTTTTTATCACTGCGTATTTGTTTGATACCAAAAGCAGTGTTACATAAAGTATTAGCTGTGTGTTTCGATTTACGTTTCCTGTAAGCTCACCTTATTAACATGCCAAAGTCTAATATCTCTAATCGATACCTTTTCAACCGTGCTCTTTACTGAAGACTATATTGCTCATTGAAATGATTATGTCTTTTCCTCTAGCTGAGTCCGTTATTAAAACACACAGTTCTGAAAGGGACATACAATGCGACCTTGAATAACCCAGCTGCACACACTTACGAAGAAATGGATTCAAGGACAAAAACTAAAAATGTCTTGGCACTGTCTGCGTGAAAATTATTGGAAAATTGAAAATTGACCCCCTTGTTTATGTGTCAAAGTGTGCCATGATTTACATACAGTTAGTCAATCGTGATGCTAATTATCATGATTTATTGTTATTAAGACAATATGATTGTAATATTACAATAGTAATGCATTGTATTTGCCACTGGATTGTAAATATTATTTTATCCCTATTGCTTGTATTTTCTGCAATTTCGCTTTTCAAACAAGTTTTCATCAATTGGAAAATCTTCCCCTTGTAATAGTGTAAACATTTGCTACGCTAAAACAGGATATAAAAACAATGAATGATCCGTCTGCTCCAAAGGAATCGCTCTGCGTGAGAAGAAAATGCCAATTTTGAAAATATAAAACGCTCACGACTCGCTTTTGATGATTCAAAATCATAGAATCACAATACAAAATTACTTTGTCAAAACTTTGTGCATCCTCTAGCATTTTATCGTCTAATTTAGACGAAATGCAAAATCGAATCCATTTTCTTGCAAGTTATATCTCTTGTTGGGTTTTCATCACGTGCCAAATTTGAGCAAAGGCTTTTTTTAAGGAACCTGATTCGAGGCCAAGTTCTTGAAGTTTCTAAATTTGGACCTCTTCTGATCGAATTTCCGCATTAAAAACTCCTCAATAGCTATTTCATTGAACTGCACATTTGCTGCCATGGTGACTGTACATAATACAAAGAATCTTAAATCTAGGTAGAAAAACAAGGTCAAGAATAGAGAGAAGACTAGAAAGACGCCTTGACATGAAAAAGTTTAAACTCGATCATGAAGGAAGATTAAAATCTCGAAATTCAGGGCCCGCACCACTGATTCTAAACTGAAGGGGCAGTGTAAAAAGAGTTACCCTCTTACCCACTCTAGCCCAAGTTGGCAAAAATTTTGCTGACGCTGTTTTACTTATGCACTTTGGTTCAATGTATTTGCTGTAATTTAAAGGTTTTTCTACATAAATAATTTAGGCTGTTTTAATTCTTTTATTAAATGAAAAGTGGGGAGGCCATGGTCCCCCTATTTTGCGGGCCCTGAAATTACACAATGAAGCACTCGATACAGGGCCTACGTAAGCCCCCACTTTTTGCGCAGCAAGTAGTTCTAAAGCTGCAATAAAAGGTGTAAGGAGCCTTGGCCCCTACATTTTTAGCCTTGCACCCTCCCCCCCAAAAAAAATTTCGAATTTGTGACGCAGGGCCATCTACGTTCTTTGACACAATTTACTTGAATTTTAACTCAAAATGAATTTAACCAACTTCCTAATTTTTATTGTTGGCAATGAAAAAAATATTAAAAAATTAAAATTGCGTTAGGGAGTTTGTCATTAATCCAAACAGTTTTTTAATTACTTTCTGCCTTCTAAATGTTATCTATGTTCCTTATAAAGCAGTTCCTTATAAAAAAGCGTATTTGTGTGTCTTACATTTCGTCGCTTCGTTACAATGCAAATTGTTAAGACACAACAATAAGGCCAGGCTTCCGGTCTGCCCACGTGATGAGAAGGTAGGTTTTGATTGGTAACCGTGCAACACCACACCTCCAGACCAACCAGGTCTATCAGGAACGACAAACATACCACGCTCCAGAAACAACAAATGTTCCTACAAGTGCTTAGCCTTAAGCGCGATAAAGAAGCAAAGACGCATATCCTTCTTGAAGCTCTGAAACGTTGTTCTAACCGACGCTTAAACTCACAGTAACGATGAACCAAACTTTGGCCTGAAGCTGTAGGCCAGTGTTTTTATTCACGCCGCAACTTGTCGAGACTTATAAGGTAAGTAATTTTGAGTTCCTCTGATTCCACTGTTACAGAAGCTATATATATTCTACGATGCCTATTTCATTTTGTTGTTTTGACTATGATTAGGAGAGTTCTCGGTCGAAAATCACGATAAATCAGTATTTAGTAACATGAATTTTCCAGCATTGCTGTTTAATCTCGGGCTTGCTAGTTGTGTGAGGGACACGTATAGGCAAGTGGTGGTATTGCGACATCTATCAGCCAAACTGCGTGGTAATATTGTCAATGGCATGGAATGATGCAAGAAAAGATAATCGCAGAGTTTTAAGTATTGGGGTACTATATGTTCTGCCTGCAAGGCACCTAAGGCAGGTATTTTGGCAGTGATTGTTATTTTCCCAACAGTTCAGCGTTAGTCTTTTATTCGCTCACGGAGATGACATCATCCGTTCCTTAATCCAAGGAAACAACAGTGTTTATACCGAAGATAAGATTACCAATGTTTCAAAATATGTGCATTCGCAGAATCAGTTTCCGTTACGAATTTGCATTTCTATGGATGTCATTTTTAAGCTAGTATCTTTTTAACGCTTGCATGATCAAAGTGCTGTTAAACAACAAAGATAAAAGTTCCATACAATTTTTTCCACGGAACCTAACTACTTTTGTTCCTCATTCTACAGCAACTGGAAGACACCAAAACACAATGCAATTTTTATTTTTACTCTCATTTTCACTAGCTTATTATTAGACATTCAATAACAATGTTTTATTCGTTTCTTTGCGGTTGAGAATACCTGTTGCAGTCATAGAAACCAACTAAGCTTGAAGGAATTCTTGAATCCTAAGATTTTGTTTTCACAGACCTCTAACGAAAATAAAGAACTGAGTAAATATTTTCAAGCCTAAGGAAAATAATACAGATATTGCTGAAGTTTAGTCTTGATCAGGGGCGGTCTGGCCCGGGACGGTCTGGCCCGGGACGGTCTGGCCCGGGGTGGCGATCGCCACTTTGCCATCCGTGTAAAAAATATTACGGGCCCTTCCTGCGTTTGAGAACATTTTTTAACTTAATATCAAAGACTTAATGCCCTAGCCTGATTACTTTGTGATTAAAGTCCCAATACATGAACTTCAAAGCACCCAAACCCTGGTTTCCGTTATTTCAGCCATGTGTTCAATCTGACCTGTACCCTGGGTACCAGGGCCACACAATTTCGAGCGCCTAAACAAAATCTATACCCACTTAGAACACTGTTATACAGGATATAAAGCTTAGGTTGCAACAATCCAGCCTCAGATTTTTACAATAAGTAAGAACAGTCAGCCTGAACCTAAATTTACTGGTTCTTATAAAAAAGAGTGAATACAACATACACATAGCAGCATACCCTTCCCTCTACAATGCGTATAAATGTGTGATGACACTTAGCTGAACCCAAGTTTCCTGTGAAAGAGTGTCTCTAATAGAACGGGGAGGTAATAGGAGGGTGGTTGTTCATTCCGGCCAATTTTCAATAGAAGGGGGGTGCTAATAGAAGGGGGTGTTCATGACGACCAGTTTCAATAGAAGGGGGTGCTAATAGAAGGGGGTGTTCATGTCGGCAATCCTTTTTTGAAGTCGAAGTACCTGAACATGAATACATGAATTTAAAACCCTGTTTACACGCGAGGAAAGGTTCGAATGTACTAATTAGAATCGATATACTGCTGCTGTTTAGCACATTGTGCTATTATCAATTTCTATTAAATTAACCGTATTTTAAGGCTACATTTTTAATGGATGTGGCTTAATTTTTTTCCGCCACGCCCTAAACCGGGCTCTTTGGATTTGCTAGCCACCCTGTGATTTTGACGACAGCCGCCCCTGGTCTTGATATAGGAGGCGGTGGCCTGGAGCAGTTCTTCTGGAGGAGAACTTTTGAGAGTTAGAGAAGTGAGGCTATATTCTTGGGTTAACAGATAATTTCCAACCGATTCTTCTATCAGGAAGCATATAACAACAGTTACTCCTAAAATATTTCAAACAGCAACATAGATATTACAGGAAATATGAAAGGTTTTTTCTTTTCTTCATCTTCTTTTCAGAGGATGTTAATTATAGCAGTCCTGTTTGGCTCCGTGATAACCCCCCCGACATTGATGTATGGTTTTTTATGCATTTTGAAAATTATTGACGAGTGATAAAGTCCCCCCCCCCCCTCGCTTCCGCGGTTCCCTGATGACAAGTACTTTAGTATGCTATGTTTCCATTTTTCCAGTATTGAGAAAATGTCTTTTTAACGTATTTATCAGTGTACTGAGGACAGTTAAAGTGTCTGAAGTGAGTGTTTAACGCAGAGAGCACCCCCATTCTAGCCTGAGCCCCCAGACCCCACATAGGAAGACTCTATCACTCAAGACTATATTATTTTAGTCAGGGGTATGGAACTGCAGTGCACCCTCGCAGTTAGCCTGCATCATAGGCCATAATTTCCCCTCAGTTGAAGCACTATAAAATTCAAGTTCAAAATTTGGCAGCCCCAGGATTTAACTACCCACCAAAGATATCAAAATTGCTACTAAATTGTTTCCCCTCCCTCCACACTATGTTGATTACTTCATGAAAGGTTTTTATGCACTAAGTGCCAGCAGGGACGAAAAAGGTGGCTAACTTTGGGGGGTTGTGGATGGATGAAAATTCCAACTTTAATTCAACCTAACTCCCGTCAAAAAGAAAGCAAACGGCGCCATTGTGCAATTTGAGATCCAGTGGAGACAGGTAGGGCCTCACAATAGAAAACGATTAATGAATGGGTCCGCTTCAGCCTGTGGATTTTAGTAAGGTTTACAATTTTTACATTTTGAATTCCATAAATTCCTAAAATGTAAAATCAAGAGCTTGGTCTCAAGAAAAAAATCCTACTAAACCGTTAAGTTTTCCAACTGTAATTGGATTTTCCAAACTTTTGGGGGTGTCACGCCCCCACACCCCCTTTCATTTACTTGTATGAGTGCCAGACAGATCCTCGAAGTTGCTAATCTCTGACGAGTTTTTGTAGATGTTCCCAAAATTCTAGCAAGTGTTGTATGTCTTAAATTTTTTCCCAAAGGCAGCTAACGCCTTTTTAAACTGAAGTAAAGTAATTATTATTCATTTCATTAATTTTATCTACAGTACAGAGGAAAAGTTTACGGGTTGAGCAAGAATGGTTGCTTATTCAAGAATGTTGGAACATGACGACAGTCTTTGGAACCTGGTGAAAAAAATGACCGCTGCGGGGATGTCAGCCTCACTTGCAGAGCTTGCCACTATACCAATTGATACCGCCAAAGTGAGGTTGCAGGTGAGTGACTTGTGGTTTCAGTCGATTCGCTAAAAGGACAAGTTTGTTAGATTGGTGTTCTGGGTAATGGCTATTATTTTCCATAGAAAGGGTGAGCTTAACTCATATTACAATGACAGAGCAAGGCAAACACACAACCCGCTAAATAGTTTTGAACTAACGTACAGCTCTCATTTTTCAGGAAGTCTTCGTGACATAGATTTTTTAGAAACGCAAATGCATTTCCATATGGGCTTTTAAAAGAGGCTTTTAAAAGATTTCATTTGAAGTTTTTCTTGTGACATCCTTGTCTTAACAAATCCTAAACAAGTCATTAGCCAAGATGCTCATGACACATCTACACTTACGTGACCAAAGTATTAAGACGATGAATAACAAAATGGCGGCTCCAAAACTAGCATTCTAACATTGATTGAACAAATCTTGCTGTTTTGGTGGGATTCTAGAAATGGCGTCAGCAAAAGCGTGATTCCTACCAAATTCAATTTATTTCCTACCTTTTTATTAAAGAAAAGTAACAAAATGTCAGGGAGAAATGAAAAATATCAATGTTTTAGTTTCAATGCCGGAAACATAAAAGCGGCCAGAAAGAGAACGAGAAGCAATAAAATATTTGGGTCTAGCGAGTCATTTGTTAGCTGAAACTACATGAAAATTTGGTTGCAGTAAGTCTACAACACATGTTATTTACAAGAACAATAAGTTAACAATGCCCACTAAAATTAACAGAATGGTAGACCTGGGCAGGCAGACTATTGGTTAGGCCTAATGGCGGCGACAAGCTGGTGTTGTGTGCGAAGTCAATCAATGCTGAATATTTTGTCCACTTATTTGTGGAACGTCCCCAGGCACGTACAGAAACAAGTAATGATTCTTTGCAAAGACCATTTAACTTTTAAGCAAGACAATAAACCTAGCTATGTTGCAATTGTGACAAAAATTTCAAAAATAATAACATCATTGTCTTTCAATAACCCCGTCAAAGTCAAAGCCTTGATGTAATTGAAAACAATTAGATTTATTCTTAGATTTCCTACTGTATCCGAAGATATTCCGTTGTAAAATTAATTAAGTGAGTTCCAGTGCAAATGGTGGCTGCCAGATTCCTGCAGGTCATCCGACAAAATATAAGATAAAGCAAATTGCACTTGTCTAAAAATGTCAATTTTTTGCAATTTATTAGATATATCTTTATTTTCATAATTGAGTAAAATTGCAATGTTCCACCGATTTTCTATGTTGTTCTTTGAGCCAAGGGTTAACCACATTTGCTTTCAGGCGATCGTCCTAATACTTTTGTCACGTAAGTGTATATCTAGCTAGATAATTTTATGACTTGCATTCTGGTGTGGAACATATGTTTTCTGTCTTTTTTCTCGAAGGAACTCATTGTTTGATGTATAATGATTTGAAATCATAGACAACGTCAAAAAAACCATAAACAACGCCAAGGTTCCTTCGCAATCATTTCTCTATCTATCAAATTATTTGACTTCTAAGCCCATAAAAGATATCTGCAGCAATACAACCTAACGTCCTTCGTTTGTTACAAGCTCTGTTGTTTTCAGGTTCAAGGAGAGAACGTCAAGACACGTGGAACACGCAGTGTATTGAAATATCGTGGGATGGCACATACGATTTTCACAGTTGCGAAGGAAGAAGGCGTGCGCACATTGTATTCAGGGATCACTGCTGGTGTACAACGGCAGATGTGTTTTTGTGGCATACGGGTTGGCCTGTATGACAATGTGAAGCGTTTCTATGGTGACGACAGTCATGGGAACAGGCCTAAGGTGATGATCAAGGTCCTCGCCAGCTGCACAACAGCATCAACAGCTGTTCTCTTGTTCCAGCCAACTGAGGTTGTGAAGATCAGGTTTCAAGCCGCAGGCAAAAACTCAAAATACAAAGGTACATTAGATGCATACAGAAAGATAGGGAAACATGAAGGTATGCGTGGCCTGTGGAAAGGTTTGAGCACAAACGTGGCGCGTCTGAGCGTGGTAAATTGCACTGAAATTGTCGTGTATGATATAATCAAATCCTATA
Organism: Rhopilema esculentum; assembly: GCF_013076305.1. The sequence goes on from NW_027018659.1 coordinate 6,331,564, forward strand.
TTCTATACAAGCAATGGATGGATGACAATATCCCCTGCCACTTCACCAGTGCAATAACGGCAGGATTCATCACAACTGTTATTGCCTCTCCAATTGATGTCGTGAAAACGAGGTTCATGAATTCTGATATGGGCCAATACAAGAACCCGATTCATTGTGCCGTTAAAATGTTCAAAGAAAATGGCGCAACAGCTTTCTACAAAGGGTATGCTATGAGCCTAATGTTTTTCTATTTTGATAAAAGCTTTCACTGATCAACATGGATAATCGAAAATGTCTCTAACGGTTATTGTTAGATTATTGTTAAAAAATGGACAGTTTAACTTAAGATATTCCCGACTAACTTAGATGTTCATCATCCATTGGGAAGGTGTGGATTTCTTTTCATGTGTATTCTCAGCTTATTTACAATATACTGATCTAATCAAACAATTCATCAAGATACAATTTCAGTTATACTTCAATACATATAAGGTTCAGATATTTAAAATAATTATTTATATCTATAAAATTTATAGCTGAATGACACATGGAAATAACCCATAGGGGCTTTCGAGCCATGTGCCATCTTATATGAATTCTGCTGGGCTCTCACGATTCGACCCTGCTTTTCATCATTTGCACTTCTAAAACATTCTGAATCACATATGCTGTTTCAGACTTTGCTTGTTAATGGGATTTGTCGGGTCTCATGGCGGATGCTTATCAGTTTTGCCAGCATTGCACAACCATCTCTTCGTATCTCTAGGCTCCGACCCTATTTAGGCTGTGTAATGACGCTATATATTTCTTTTTTGTATGATTTGCCCTCGCCTGATGCATATCTGATCTTCTTTTCATGACAGATTTGTCCCGTCATTCACACGGCTTGGAACTTGGAGTATTGCAATGTTTCTGTCATATGAACAACTGAAAAGGCTGATGGGAGTTCACATTTAAAGTTCTCAATCGTACAAATTGGTAACAGATACGAAACTACATGAATTTTTCAAACATGATCAATAAATAGTGTTTTTTTTCTGGGTTTGTGAAATCCAGATATTTAGACGTATTCTCAATGAGGATTTGTAACGTGTTGGTATAACCAGAACTGCCTGTGTATGTAATTGAAAGTGTTTTAGGACCACTATTTAGTAGGTCTATAGAAACCTTTCATACCTTATTAGATTTATGTTGATGAATTGTGCTCGTTTTTAATATTCTCGATATTTTGCGGTGTTATTGGTTTCAATCTATACACCTACTTCGCTACAAGTATATTATAGAGCCCGGCGAGCAGTATTGCTATCGTGGTCTTTCCATGTTTCACAGTCGTGTAAGGTTGTATGTATACATTTTAAGTGTCGCTATCAGATGTTTTTGACTTACAGTCTGTGACAGAGGCTGGTTTGATAACTAGCTTAGTTTCAGATTTTAGTGTATTAATTTGTATGAATTATGCAAATGGGTGTATTTTTGGGAATAATGATAATTATACATTAGGCTTCTTTTAAAGAAGAAAGTAGGCCTAGTAAACAACATTTCTTTCAATGTGAAATTTCACTATAAGGTATATTAATCAGCTCTAGAAGAAAATTTCGGTCTTTAGGTCCCGTACGAAAGACTTGAAGCCTTTTTCCTGCTTGCTCCATGGCTAGAATGAAATTCACATATGGCTGGCATGCAATTATAAATTTTCCCTGTCGTCTACTATCAAACATCACCCGTAATCATCTTCATTTGCCGTTTAGTACCTTGAATAGTGAGTGATAAGATATAGACCCGGCCACGTGGTTTTACCAATTGATGAGCAGAAATGTGAAGTTTATTAGAATGTAGGCGCGCATTTAGCTCAAACCAAGAGGCTGATATGTTCGGTAATAACCTTGCTGGTATGCATCCAATTAACAAGTGACAATTGGTTGTATAATGATAATCATGTATATAATTGATATAATTATTTTTTGATCATTTGGTGCTCATTTTTTCATAGTATAATCGTATGTTGTATAATAAATTTAGTTAATTTATTCAGCTTTGCTAGATTTGAGTAGTGGAGAATAGTGCTTAGGATCATAGGAGATTTCGTTGTATTTTCAGCACATTTTTCTAGAGTTCTGAAAGTCTCGATGAGTTATCTACGAAAGCTTTTTTGTAATACGACCTGAAGGAGTTACCCTAAAGGCCAGAGGTGGGCTAGTCAAAGCACTGTCAGAGCATGCTAGCACCACCCCCCCCCATCCCCATTGAAGGTCCAAAATCAAACTCACAACCCACTTTGATAAATCTGGGATGAGTGAGATATTAAAGCCCATATTTATAGAATGTTTCGACAAAATCCCAGCCATCAAGCTGACTGCTTGTTACAAGTAAAGCTGGTCCTTATCACTTTATTGGAATTTCAATCAATATTTTCTTTTTAAGTTATTTAGTTATTCAATTTACGGATTGGTTTCATTAATGAGAATTTAGAATTATTTGTGGAAGTATTGTATTCATTTAAATGATAATTTGATAACTGTGTGCTTCCTTGGTTTATCGTTGTGTTTCTAATCAAATGTGGTAACAATGAAAATAATTGTAGCAGTAATCATAAACCTAGAAAAAGTATTCTTGGACGACAATTGGTAACTCTTTGTTATCTATTATGCATACATTGAATCAAAATTTTGGTATGTCACATACGCACACAAGTGGTTCCATGTTTTAGAATCGATACAATATGCACGGAGGAGGGTATCCATCTGGATGTATAATGCATGCTTCAGAAAAGCTTTCCATTGTTTCACATCATAACATGTTACCTGTCCTATTTTGTAAGCGTCTTCACCTTGTTAATCGTTTAAATCTGACCATCCCTCTAGTCTCATGACCGCCCACTGATGACAAAGCAAAATCGAATTAGGCTCGAATTTTAAGCTAATATGGAGTTTATAATTTGCGTGGAGCCAGCCCATCTTTAAACTTGATTCTTGACGTACACTTTAGGTTGTTTATACTGTACGAATAAAATACAATTTTTGAAATATATGTGTTTCAATTCATAGTCGAATGTGTAAACTACAACACAACTAAACAACAAAGTCATGTGCCTAGGTGATTTATCAAAAGCCCAGCGTCTATTGGTTGACAGAAAAAAGGTATGGGAACCACCCCTTTCCCAGGACTCAATTTCTTTAACATTTGTGACTTCCAGACTTTCTATGACAATACATCTTGTTAGGCGTTCTGGCCAACTGCAATTTGGGTCAAGAGCGACTGGAAGAATATAAAACCAAATGCAAGTCAACAACAGCATATTTGCTCGTGCACATGTGCCTCAAACCCCACTTCGAATAGCATGCTCCTTCCATGAAAATTTCGTAGTGTATTTCATAACCCCCAAAAATTCGGTCGATGCACCCATTCATTAACAGAACAGGCGATTTCGCCAACTAGGAACTTGAAAGCCTACAGTAACCATATGTTATCTCTTGTATAATCATTCCCTATGACATTTGTGGCTCAGGATTGAGGAACGGGAGAGGCACAGTCTTCGACAAGCAGCAATCAAAAGTCAGAGAAAAACCTTTTTAATTAAAGAAAGGGAAACTGTTATTTAAGATGTTTACATTACACCCTTGATAACATCGAGGGACGTAGTACTTCATAGAATCTCACTTATGCATTGGAACTGCTCATTTGCACTACTTGCACACCATATACCCAAAAACTGTTGGGAAAAGGAAAATGGCGTTTCTGTTAAACGAGATAAGTTCTTGGCGTGAATCATTACCGATATTGCATGTATAAAAAGACTTTTTTCACTTCAGTTTTTGTGAGATTTCAACACAGCTACCTACAATAGTTTTCAGCGACCCAAAAGTCAGAATATCAATTTAGCACTCACTATATGTATCTACAATTCCTATTTCAAATTCATATAAAATTTCATATAAATATGGGCGTTTAATTGGTCCTGGGAGCAATGCCACGTGACTTTGACAGATGTACTTCATATTTTTGGGCATCACTGATGTAAGATAACTTGAGCAATCGAATCCGATTAACGGTTTTTTAAAAATTGTTATTGATTTTGTTATTTATCATTAGTTTGGTTACAGCTGATACTCAGAAATTGCAAAGAATAAGAAACTCCACTAATGGAAGAGCATTGTTCAAGCCATTATTTGTCTTGGAAATTTACTATTGTTTCTGGCATTCAAAACGTTTTTGAAAACCATTTTTGTTGCAATTTCTACGAACATTTATCTAGTTTTTATATGACAGAGAAAGCAACATTTAAGCTGTTTTAATTTCATTCTGTTTTCTTCTCAATCTGCTTTTGTTTCGATCATTTCCAAATTCGATCGATCTGTTTTCGAAAGGCATTGTAAAAACAATTAAATTTTGATCGGTTTATATTTGAAAAGGGAGTGAATCCTTATTCTAGCCTATAAACTGGAAATCACTTTTTTCTATGAAGTGAATTAATAATGATAACAGTATTTGTTCATGCCAATATTTTCAACTGAAATGAAAGAAAACAAATCCCAGATAGCGTTCTCCTCTTAGTCCATTGCTTCAAACTGGCCACTATCTGCGTCTGACAACCGCAGCTCAAATTTGGGCAATGTTTATGCTGCCTGATTGGCTGTGCTAATCCTCTTTTTGTAGTTTGCCTTAAAAGTGTTGCTAATAGTTCCTTACTTCCTTCAAGGGTATGGTCAGTAGAGTAGCCAGTGGGTGGATGCCCCCAAATGGAGAGGAAGAGACAAGAGGGGGTGGACACCCCCATCCAATAGCAAAAGTATTTTTGAAAAGGGTGCTTTCTGGGGTCCAAAAGGTTGTAATCCACCATTTTATCCTTGCTAACTCGTTCTTGCCCTCCATCTTACCATCCTGGCTACGCTATTGAGTATGGTTAGTTTTTTCATATTTCTGGATGTTATTGTTTGAACATCACATTGTTAACGCTAGCAGAAGAGAAAACAGTCTGATCGCTTAATAATTCACATCAAAAAAATTTTGCCTGCAAGGTCCAGCCCCACTAAATTTCTTGTTCTTTGTAAATAAATTTCCCCAACAAATTTATTTTAAATCTCTAGATTTAGATAAAGTACCAATGCTTTTATAAGAAAATAAAAAGGTGTTTTTTATCAAATTAAAAATGTAATTCAAAGCGCTAATATAAAATTTAATTTTGGTTTTAAAGCAATAAAATAAGCCCATGCTACCATCGTTACCATTGAATGTTGATGTCGTGAACGAAATTTTGGATAAAAGCCATCTTTTAAAAGCAATAAATTTTTCTTTACTTTGAATTTATCAGGCAGTCGCCCCTCGATCCCACAAGTGTCGTCACTGTTTTTGAGCGTATTAGAAAAGTTGGTAGAGTTCACCACAAGGAAAAGGTATGCTTTTTTATTGACGTCTGAACAGCCACTGGCAAAAAGGGGATTCAAATTCATGGCTTTGTTTTAATCAAGGTATCGCACTGGCCTAAATTCTGCTAGAATCTGAACACAGGCTTTTTTTCTAACATCATGACTAAATGCTGCTTACCAAGCCGTTAAGGTAGCCCTACAGAAAATTTTCACTGAAGAATTTCACAAAAGCGTTTTCTCTCGACGTATTTATTTCATAATGACGAGATTATGTAAACATCTATAGAACAATTGAAACAAAAATACCCCGATCAAAATCTACATCGTCAATTTTGAAAAAAACATTCTACAACAAATAAGTTTCATATAAATAAGAAAACTTGTTTCTGCTTTGCTTAGAAGAATAAAGTTACATGCTATCGGTAATGCAAAAATATTTCGAGAAGCAGACGTTAGCGACTGTCTAATTATAGAATATGTTAATTTATGCTTATTGTTCTTAGCAAAAAACTCAAAGAGCGCTTTACATATCTACATAATTCTAAAACTTGGCAGTGAGGCCTAGGTGATAAATGCTTCAAATTGCTTCTACGTGAAGCCAAATCTTTATCAGAACAAATCTACAATTTCTCGGTTCCACACGAGAAAGGTGCTGTTTGCGATAAGAACCTTACAAGAGCAAACCCCATGCCATTTCACAACCGTAATTTCTTGCATCGGTATCATCCCTGTATTGGTCAGTCCAGCTATTAACTGGTACACAATGATGGTCATTCTGACGTGCCTGGCCCGGCATCCCACACTGGCCACCACTTGACCTCCAGTAGAAACAAAATCTTGCATTTTCCATCCACGTTGGTAATTTGCCTGTAACATAATGATAACATTAACGCCTTAATAAATGTAAAGATGAACAGAGCTGTTCTTTTAAATTATTCTAAAATCATATTTTGACAGTCTCTCCACAGAGTATCTATGACTTCATCTTTCTTATTTTCTATGAAACATTTTTCAATTAATTGAGGCTTTTCTGCCTTGATGTTTTTATGAGTAGTTTCTTTGTAATTGTAATTTGATGTTTTTGTAATTTGTAAGTAACTATACAATTCATAAGCAAATTGTGTCAGTGACATGGTAAAAAATGATGCCATTAGAGGTACCATAAGAAGTGTGAGACGAAGAATCAGAAGGGGTGCCAAAATTTGATACAGAGTGCCAGAAGTGGGTGCCAGAAAGGGTGTCAGAATGGGTTAAAATAAAGAGTTAAACAGTGAGTGCCACAATGATGACATTAGAGGTGCCACAATGGGTGTCATAAGGGTGCCCAAAGGGGTGCAATAAAAAATTCTAGAAGGGCTTTGGGAGATAGAGCCCCGATTCTTGTGGGGATAGAAATGAGTGTTTACAATGTTCTTGACCTCAAACCTAGCTGTGGATGCGGGGCTCTATCTTTCTAAAGTTCTTTTTACGCCCTTGCTTGATAGGCCTCAAAAATCTACTCACTCAACTCCCTTGAGACCTGTCAAACACTAGCCTCTCGGTTAAAAAATAGCCTCTCGAAGTGGGCTAGTCTTTCCATTGGGCTTAAACCGAATGCCTAATCCTTAGACGGCGACTAAGTGAGATACGGGAACCTACCACTGAAAGTCTTGAACAAGCGCAGAGACCATCTCGTAAGAAAAAGTTAGAATCAACAACATGTTTTACAGAAGAATTCGAGGGCCGTGCCGTGGCTAAGGTCCTTCTGAATCATTTGCTTGGACCATAGGAAGAGGATTAAGGCATATGGTCAATATATGTATGCTACTTAACGTAATGTAAATTCCTTTTTTGACCTAAACCGTCTTGTTCCTAACCCTGCTGAATAAAACAATATTAGACCCCGTTTACACTTTCCCGTGCAAATTTTGGAACCTTGACAAAACTTTCACGGTTCACCCTTCTGTTTACACTAGCACTGTGGAACCGAGACGATTTTGCTCTGCTATCCGGAACAGTTTCGACCCTGCTTTGAAAGCGAACGAATTTTGTACCGTCACAGTTCCGTTTTTGAACGGAATAGTGTAAGCACCTATCTGAGACGATGTTGTCAGGATTCACAAAGAGGTCTTTTGTATGGCTGTTTCGGGTAATCGAGGCTTTGACTGTGGCGTAACTATATTGTCAAATTCTGAAGAAAAGGAAATTCTGAAGAAAAGACCATGACAAAAAATGTTTGCATTTTTTCAAAGTCCAAGCCTTGATAGGACTTTACAGTTTTGTAGTCTAAAATAACAGTGAAAATTAAAGCCACCTCGTCGTCCGTCCAAATAAAGTTTTTATCGGCCTTCCGCTCCATTTTAGCTCTCAATGAAATTTCGATGGTTGATTTCGGCGGCAAAATTAAAGCCTTCGTTGACTAAATACAGCTTCTTCTAAACAATGTTATACCATTAAATTAAGGTCGTACCGGTACAGTGTAAACGGAACGGCTAAATGGAACGGCTAAACGGAACAATGTTGAGCCGCTACAGTGTAAACACTTGTGAACCGAAACGGTACAAATTGTCCCGGGATAGTGTAAACGGGATCTAAGATCAGAATGAGAATTCTTGAAGAGCTACACTATACCATACCTAAATAAAGCACCTTCCACCTTAAAATGCAGCCACCTTGACGATTATCAGTGTCATCTACATAATGAACCCAGTCGTTCGCTCTTCGGCATCGGATGTTGTTCGTTGATCCGTAATTGCACTGGAACATATCACCGTCTGAATATGAATACAAGCAGAGCTGCAACCTCGTCCAAAACCATTCAGGGGCAGACATAGCCTCGATTTTCCAAGACAGTACACAGCCTCCGTTCCGTTCGTCTGTATCATCGTAGTAAAACTTTGTCATACTACCAAGTGGCGCACAGATTTTACCTTTGCCAGCGGTATCACACTGTGAACCATCTCCATTTGCCCTCCATCTAAAGCAAAATTTTATATCGTTGACCCAGCTAGGTGCATTGTTTGTATTTTGCTTACATTGAAACCCAGTAAAACCACAGGGATACCTTCGGATTTTTTTGGTGCATGTTTCATAGCAACAATCGCCATCATCATAGTTATACTCCTCCGTATTGCAGCCAAGGTCGCAGTAGCCATCTCCGCGCCAAAATGGCCAACAGAAGGTGCTAGCTGTTGCAGTAACATTCGAATCTAGTGCCGTATTTCGCTTGACTCTCACCTGTGTATACCTGGGAATTCCATTTCCACACTGTAGAAGCTTTTTTAGATTTCTGATATCTAGAAGAACATCACGAGATTCATTTTTATGGTTTCCTAAGCCGATCTCTTTCAAAGAGGAAGCTATTCTACCTTTAACAACTCCATTACAGTTTTTGGAGAAAGTGAAAAGTCTTGCAAATTGAAACCGCTGTCTTCCTCGCAGCATTCGCCAAAATGTAACAAAATCATGGTTGTCTCCAATTTTGTTCCAGAATGAGCTGGCACACGTGAACTCATTGGACAGAGAGCATAATTTCTCGCCTATCGAAGTATCTGCAGAAATCATCAACGAAGGTATGGGTTGATCTACTAACGGAGTTGCTGTTAACAAATGGCACAAGTTATATAGCACAAGGTTGTAAAACAACGCCCATCCGACTGCCATTTTAACTTCAGTATGCTGTCAATCTGGAAGAAAAATTGAAACTTCAGGCCCTTGTTAATCACAGATCGGAATGCCTTCGATACTACGATAAGTGAAGGATAAGATTTGCCCTTCCAGTACAGGCAGCTTAAACTCTTCTGTTTGTGAGAGGGCAAAGAAAACCGAAGCTACAATCCCGGACAAAATTGGCGAGACAAAATGTAATTTTTGTATTTTCTACTTTACGTTGCCCCTCTAAATTCGAATCATTATTTTTCCCCGAATAAATGTTGGGTTTGTAGTTCTATCTTTTTTTCTTCAAAATCATGCACTCGACATTGAATTGGGGGAGGGGGAGTTATTTTTCAAAGGAAAGAGAAAATATCAACTTTCCTTAAAAAGTCTCAGTTATTTTTGTCTGGGATTGTAGGTCCAAGTCAGAACGATGACCCTAGAATCCAAAATGAATTTCAAATTAATTAGTTCCTTGCCATTAATAACCTTCCAATGTACCTATCACAAACTGTCAAATACCTATTTTAATTTTTAGAAATGATGAGCTCGTTGTTGCCAGATTGCTAGAGTCTTAGAACACGTTTTTATACAACTACGAACACACTTTGTAAGAAATGGAAAATGCATGAGCAGAGTATCAGAATAAATTAGGAGCTTGGCAAGTCTTCGTGTTAGGCTCTATACTGTTTAATTTAATTATCAAGTGGTATTTATTAACGAACTTTTACTTAGTTGATGAATCTTTGCTCTGTCTTGAACCTGACATTATTTCTGTGTGGATGACGTCAATTGGCTCACTGTGAAACAAGTTTAAGAAGAAACTAAAGCATTGCTTTGACTTTAAGATAGACGCATCCTTCAGAGATTGAGATCGGTGTCTAATATCCTGAAAGAAGGTCGACGCCCTGTCTAAATATTGACGGCCATTATTTTGAATTGTAATAAAACACATTATACATTAGCTACTCTACAAAGGATTGATGTTTAAAACTAACGAGGATATTGGTGCTTTTTAAAAGCTCAAACAAGTAATTGCCCATGACATTGGATCAGCATTTTATAAAGTGATATTCTATCAAAGTTTGAACTTTACATTGTAATTGGCTGCTCTGTAAGTACTATAACCAAATAAAGTACTATAAAGCTCACAAATTTCACATTATAAAGCTCACAACGCTGAATCCCACACTAATTGACCTAGTAAAAATTGTACTGTTGCAGCACAATATTTTGAAAATCTTAGGACGATATTCTTGCATTGACCCATTCTACTTTTCAACTGGATCCGAAATTTCAATATGGCATAGCACTAAAATTTGCAAATGTGCTGACAAAAAAACAGTAGTATATTTTCTATCATCGTAATGTTTTGGTAAAATGGCTCCACTACTGCAAGTGCAAACTGAAGAGCAAGCTACGCCTTCAGGAGGGAGAAAATTCAAATTATTCACTGAAAAAGTTTTAACTTAGGACGTAGAAAGCATTAGAAAAATGGGAGCAAAGCGTCGGGTTAAAGAGACAACCTAACAAAGATTCTATAGGGTTAAGCTACGCTTTCAGTAGGGAGGACATTCAAATTATTTACTGAAAAGTTTTAATTAAGGACGTAGAAAGCATAAGAAAAGTGGGAGCAAAGCGTCGGGTTAAAGGGGCATCCTAACAAAGATTCTATAGGGTTAAGATAAAGATAAAGACCATTTTTAAGGGACACCCCAACAAAGTTTTCAGAAAGGTTAAGAAAGGCTGTTTCTGGAGGCCTAGCTATAATGATATGGATGTCATTTTTAGGCTTAGTTGCGAGCAGCGCCGCCGTGGTAAAACGGAAAGATGATGTCTGCTACGAGCAAAGCAAGCATAATATTTTTGGCGACTATGCCCTATAGATAAGCTGAAAAGGCATTTCAGAATTTTTCTTGCAGTCATTTTCTTGCAATCTTTTAAAATGTTGTACCATGGTTTATTGACAATTTTGTTACTCTGACAGATTTCTTCCTTAAACTTTCCCCCTATAACTTAAGACCCTATGGCATTTTGCCCCCACCCCTCACCTTTTGGCAGCTCTCGTTGTGAATTTTTTTTGTTTTTCTGCTGTTTTAAAATTAGATCACAAGGAAAATGTTTGGATCGTGGCCAGGTCACCCCCTACTCCCTTTGCTCATTTCGTATAGGGACTAAGCATTTCACGGGCGTTTTTGTTATGCAGTTGGCAAAAAGGGCAACCCGGTGAATTGCAAAGGGGCATTTTACCTGAACTATTTACAAGTGGTGGGGGAACTTGTCCCCTGTGCTCTCGGTTCCTACGTCTATGTCTTCAGGAAAACCTACTTACTATGTTTCTGATCTAAATATTCTATGAAAAGGTTCCAATTTTGTTAATGAACAATATGTAAGAACGCTTTAAAGATACTTCATGTCAAGTCTTGAATCCTAAATCCTCAATTCTAAAAAAAAACAGGATGGAAATAGCGTGACCATAATGTAACGAACATTTTGCTACACCAACAACGTAATAAATTGCAAACAACGCAAAAATTTCAATTCCACATTCAAAACTTCTTTTAGTTTATGTCCTTGGTAATAACACACCTTAACCAAAAAATTATCTTCAAGAAACAGCCTAGCTAGTCCTTACAACAAAGCAGGATTTTTATCGTAAGCGGAAACATATAGAAATCATAAGCACCCGTTCATTAATCCCATACAATTCCTTGAGGTGAGCGTTGGCCCTTTTGAAAAATGCCCCACCACTCAAAAGCCCTTAGAAAATGCCCTGGCTGTCTAACTAATACTAATATGCGGATATGCAAATCAACTCTATTCTCCTCAACAACAAAGGCCCAACACAATGCTCCAGCAGATACCTGGGTCAAATTCGTATAGCGGTTCAAACAACACCGCCCGATCTTGGAGAAGATTACCAGCCAAAACCGCTCGGCTGATTTTCCAAATTCTTTTTTCCACGTCGTCCTGGATCCTCAAAGTTGTGCTCGTGGGGATTCTTTTTTCGTTTTTCCTCCCTTTTTTATAGATATTTGTACGTTTTCTCCCGGGTTCGTTCCAAATCCTCTAGATCTCGATTAGTGCTCTCCGAGGTCTTTGTCCCGCCTTTCTAAAGGTCCTTTCTCTCTCATATCTCTTGCTCTCTACTACAAAAGATTTCAAAACTTCTTCCTCCAGCAACCCTTCAATTTCAACGGAGGCTTTTCAAATCCGTTTCGTTTTTAACACAAAGAAGCTACTGTTTGCCGATAATTTCGGTGATTTGGAATTGGATGATAATAAATCTACGTGCACTGCTGGTTGGCATTCCTTTTCGAACTCGAAGCGGTTGTCGACGGTCGTGTTCTGTGCTACAGTACTACAGTACTACAGTGCTACAGCTACAGGTGAGTCTCGCTAGCTATTTTCCTTTCCTTTTTATCGATCGATAGATTGAAACCCCGTTTGTTGTTATTTCATTTGCAAGAGCCATGTAATTCGTGCTTTTGACGATCTTCCTTTTCTTCGTTTTAGTAGCTACGTACGGTACGCACGCTGCTGCCCGTTTTTTGGTTTTGCGATTGCTGCTGGCTGATCCCCTTCTTCACTAGCATCAGAATCGATGGCATGTGAATACAGGTAAGCGTTGTTGTTCTTACGTGTTTTCGATATTACTTTTTTCAAATGATTTTGTGCTCATTTCGATGAAATTACACTAAAAACCGGCTGCTAGAACCCCGCCGCGAACGAAAAATGTTTACCTCTTCTCGTGGTTTTGTGCTAAAAGGAAACTGGATTGGCTTTATTGCAATCAAAGTATGAAGAATTGTGGTAGATTATTCCTGCTGTTTATTCTTGATGCAAGAAAATTTGATTTTCATAGGAAAACCCGTTGTAATGCGAATTATGTAATCCTGCCAGCCCCTAACTTTTTATGCCTATCGAGAATCCTTTGCAGCAACTTTTCCTAACCGCCTTCCTTTTTTTGTAGATAAACGATCGGATTCGCTGACTTTTTGGTTCAACAAGTGAGTATTTTTCGATTAAAATTTCACTTTTTCTACGATTTCCCGCTGTGACAAATGGGATTTGCCTGCCCCTTGAGTGAGAATTATTTCTAGCTTTTTGAGAGCATTTTGGGAATTGTAAATAAATCATTCTGGAAACCATTTCAAATAATTTTATGCTTAATTTGATGAAATTACACTAAAAACCGGTTGCTTACTGCTAGACCCCCGCCGCGAACGGCGAATTTCCTCCTCATTTCGTGGTTTTATACTGAAAGGAAGCTGGATGGTGACGGTAGATTTTGCCTGCATCATTTTCCGAATTGTAAATTAATCATTCTAGAAACCATTTTAAATGATTTTATGCTTATTTGGGTGAAATTACACTAAAAACCGGTTGCTGAAAGGAGTCGCTAGACCCGCCACGAACGTGTTTCTCTTAATGTTTTACCTCTTCGCAGTTTTGTAATTCAAGGAAAATGGATTTGCTGTATTGCTCGCTTAACGAGAACAATTTCAAATGATTTATGCTTATTTGGGTGAAATTACACTAAAAACCGGTTGCTGAAAGGAGTCGCTAGACCCGCCACGAACGTGTTTCTCTTAATGTTTTACCTCTTCGCAGTTTTGTAATTCAAGGAAAATGGATTTGCTGTATTGCTCGCTTAACGAGAACAATTTCAAATGACTTTATGCTTATTTGGGTGAAATTACACTAAAAACCGGTTGCTGAAAAGAGTCGCTAGACCCGCCACGAACGTGTTTCTCTGAATTTTTTACCTCGCGTAGTTTTCTGCTTATAAGAATATGGATTGGCTGTATATCGATTTCTTTGAAACGTGCTTTCATTAACCATGGAATAACATCTTCATTAATCTTTTTGTTCTTCATCTAGATCAAAGAGCGTTTCAAGCAATAATTACGACGCAGACGTGTTTCTCGGACATTCGAAACGAAATTTATGGCATTTATGCTGGCGTTAAATCAAACGATGAAACAAGAAAAAACTTGACTGTGGAGAAAAAGACTAAAGTTATATAATATAGATTAGCTGTTGTCCGTAAATTGTATTTTGTTAATTTGTTGTTAGAGTAAGATTCCTTTCTGATGCACGAAACTTGGCTGTTTTTTATCTTTCCATTTCTTAATTGCTTTGTTCCTGCAGTGTTTCAAAAGCTAATTGTGACGAAGATGTGATATGTGGACCTCAAATGTATAGAACTGCATAATAACTCTATAACTCTTTGGAGTTTAGAAGAGGAGTCGCTAATTCTTTTATGAATCAACATAATTTTTTAGGAATTTGGATGCTTAAGAAATATAACGAAACGAGTACCATGGACGAATAACGGCTAACAGGAATTTATTGTTGGAAAACTTTAATGTTTGATTCAAAATAAACAGAGGAACTTTGAAGGTGGCCCCAAATTATATCTTAAAACAGCATCACAGGTGAACAACAATTGAACAAAGTGCTAAGAAAATATTTATAAGCGCCCTATAAGTCGACGAGGGCTAAGAGTGTATGATTGGACAACTTAAAAATTTGATTCTGACTAAATAGGAGAAATTATAGGATTAACCCATGAATACTTTTCTAATAGCTCTACCGAAACAAAGCCTTTTCAAAGTCGGTTATGCCATCATTAAACCTGTGATCATTTCGCATACTGTCCAACTATCCAGGCAGGAACTTCAATAATTTAAAGGAATAAAACACAGTGCTCTCATGGGCGCCAAGCACGCTGGGCGCACTGGAGGACTGGGCCTCCCTTGAAACATTTTAAAGAAGGCTGAGCATTTTCTGCAGCTTTTAATTGGAGATTAGCTTTTATAAATATATTCTATATGTAATATGTAGCAAATTAAAAAGGGACTTTGATAGTTAAATTCTTTTCCGTGGGCTTTAGCAGTCAAATTTTCTCTGTGGAAAAAAGCAGTGAAATTATTTTCTGTGGGCTTTATAAGTCAAATTCTCTTCTGTGGGCTTTAGCAGTCAAACTTTCGATCAAAAGTGTCTTTTAGGCGTGTTTTCTTGTAAATTTTTGTGACTGAGCACTTAAAATGATCAAGTCGTTCATACTTTGCAGAACGGCACGAGCCCCTTTTTTAAATCGACAAAATTTTATATTCGAATTTTAAGATGAAAGTCTTATCATTCTTTCTAAATTTAGCTTACTAAATTTTTTGAAATGATAGGATTTTTAGATGATTTCGAAAGTGTAAAAGATTTTCGTGGAAAGATGGCCCTCATTTTAAGTCGCCACAGGCTCTTTTAGTCAGCATCTTTGAGGATTTTTATTTCATAATGTTTAAAATGAAGGCTAAAGAGTTTCTTATTTCTGAACACATCACCAATGGAAAAATGCCTCACCATTAAAAAACCCTTAAAAAATGCGCTGATTTCTAGTGCGTAAAATGTGCCGTTTTAGAAGTCCAGTATGAAGGTCAAAGTGACGAAATTCTGTATCACAGATAAATACACTATCGTTCAACATGCTGAAAATACTTGAAATTGCTTTTATGTGCACGTTTTAAAAGTCCAGTATGAAGGTCAAATTGACGAAATTCTGTATCACAGATAAATACACTATCGTTCAACATGCTGAAAATACTTGAAATTGTTTTTTTCTTTAAGCCTAATTTGATTTGATTAATTTGATTGATCATATTTCAAATTCTGGTTTTCCATCGATCCTGGCCAAGATTTCTTTTCATATGGGACCCAAAAAGATTCTAAAGCCTGCTTAGAGAGTACTAATAGTGTTAGAAAACGCAGATAAGATATCCAGACAACTTGAAAATCAAAACCTAGTCTTGCTAAGTAGATACTTGGTTTCAATCAGAAATGTTTCAGTAACACCAACTTTAAATAATACAATCTATGAGCAAAGCCATGCCTCCTTAGGCTGACAGCAAATACCACAATTTCAGGTCAAAGTGACCTAAAAGTGAGCTGTTTCCCTGGAAAAATTGTTCTCCCGGTATCAAACTATGCGTACCCTAACATTTAACAAAGAGCATCAACTAACACACCAAATCAAAAAGCAAATTTGTTAAAATAAAAGCACAATAACAACTGGAACTGCCTTCTCCTCTTTCGTTTTCAACACTGCTTTAGACTGTACAGTCCTTCTTTGACAAAATCACATTTATTCACGACAGTGTGATTCTTTCCCTTCTCTGAAGGATTATTTGAGTATTTTCTCCTAATTTTTAAGTAGGTTCAAACCTAACCACCTGATATTCTAGACCTACAATTCCTGCCAAAAGGCTTGGCGCACTTGTTTTAATTGATTTTTTCATACAAGAAGAAGCATCCATTTCCATTTAAAAGGACGGGACCAACGAGACAAGCGAACCTCAGAGCTCGAAGGACTTTAAATAAATATTTTAGCTGGGTTGTGTGGCATTTGAGAAATTTTTATATACATCAAGCTTTTGCAGGTTGATGCATCGTGTTTTAAATCGGTCACAAATGTAGCAAAGTTTGACCGGGTCGTGCGACATCTTCATAATAAGTTACCCTGCTGACCTTTTTGCTTGCTTTTCCTTGCCGGTTTATTTATTCGACCGGTAAATTTCCCGCCGAATTTCAAAGAAGCTAAGAAAAAAGAAAGCAAAATGTAAGATGACCATAATGATCCCAGTTTGAAATAAGCAGACAATGAGATGTTCCAATTTCACCGATATTTGATGAGCAAGTCCATGCAGCCAATATTACAGGGCTCACGCCACAGGGGGCCGGAGGGGCCAAGCCCCTGTATTATGCCATTTGGCCAAGGCTTAACAAATGAATTTAAAGACAGATCACAACTTACTTACTATGCACCCCCAGGAGCAAAAGAAAAGGCTTGATGGCAATTCGTTTGTAACATAAATTCTGCCAAGGCTTCAGTTTGTCGATTCTTGCTACCATGCATGCACCTATATTTGTTTCTTTGAATGGCAGTTTATTTTGGAGTGAGCATGCAAAGTTCCAACACATATGACAGGTCTTCTTTATAACTAATGCTTAACTACGAAATTTTTCTAGAAATAACTACGTTTTGCGTCACAGCTTTGCAAAATCATATTAAGACAATATTGATTTGGAGGCCTTTGTATTTCAGTTAATTGGGATTCTCATCATAGCTTTATTGACACACTAATCATATTTGTTATATTTTCTTGTGAAATAATAAATGTGGTTTTCTTTTGCTTGCTAATGAAAAATGAAATAATTGGCCCCTCCCTGATCACATTAAAGTGGCATTGATAGAAAAATTTCATGAAAAAGAGATCTATAAGATTGAATAATTTTGACAATTTAATGAATTTTATAAGGACACCCTAGTCGAGAAGCTAAAAAATGCTCGCATAAAAATTATCTTGTCAGCCTTAATCTTAATCTTTCATGCAAGGTTTTCAAGGAATGCATCAGAGAACTCCTTCCAAAAAATTTAGAATTTTCAACACAAAGATCTTTGTAACGTTAAACTTCGGTTGACTAGGCTGCATATTGGGGCCATTTTTACTTAAGTGGAGAGACCAAGTTTAAGGAATAGAACTTGAATATAGTGACTTAAAATCTGCGATATTTTGGGTTCTAGATAAAATAGAAAGAAAGAAAGAATTTTTAGCAAATTTGTTTTTTCATCTCACTTTTTTCAACATTTTGTGTTTGTGTCCATCCCTATTTTGTTATGACTTTAAATGTATTTGGTTACCAACGATGTTAAAAGGTGGATATGTTGCCCCGTATGGTCTCCCCTCCGATGTTGCCTTTAGAAAATAGGGGTACAGGAATGTTATCACATGACTGGCAACCTCCCTTGCCCTTGTCTAGATAAGCTTACCCACTTGAACTTTTGCCTGCACGCAGTTGAGATGCAAGATACCTTATATTGCGCAATATACAAGTTATATTGCGAGAATCAAAGACTACTATCTTAGGAGTACTGCCAAATAGGGTTTATTGTGTATTCTTTTCGAATGGTTGATGCCACGATGCCCCTGAATATTGCAGCATCTAATTTAAATCAGGGAAAATCAAAGTACCTCTGGTTGCATTAATGTAATGTAAATTTTTCTATACGAATATCATGTGCTTGCTATTTGACAACTGAATATGGACATAATTGATTTTATTTCAATCTGTAAAGATTTCCCAAAGCAAGGTATGGCCATTAACAACAGCTTCCACAAAGCCATCAGTCACCATGGGCGTTTGCTGGTGTTTAATGTTTAGAGGCACTTTGCATGGCCCTTGTTCGCATGTTATTTGTCTATTGAGATAGAATTGCCTGAATAGAGCCTGAAATGCGACAAAATTGCACCTGTTCGTGATTTTTAGCATGTCTAGTCCCTCCTCCCTCCAAAGAAACGTTTTACCTCCGTTAGTCTGTGATATGATCCGCCATTGGCGGAGCCACGGGTGGGGAATGGGGGGGGGGGGGCTATTCCCCCCACGTTTTCAGAAAGTTGGTCCTTGAGATCCTTGAAAATCCGATGAGTAAACTTCGGGGGATATGCACGTTATCTGGATCGTCAGAAGCTGATTACGGTGTGAAGCCATAACGTTATTTTCCATGTACAATTATCACCTGGTCAGTAACTTTGTAGATTATCGTACTTTGTTTCTTGATATTGTCTACAATGCTAGAAAATCTTCCTTTAATAAGCAGCGAGAGAGATATTTCCAACAAAATTAACTTTTCAACTCTTCAAAAATAATTTGCAATCAAATCGAGGAACATTGTCCATAATATTAAACAGCTGAAAACTTGCTTTATTGATTAGAACTTTGAATCCCCTTGAAAACAGTTGTAAGGTATTTGTATCTTGAACAGATCTTTTTATTGGATTTCGTGACATTGTAGCTTTTGAAAGTTTTTACTAGAAGTACTTGGTTATAGATCTTGGCTATATATGATTTTTAGACACGTAAGATTTCTAATTTAAAAACTCTGAAATTAAGTTTCAGGCAATTAGGTTCAATGCTGACGGAATATCAAGTGACGGTTCTTGGGAGACAAGGGGTGTTTCCTACAGAATAATATGCTTCTTTCGGGAAAAGGGCGTCGCCCAAAAGGGCGTGGTCCCGGACCCCCTTTTGTTCCTCCCACTTATCCTTATGACTGAGATCTGCGGTCCTTGGTTGACAGCTTCCCCTCAAAGATATGGTGAAGAATCATGCCACCTCTAGTCATAATTTCCAGGTCAGTGATATTCTCCGAATGTAAGTTATTTTAATGCAATTTTTAATCGGTGGTTTTCTATGTTTTGAAACTAAAATGATTCATTTTGCTCATAAATATCAAGAATTTGGTTTACATTGATCCATTATAGTCAATCTGTTGTCAAGGATTAGGTTTCTAGGTGGACATTTTTTTATTGCATTTTTTTGAAACGTTGGGTCACAAGTATAACCTCTTGCATCTAATAGATCTTTGAACACAGGGTGAAGATATAAAACAAGGCGTGATATCTGGCAATAAGGAGCTTCTATAGAAAGTTGATGTATCAAAGCTGATAAGAAACAAATTTGATTGAATTTTAAATTGTTACAGATTGATAAGGCTGGTGAACTTTCTGGGTTGCGATGCGATCTCCATCAACGCTCGAAAAACGACCTGGGAAAATATCCCGGCGGGTCCACTCTCATTGTTTTTTTTTCTTTATTTATTTGAAGTTGGTACAATTTCTGGCTATGCATACTCAAGCTAATTAAAACCAACTAATTTAAATTACCAACGCTAAATATAATGTAAACCAAATGTAACCGATGATGCTAACGTACTCCTTGCAAAGATTACAAGTACAATTAAACGATGTAAAGTACTTTATCTCATTTGGAACTGAGTTCCATATTTGGCTACATCTGTATGATACGGTATTAAATCCATATATTTTGTAATGTGACTCCACTGTTTTGAATTGGGAGTTTCTTAAGTAATATGGGCATTCATTTATGGAAAATATTTCATTCATAAAAGGTGGATTCAATCCGTTAAATTTTTTGTAAATTTCTCTCGCATTGTAAATTTTTGTTATGAGAAGTTATTGTTTTATTCTTTATTAAAAGTTGTTCAAAAGTTGATTCATAATCATCATGAGCTATTCCCATTGCTCTTCCATGGATCGGGTTTATCCGGTCATTACTTTTTCTACTGCAAAACATCCAAAGAAGGGGACAATAATTAAAATATGATAATATGAACGTAAGCACCCGTGTCTTTATTAACTTCAGAAAAGGATTCAATTTTGTAACATATCTAGGACATAGAAAATAGAAAAAGGGTGTATGAAATGGGAATCTTAAAAAAGTTTCTAATTTTTCTTTGTTTGGCCTCATTTCAACTATTTGATTTCAGAAAAAGTGGTGTAAATATTCTTTGGCTTCAAAGAAGAAGGGAATCAAATTTGAATCAAATATCAGAGATGAGGCTCAGCTTTCTAGACCCTCAAACACGGGCGCTTACACTTGATAGTGTGAGATGACCCACCGGGGAAAATATCTGCAGTATTGAAACAAGACGTGTTTTAAATGATGGCCTGCTGATATAAAATGCATTAATGATATTGGCCAACTGTTAATACTTGTATTTTTATTATACTTGGCTGCTGGCAATGTTTGCCTGCTTAATCTACTGATCTGTTGACATTATTGGTCTGATGATAGTATTTGTCTCCTGATAGTATTAGGCTGCTGATAGTATTGGCCTACTGATAGTATTTATCTGCCTATAATAGTATTGGTCTGATGATAGTATTGGTCTGATGATAGTATTGGTCTGATGATACTATTGGTCTGATGATAGTATTGGTCTGATGATAGTATTGGTCTGATGATAGTATTGGTCTGATGATAGTATTGGTCTGATGATAGTATTGGTCTGATGATAGTATTGGTCTGATGATAGTATTGGTCTGATGATAGTATTGGTCTGATGATAGTATTGGTCTGATGATAGTATTGGTCTGATGATAGTATTGGTCTGATGATAGTATTTGTCTCCTGATAGCATTAGGCTGCTGATAGTATTGGCCTGCTGATAGTATTGGTCTGATGATAGTATTGGTCTGATGATAGCATTGGTCTGATGATAGTATTGGTCTCCTGATGGTAGTAGGCTGCTGATAGTATTGGTCTGATGATAGTATTGGTCTGATGATAGTATTGGTCTGATGATAGTATTGGTCTGATGATAGTATTGGTCTCCTGATAGTACTAGGCTGCTGATAGTATTGCCCTGCTGAAAGAAGTAGTCTGACGATATTCTTGATCCGATGATATCATTGGTCTGTTGATAGTGCTGGTCTCTACCAAACAATTACTGTGTAAATTATCTCCATTTTTTGCAGCGGTGGGAAATTGAAGCTGTTGATAAATCATGTTAGTAAACTTTATCCTATTTTCTTACAAGCCCCATGAAGGCAACAAATGAAACTTGCAGCTCATATCCCTCCCTTTGATAAATGTTTTGTTGCCACAGGTTGTTGCCAATTTTTCTGAAAGTTCAGCTGTGATGCTTCTATATGTGATGCTTCTATATTAAATGTTCATCCAACAAAGTCCCATGAATTTTATGTATTTTACTCTGGAAATGTGTTTGTTATCTTTCTTGATTCGAAGGTCCGTTGGAACAGAGGCAGCAGAAGAATGAAAGATTACGAAGGTAGTTGGTTGTATCTGAACAAGTGCAAGTTTTTTGCCTCAGTCAAGTCTTGACATACTTGTGCTCCTTATTAACTTTCTGGCAAGCTTGTCAAATGTTTCTGACTCACAGTTAATAATTGCGTCATCAGCAAAAAGGTTATCAAAAAATTTGGAATTATTCCAGAATTTTAAAGCTACGGGTTCCAATAATTATAAGGCAAAAACAGTCCCGAAAAGAGAACAGATACGGTGGATTTGCAACAATCAATATGCGCAATAAAGACTTTTCCGTGTTTTCTCAAATTTAGTAGCATCAAGAAAATATACGAGAGAAGGCAGATTAACATCACTTATAGGCATATTGACACGGTGTGGTTGCAGGTTGGTGGCAACAGATAAGGTTGAGGTTCGTTCGAAAGGGGTTCGAAAGCTCGGCGATATTATTGATAACAGAGAAAAATAGCAACGAGGAATAGATTGAGTCTTAAAAAGAATTCAATGACTAAAAAGTTAAATAGATAAAACAATTGAACAATGGCTGAAACATATAAAGGAAACAGCAATGGCCACAGTGGGGGATCTTAGAATGGACTATTCCACAAAGCATGCGACGTTTTATAACTTTTTCATACGAGCTTCTTGTTCTAGCACCCTCTCCTTCTGCTTACAAGCCACTGTACCCCAGTATTACTATGGTACCTCTAACCCTATCCAGACCGCACTTTTTGAGCTGCTTAAAGACTAAGGAGGGGCTCATTCAGCCTCCCCCCCCCCCCCACTCCAAAATCGTTGTTCCATGGTCGATGTTATGATGTATCATTTTTTTAAAAAAGATATCTAAAAATTGAAGTGACGTCATAATTATTCAAGACATAATGACAAGAGTACACATAAATGACGTCATAATCAAAGTCACGTAAAACACGATTAAACGTAGAAAAAACAGCCATACTTATTATGAATATAAGGGGTAATAAAGACAGTTGCTTAACAAGGATTCCATAAAATGATTATGGGATGAACCCTAGTTCAGTGAATCAAAAGATTCCTTAAATTTTGACCTTGACCACTGTGAAAAAAACAGCCCAATTCCCCCAAATTAATTTTCGAGTTGATAGAATTGTTTGACTAAAGGATCATCTTTCGAAAATCGCACTTTTCTCAATATTCTATGCCTATTATTTTATGGGGCACTCATTATGCTGGAGGCACTTTTGAAGGGCCGTCGGGAGGTTGGCGGAGGCCTTAGGGATATTCGAAAGAAGTGGTTTCCCTGCGAGCGAAGCGAGCAGAAAATTTTCACGACCACGTTTTTAAAATAGGCTTAAAATGCATTTCAAAATATTTCTTGCAGGTATTTTCTTGCAAACGTTTAAAACATTTTGCTTTTCTTAAGGCACGCTCTTATTACGTTTGATTGATTCCAGTCTTAAAATTGAATTCATTACTTTTTGAGTCCCCATAGACCTCGGCGTCCCAGCTTTTTGAAGCCCCCAGCTCTCCACTTGGCGCAGCCTATATTCATCGGCCGATCTCGAACGGAGAAAGTTCTTGATAAGTCATGGGAAATGTACTGCGCTTCTTTAAGCATTACTGATAAATATTATTTAAAAATTCTATTTCGTATCACGTTTTTAGAAGCAATTTGATGGAATGATTATCACACTATCCCCGTTACGACGAATATAGTTTAAAGTACTTGCATTTTCATACAAAACTTCGCTTTTTCTGTATTGCGTCGCTTCTCATTCTCTTTAGGACTGCCTTTTACCAAACAACTATTTTCTTATGCTTCTCTTTGAGCTACAGTTCACAAGGTCATTTGAGTCAAAACTTTTCTCTGATTAACCTAGCTTTCTACCAACAGCTTTAAATTTTCCGACTGTCCTCAAATTTTCCGACTGGATGAAAGATTGGGGGGGTGTCACACCCCCCCCACACACACCCCCCAGTATTTACGTGCCTGGATAGAAACTAAAAGTCAAAAAGCATCGTGCTAGCTGAGTCTACCAATGTAGAGCACTGCTCGATTAAGTAAGTTGGAGGGCTGAATGAGTCCCCCCAGTCTGGATAGGGTTAAGGTCTCAAATGAGCAAACAAAAAAGTCATGAGGGGCAGGTCACCTATGACATTAACGACAACAAATTTTTCCTCAGTAACCAGTGGCATAGCCTTTCAGTTTTAATTGACCTTCCAGACTTGGGGGCTTTGGGAGCTTTTGGAGTGGAAGGTCATCAGTAGAAAAATTAACCGATAAAAACAAAAACAGCCAACCGTCAACTGACAAAGACATTGGTGAAGAAGAATTGAGGTGATATTTCACCTACCGATAGGTGATTTTACCGACCAAAGTAAGGATTTTGTCGACCAACTGTAGATTTGCCAACCCGCTCATGACGACTTGAGAAGGGTTACCCCCTAAACCCCTGTCGTTAAATATGCCCCTGGTAGTAAAGGTCAATAAAAGAAAACAAGCTAGTTGCTTTAAAGGCAATCTGTCTCGTTGGTTAACAAGAACAATAGCTGGAACAATAGCCTAAACACGATTACAGCGCTCCGCCATACTTTTTACAATGCGATAAATTAAAGGGGGACTGGAAACAATAAAAATCCCTTTGTTCTTATTAATTAATCAACGTCGTGACAAATTGCCTTTAAAATTTAGGTGTTATTTCACCTATAAAAATATGATTTTACTGACCAAACTAAAGATTTTGTCGACCAATTGAAGATTTACCAACCATAACAAGCCGTGTGGTTTTGGCAATATTTGCTTTAAAGATTTAAAATTCATCTTTAAGAAATTTGGCTGCCAAGCAAACCGCACTGTTAAACTGGTTCAGTACTTGCCAATAGTAGGCTGTATACCACTAGAGATAATGCAAGCCAACTAAGTAAATAGGAAAACAGTTGAAAAGCTTGGAGACTTCAGTATAAGATTTGAATTTTTTACTTTTTGTCGTTGGTTTTCAACCTGCACATTTTGTAGGTTAATAGAAGAATGTATATATGAATGATGCAAAAAAGCAAAAAGACCGACTTTTGATTTTACGAGGTGTGGATGAAAATTTATATTGTAAATATTTTTATTTTAATAAAAAGGCACCTTTTGTTTCCAGAATGTTGATGATGCAGTTTGATTACCACAATTGAAAAGGTAAACGCATCGAGAAGTATACCCATTTTTATTTTGCTGCGCTTTCTTAAGTCAAGAACAACGCAGAGTGGAGGTGTAGGTGATATTCTTTAAAACTTTTCTAAGGAAAGTAATCTAGAACATTAAGCACTGAATTGATATCGACAGATAGATAAAGCCATCACTTCAACTATACTATTCCTTCCCCCCCCCCTTCCCAATGTAACAGGACACGAATATGTAATATACAAATCACATGTTATATCACGTGTTACCTAGAAATCAATGTTGTGTTCACGTGTTAATACGTCATATATAAGTGCTTGTAGTTAATTTGAGAGAGTTAGTTTTCGTGCATTTAAAGAGCGTTGTCTTTGCCCCTCGCTCTTTACAACGTAACGCCTTTTACACCAACCCCATTCATCCGTTTACCTACCTATAACACAGTTAGGAATCGTGGATTGTACTTGGCAACAGCCCAGAAGTATTTTTTTACATATACATCCAAGAAATAACTACAAGATTCAGCGTTAAGTCGTTAAAGCATATCTACCCAAACACGCGGTTTGTAAAACAAAAGCTGAAGAATCCAGGGCTTGCCGGGCTTAATGTCGCTCTTAGATCTTACTTAAATCAGTTAATCATTCATTGAGCTGTAATACAAGGTTAAATTTATTTGGTATTAAGAAGAAAACTTCATCCTGGCTTTCAAATAGTAGGTATCTGGTTACAAGCTTTTGTTACATCTACTGAGTTTCCGTAGTTCTTGAAGCTCTCAGTTCTACGTTGTGCCCTATTAAGAGATAACACGTCTTTTTATTTTAAGAAACATGGATATAAGAAACACGAGGCTCAAATTCCTTAGAAAGTAAGAAACGTCTAAGAAACATTATGAGGCTCAGACAAAAAGGATAGGGAAGAAAAAATCAGTAGAACAAATTAGTAGAACAGAACAGAACAGAACAGAACAGAACAGAACAGAACAGAACAGAACAGAACAGAACAGAACAGAACAGAACAGAACAGAACAGAACAGAACAGAACAGAACAGAACAGAACAGAACAGAACAGAACAGAACAGAACAGAACAGAACAGAACAGAACAGAACAGAACAAAATGAATGTGCTGTGATAAAACTTGAAGACGAATCTGAAAAAGATAAGGCTTATAAAATCAATCTGAGGTGTTGCAGAAATATACGGATATGAAGTCATGCGATCAATGGCTCTCCTTGATCTTTTTTACTCGGATTGGAAAATAGAAAAAAAAGCTTACCGACAGAGGATTTTATTCCTATTTATTCCTTCCTTACTGGCGATTCATTTAACCTGGAACAGTGCCATTTCCTTTACACTCCCCTCCGTCAAAAACATCCATGCAATCATTTTGCATCAGGGCC
The DNA here is from genome assembly GCF_013076305.1 of Rhopilema esculentum. The sequence goes on from NW_027018659.1 coordinate 6,357,708, forward strand.
AAGGCTTAGAACGTTCGGTTTCGGAAAAGCACCCGGAAAACCTCCTAAAGGAATTTGTTTTGATTCTCCATCACTGGTCAATAAACCACAACATCATTTTTTTACCATGAATACTAATCATGGGAAAGTCGTGTCTAGACTTCCAATCTTTTTCACAATTAAAATGCATCCGCTGAATGCTAAAGAGAGAAGCAAGCAATGTGCTACCCCACGTCATTAAAGTCAAAAATTATCTTGATTGGCATGTTCTTTCACTAGAAGACGGGAGTGACATATGATACTCAGACGATTTTCACTTGTTTATTTGATAGACATCTCTCAATAGTCTTAGATAGCTACATTGAATCCACTGCGAACAATTTTATTCCGAAGATAGATTTTTCCTGCAGAAAAAATTGTACCAGTGCCCCCAGGCAAAGGACACCCCTTTCCACTTGACAGAATAGGCCTGACTTGGGAATTTGAAGCCTTATTTTTTAATACCTCCGTACAAAGAACTCTAGAGGCTGAATCATTAACGTTCTTAAAAAAAGAAATAAGTTCTCCAGGCAATTGCCGTAATATCATTGCTTATGCAGTTAGATTTATAGAACTGCAAATACACTCATTTTTTATAAGAAACAAAGATCGATGTTGAGTACTCCAGTTTCTTAATGTTCTGGAAATTTCAATACTCATTGTTTCTTAAGATTTTCTTAATTATGATGCCATGAATGATGTTATGAAATGTTCGTGACCTTTTTTTCGCGTCAAAAGATTCGCTTCCGCTCTGACGCTGTATTTAGACGTGGGAAGTATATTTTTATTCCTTGTGTCTTAATTTCTAGGCCATCAGGGCAATCATGTTCTTGGATTTTACAAAATTTCGTTGTTCTCAGTTTTATCACGATTTTATAGTTTCTTAATTTTTTTGCTTCGAGTACTAAAGTTTCTTAATTTTTTCTGGCTGTCCAGTACTCGTTTCTTATAGCCAGTTTCTTATAAAAAAATGAGTGTATATTACTAGTTTATCAAAATGGGTCATCAAAGATTCAAAGGATCAAAAATAATTTACTTTGAAATGCTATAAAAATGCATGCTTGTCATTTGCTAGACAGTTGCGATCTAGTGCGAAATAGATGTTGCTCATACTCTTGCCTTTATAGATACGGACTTGCCGAAAAAATAACATAAGAATCAAGGCAGGGTGAAATTCAAAATAACTCGAATAAATTAAAATGCTGGAAAAAATTGAAAAGTGAAAGAAATAAGGAATTAGCAAAAAACCATTAGCTACTTTATCAAGAATTATGTGTCTTATGTCCGGACACTACAAATATGTTATGTCCGGACACTACAAAGGAAATTCCATTACAAAAATAGGAAACCAAGTAAGAAACACGTTCGACTGGATTTATGCAAAGAAGTAAGAAACGCCAGGCTGAAGCGCTGGAGGCAAGTGCTCTTATATAAAAAAGCGTGTACAATCTTTGTAAATCTTGGTTCAAACAAAGCTATTCATATTGCAAACATTAACTAACTCCAGTTTATAAGGAAAAGCTCTGAACCAGTATATGAATATGTTAACAAACAATCTCAGACGTTTTATACTTTGAAGAGTGTAAACGGAAAGCTTTAGTATGACTCAACATGTTTGCTTTTTTCAAAGCCATTATTATCTTAAAACAAGTTAAATCAAGATTCTTTGTGTACACTTTCAGAGTATTCGATAGCACATAAGTTACTTCTTGATCAAACATTGGTTAGTCAACATTTTGTTTTCCTTTTTAGAAGTAACTACAAGTAATGAATTTGATCTCATTAATCTGTTTCTACTGTCAAACGTTTGAACATGTTTTCTCAGCAAGAAACGTAATGGGTGTTAAATGATATTTCCGAAGGAACTGCATTCCTTCTTATACCTTGACCCTTTAAGAGAAACTGTGGAACTAAGTAGCTGCGAATAAACTGAAAAGGCGTTTCGAAGAATGCATTAAGCCATGTTCTCCATTTGAATATTTCTGCCTTGTATAATGTCGAAGATGCTTTCTCCTCATATATCAATTCTACTTAGAGAGCGACTCCTTTGAAATATTTCTCTGCGCTCCAATACTTTCCCTTTTGTGCAGTTTTAGATACATAATTTATTGTGAAACTTAAGTGCATTGAGCAGGACGTTGCCATAATGCGACTCTTAACTTTTATGCTTATATCGATCAACTGTTAAGCTATTATCGCAATGATGCGTTTTGATTTAATTATATATGATAATGTTGTTGGAAGTTTTCTTTATGTTTACGTTTTGTTCTTGTACTTTGTATTACGCGCTGATCTTTTTTAGCATTGTAGTCCGGCTGGTCGTGAGCTATAGTGTTCCAAGGGGGTTTGAAAGTCCCATTTGCCGACAAAATGGGTGAGCAATCCTGAATCCTTTATATGCCGACAAGTTTGGTAATTTGCCGACTAAACACCTCTAGATGGAGCAAAACTCCTCGTTTCTGTAATAGAAATTTTTTCAATTTTTCTCAAAGGTCGTGTCACAACACCCCCCCCCCCCCTCATAGCAACAGGCATGGTGGTAGTGTGTCATTGTATTATTAAAAGATAAACTGTGCCGTTGAACCTAGTCTGAAGTAACCTGTGTTTGTTTTGGCGCCAGCTGCTTGATAAGTTTTGGCGCCAGTAAGCTGCAAGAAATATCTCTAAACTTTGTGCAGTTGCTGGATTCCTGATAATCGAGCATTTACCAATACCAAATTTATGCATTGACTTATAACATATAAACGAATTCGAGATACGTTTGGCGTAACATAAGGTCTTCTTGTAGGTTGAATAATCGTTAAAGAACTTGAAAGAACTGGTACCTTGAAAAACTAGCATTTTGACAAACCTAAAGAAAGCAAAATCTGTAGATTTAAATAAACACACATAGTAGATATTTACGACCAAACTCTTGACCATTAATTAAAATTTCGTCGGACTTGATAACTTCAAGCTATAATGCAGCTGAGATTTCAAACAAGCTACCGATTGCAACATAAAATGCCAAGACAAAAGGAGACTTTAATTCAATTTAAAAAGTATTCATGACGACGAATTATGAAGAGAACAGAAAGGTCGTGTGGCCCGTTAAGTTGACATCGTAAGGAGAATATTTACATGCCAAAGCGAAAAATTAAAGTCCATTTGAAAGTAATGTGAGGAAAATAAACTATTAATTTCAAATTTACTTTTGCTAGATTTTTAATTTGATGATATCTTCTCAAAACATTCAAAATCGTTCACATTAAGCAGCTAAACCCTATGGAAAAGCGATGTTAATTAGTATACACATTGCAGCGCTACTTCTGATATTCGAGGCATCTTGCAAAAACACAAAGCTATACTTTTAAACACTTCTCATTAGTTGCTTCTTGTTATCATGCTTCGAGTTTTATTCTTGCAGGTATTGATGTATGATATATAAGGAAAAAATTAATTTATACATAAAAGTATTTTTTTAACTGTATAACTATTAAATATTATTATCATTAAATTTTGTGGCAGAAACCAGATATAAAAAGAGAACTACTATTTTTTTATCATCCTATTTTTCTATTCTATTCTGTTCTATTATAATATCATCCAGATGTTACCGATACACAAAAGCTGCCTGTTCTTTTAAGCAAGTGCCAGCCTGGTTTTGAGTTAAATACTCTGTAAAACTATTATGTTGAACCTATGTTACTCTGTTTTGGAAAGACTAGAAGTGAAAAAACGTACAACTATTGTATTTGATGACAGAAATATACATAAAGCTGTGATTGTGCTAGTAGGCAGTTTTTTTAGATTCGTATTGCGCATTCGTATTGATTCGTACACAACTTCAAAGAAGAATAGATAGAGCATATCAAAACTTTATGCTAAAGGACGATCGTTATCAATAACTGTAAGAAAAAGCCTCCCCGAAGCTATGCATCAGGACAAGATTGAGATAAAGATATATATTCCTTAAACTCGTCGACTAATATTTTCTAATTACGTTTCACAAATCAGATCTCCCGCCTTAAGTCGTTGATTACTCTGAACATGTAAAGTTTGAGCCAAAAATGACTACACACTGACCCGAATATCAGATATGAAAAAATACCACAGTGGATAATGCGTCCATCTTTGTCATCAGTAACAAATTTAAAGCCAAGACATAAGATTAGATTTCTTTGATTCAAGTGTACAAGAATCTTAAGTCCATTTTCCAAGATTTAGATTAACCAGATACGTTGTTGAAGTCATTGCTTAAAATTCCATGAGTTATTTTTTAAGTAATTAGAAGAGAGTAGATCAGACAACGGCGTTCAACAGTTTCTTCCCGTTTCTACCATACATAGCAAGAATATCGGAATTAAAGATGTTACTTACCAACCTGCCTAGTTTGCTTCAAATAATACCATCCTTGAAATGACTATCCATAAAAAGAGAGCGTAAACATCAAGGATCCTTCTTTCAACAGGATTTTTATCACTTTGATTGGAGATTGATTTACTGATCCTAGTGGCTTGTGACTTTGGTGACCGTCCAACCTCTTTATTTAGCTTCACATCGAGCGATTTATTTTCTGTGTGAACTGCTCAACCCTGCTTCATGCAGTTTAAAGCTGGAGTCAATTCCTAAAATTTCGAGCTTCGACTTTTATGCAAAGCCAGTCAATAGGTCACCCATGTGACAATTCCAAACTAAACCAGAAAATAAAGATAACCTTTGTCTACGTACTTGTCGGCTCTTTTGTTATGTATTTTGACCCAAATCTGACTGATTATTTTCATTCTATTCGGTTTAGGGTTTCAAAGAATGAATCCTCCATTAAGTTCCTAATAAGTTGTGTGAATAAACCATTTTGGACCAGCGCTAAAGCTTCAATTGGGGGAGAGGAGACTCTCTTTCTCTCTCTCTCTCTGTCTCTCTCTCTTGCTCTTGATAAGGTGATCTATTAGAAATTTCCTACTTATAAGATATTTTCAATTACGCAATTTCTTATTACATTTTCCAGTTAGTTGATATAATTAGTGAATGTACTGTTGTCGTTATCATGTCTTATTTATTCTAAGACAGGTAATTCTAAATTGTATTGTACGTATTTAGATATGTTTGTCAATTAAACCTGAATCTGAATCTACACAAAGAATTATTTAACTTTTACATGAACATATAATACAGAGGGATGCTACTTTTATGAGAATATTCAGTTTTTTGTCACCATAATCAAAGAACTGTAAAGCTTTGTTCCTGTTATTAGTGTAAGATTATAAGCATCTTTCATGCTTTAGAAAATATAAAAAGATGACAGCAATATTTAAAGCATTATAGAAAACAACAAAGATGTGCCTATGCAAGGATATCTTCATATAAAACAGATGATAAAAGAACCATCAAAGTATAACACAACAATATTAAAACCTTGGTGGAATTAACGCACTACTTTAGCTCTAATCTAGTTGCATGTAATAGTGGCTTTTAATTGGAAAATCAACGTCATCATTTCATCTGCTTTTGTGATTGTTTGTATTTTAATATCTAAAACAAATCTTATTCAAAAATATCTTATATAATTTCTTATCTTTGGAACAGTAGTCTTCTCGAAGGAGTATGAATGCTTGAAGACTGCCTATCTATGAGGTCTTTCTTTTAAACATACATTTTTTTCATTCAATGAATTATCTCCAATTACTGTACATTTTCAATAAAGAAAGGGTTCTGTTCCCAGTAAACTGAGTTTCGTTGTTCTGTCATGGTTGAAAAACGATTTGAACTAGGATGGTGCACAGTGTGAGAGGATCTTGATCCTAAGCAACAGATCTTCGCTGGACATTTTATTAATCGCTAGTAACTTAACAGGCAAATCCATCGTTTAAACCGGTACGAAGTGATGTATCTAGTCCAAACACAGCATATGTGCTATATCAAAGCGGTTAGGTAGGAGCAATGCGGTTATGTTTGTTCAAAATTACTTAAAGAGAAAACGGACATTTTCTGATCACCTGTTCAATATATATAACGCTGTCAATCGAATGATTGACTAATACTCTAATACTGTAACACGGTGTAGCATTTCACAACACTGCGTAATACTGTGTAATACTGTTAAACAGTTAGTAACATTTTGTCAGACTGCGTAGCTCTGCGTACTGGGTAACACCACGTAACACAGTGTTACACTACGTAGTACCATTTAACACTTTGGAATACTGCGTAGCGCTGCGTTATTCTGCGTTACAGTAATAACTCTGTGCAGCATTGTGTAATAACATGTATGACACTGTGTAACACTAGGTAACACTGTGAATCATTGCGCATTACCGACAGAGTAACATTTAATAATACTGGGTAATACTGCGTAACTTTGCGTAGAATTGTTTAATACTTTGTGAAACTACCACATATACATTATGCAATTTTTAGAAAAGCCCTGCGCACTTTAGGCTCGAGATCGCTAAAATTTAAGAATAAATTAAAAATGATGCCAAGCTCAAACTTTATCTCAAATTAATTTGTGTACATTAAGTGACTGATCAAGCAACACATCAAAAATACTTGAATTCTTTATTCGATTTTCAGGCGAATTGATACCTTATCGGGCAAGAGTAATTTGAGAATAACTTAGGCTCAAAAGCGAAATTTTTTAGGAATATTGAAGCTCGGCAAAACTCGCGCATTTCCTCTTGTAAGAAATCGTCTTTTTTGAAACCGACCTCTAAAATAACGAAAAATTTATAAATTAGATGCAAATGATTCTTTAAGACAATAAATTTTCATTTTGAGTTCAATTGAAAGGGAAATTGTCCGTTTTCTGTTATATTTTTGTCTAAAATTTTCCATTAGAAAAATTAGCTATCTAACACTTAAAATTTAGCTATATTTTTAAATCAAATTAAGAAACAGAGTATATCAAGCAAAGTTTTGTAGGTGTTCCTGGAAAGGGAAATTTTGAAGTAAGAACAATGCAAGACATTTCGTTGTGTGTTTTTAGTCGCCGTGTGGTCCTTTTCTAAAATTTCATTAAAACCTTCACCACTAGACCTCAAAACAGATCCGACGAAATGAAAAGTGATGCTTTCGATTCCTTTACTCCACAATCACAAAGAGAAAACTTGAGTATAGTGTCAGGAAAATCAAAACAATTGTTTTTGGTAGTCTGATAATGAAAAGGGAAGATATTCGAGAAGACATCTGCTCAAACTTTGCACAACTCTGCCCAAGGTATAAAAAAACAGGTCAGGGAGGTATATAACAAATTGTAAAAGGATATGAAGGTAGAAAGGTAACGAAAGGATTGTTGATTGTGAGTCTTTTAACACCTTTGTCACCTTCAATTTAAAGTTATCTCAATGTCTCAAGTAGGCTTGAAACTTGGTTTTATTGGTTGGAGATCGCCATCTTAGCTCCTCGTGTTTGAAGTCCTAGACCAAAGGGACTCGGCCCTAGTGACCGCAAAACTGGGAAATGGAGTATCTACACTACAGTTAGGTTTTCTCACATAGCAACCAATGAATGTCTCTAACCTTTCACTGTTGCTTTTGCTAATACAATTATCATTTACTAACTTTTGCTTTTCGTTTGCTCTAAAGTTAATATCCTTAAATGTTAAGTTCAACTTGAAATTGAAAATTTGAAGAGCCCAATGACAAACTTCCTTGAAATTGATACGAGTTTATTCAACCACCATCTGACTTCAAGGTTTGCTCAAAACAAAGAGAGCTGAACATCTTATGTTGGAAGGAAAACTTTGGTCTCTCTCTGGTCGTTTTATTCACCAATGGCTTTATGTGACTTTACTCAAATGCGTCTACCAGTTACAGCTGCCATGGCATATCTCTATCCGTTAACAATAACGAGTAATTGTAACACCAACATTAATCTTAATCAGCTTTATCTACTGATAATACACGTTAAATTGTCAAAATCCAATAAAATATGACAACCATATTTCAAAGGGCTGTCATTTTACCTTACTAAAGAATAGAGCCCTTACCGAAAACCTATGAAATGCGTAATAATAGACCAAGTCCATATGGTAATGTTGTATTTGCTAAAGGGCAGATAGCTATTTTCATATTTTAATGAGGCTTCTTGATTGAGATAAAGTTATGCATATGCAATTTCGAGGCCCGGTTTTTCTCTGTTATCTCGCGTATAAGTAATATGAAGTCTTAGACAGATGTTCTTCAAAATGGCTCGACGTTCATTGAAGAGCGTGGAATTCAGTTGTGTAAAGTATTATAGTTCCAACGCCCAGAAATCAAAGTCAAGGTGAATGAGGTCTTTTAAATGCAAAATTATGGAGCTATATCTTAAGAACACAAAATGGCAACAAAAGATAACATGAAATAGACACTCGTTAGGTCTTAAGAGGCACTTCTTTCTATTTGTCTAAGAAAAGTTAACAGTTAATATGTGAACAGTTTTTTGGCGGTACAGAAGTTGATAATGGTTTGAAAAAAGTAGACATTTTATAACATATTGGCTCTTTTGTCTGACACTCCTCAGATCAAAAAACGTCAGAAGTTTAAATGTGCCTAATAATAAATAAAGGTTGAAGGTTATCAGTACTCTGGTTCCTAACTATTTTGGCACCTTAGGGCTCGGTTGCCTAAAGACAGTGTTATATGAAAATGAGTGTAATGCATTCAAATGTACAGCTTACTATACTTACAATAAAATATTCAAGTTCGTGGTGCTGGCGAACTAAAAATGAGGTAGAACCTAATAAGGATTTCCATTACCATTATCGGAACTCCATCACCACAAATCAAATCTGAGAATTCCAATAAGGTTGATCCCTTTTCCGATCAAAGGTATCCAGACCACATTTGGTTTTAGTAAGTACATCAAAGTAGACGGACAATAAACAATTCGCCATTTGAAGAAAGAACAACTCCGCAAAATAATCAAAATAGGCAAAATTGTCGCAAAATAATCTGTTTTTATCAGTTAAAATTATTCAATCGTTTGTTTATTGCAATTTCTGGTTCATGAAGATGCTATTGATACACAGTTTTCTAAAACCTGCACTTTTAACATTAAAACGCTTGCAGTCATTTTTAAATAAGATTATTATCAACCTCATCTTACTCATTTGGCTCTCTTATCCGCAAAAATTTTCAGTTTCGCCTATGTTCGTTTAGATCATCATTTGGTATCTCGTATACATCTTTATAGTTGCCATCATTTCTCTTAGGGCCTGATTTATCCCACCTCTCAGTTCATAACCTGGCAACTGGGATGAAATCATCGAATGTTTACATCAGAGTCTAATTTAAGGAATTTTTATCACTGCACATTTTCAAAACTTTTGAAAATTTTGGTGTCACCTTTTGAAAATTTTCATGATCACAGCCATCAAACTACTGGATTATGATCACTGTTGCTGTTATGTTTTCGTTTTTAATACTGTAATGCTCTTTTATAAGCTTTATGCGTTTACTGGCAGATGCTTAAAATTTGCTTTTTCAATAGCAAGTCTCTTTATTTTAGTTTTATCATTGCACGAAATTTGAATTTTATCACTCCACAATAACGATTTACCACTGCACAAATTGGTTATCACTGCACGTTAAAATAAACCCTGGTTTACATGTAGATTCTATCCTACCTTCCAGTTGTATATGAAGAAAATCATCCCGCTTTCAAGCCATGTGCTGACAAGTTGGATGAAATTTGATTGCATTTATATGAACATTTCATCCCATCTGCCAGTTTCATCCCTTGGATCTCGCCTCTCAGATCACAGGCTGGAAGGTGGAATGATTTTCTCTATATAAACAGGCCCTAAAAAGAAATACTTCATCACAAACTATAGATTGGCCTTTTTCTTAAAAGAGGAAATTATCCTTGCTAGGATTGCAAAACAACAAGAACTTACATCCTTTGTTTTTCTTTCTTGCATATCTTCCATCGGTTAGTTTAAGCCAATATTTCTGGCCATTTAGAAGAGATAGCCCCAATTTAATAGCAAACTTTTCTAAAGAATCCTGCACTCTTTCAATGCGTTTATATTGCTTTCACTTCAAATCAAATAGTTAAGAGCCTGTTTATATAAGCTGAGCCAGCCCCCAACCCCCCCCCCCCCCTAAGAGAGCACGAAAAAATTAGCGCAAAAAGTTCTAGCACCAATATTTTTTTCAAAATGGCGGACAAGAAGAACGCACTTGAGATCACTCAGGCCACAATTTTTACAGCGCTTTTGTTACAGCAACGCGGTCTTCTAATCATCCGGTAAATACATGAAATTAGCAAGTATAATATGTTGATTAGTTCCCTTCAAACAATGCAAAACTATCTACTGAAAAACTAAAGCTGGCATTGCAAAGCAACGAAGACTGCTACGGAAGAAATAGAAACACTGGATAGCACCTGGCAGCCTTTTTTACTTTGACAACGCAAGCAGTATATATAAATCTAAGTATTATGAGGGCTAGCCCTCTTTGCTGAGATCTCACCTTTCTATTTGATACTTCATGAAATTCCCTTTCACTTACATCAGAGGAGGGACCCACTTAGGCGAGATCTCGCTACTGACTGCCTGAGATCTCCTCGCCTAGGTGAGTTAGAAATTTTCCATGTAAATGCAATCAAGCGGGTTAGCCTTCCTGGAAAGGTTGGAAAAAACAAGCGTCAAATACATGCCGCTTGCATTGTCAAAGAAAAAATGGCTGCCAGTATTGAAAATACCAATCCAAAATCAAAGCAATTTCGCTGGACTTCTAACATGGTGGACATGCTAACTAATGCTTTCCATAATTACAAAAGTATAATGGAATTCAGAAATATAGATTTCGATGGTGATAGGTCGAGAAGAATTGGCAAAAAGTAATCCCGATTAAGGAAACACAACTGCGGAAATGTTTGGCCTATTTGGTATTTCTGATCCTGTCAAACTAGCCACAGAAATGTCAAAAGAAGAAAGACAAAAGTTTTCCCGCTATGAATTTTGGCGCCAGAAATTTTCGTACTAACTTATTCGTGGTTCTAGCCCTTTCAAGCATGCTGGAAAATTCTCATATATTAATGCATGCAAATATAGCCCCGTTATAAAAGCTGGCCCCTTTAGGTGGGCTGGCTCTGCTCCTATAGACAGGCCCTTAGTTCCTGCGTTTATTGATTTATTAAGTGAACGAAAAGGATTTTGGCAATTTTGAATCAAACCGTTGCATTTAACCATTCTATGATTGTTATAATACACAAACCCGGGCTAACATGTCATCAAAAGCTTCAGCTTTGACGAAGAAAAAGAAAGGAGAGGAGAGTGGTCATTGTCCATACGATTTTATTAATAGTAAAACTTTTGTCGTGTTCTATTCCTCTCTAATTGAAGCTTGAGGCGCACCAACTGTTCAAGACCATATGGATAGAAGAAGGGTCAGCAATTAGGATTCGGAATTTCCACCCGGCTGGAAAATTTCCCATTTGTGAATGACATGTGAGTGCAATCAGCTCGGCTACGTCTGTAGTTTGTTAAATTTTCATTCTTCTTTTCCATCATACCTATTTGGAATAGCTTGCCTGATAACATAGTTAATCAGTGTAACTCGGAATCCTTTCACAGTCTATGTAGAAACCATTTCAGCAAACGATAGATGCGTAGACATTTGTATCGACCCGCAATGGGTCGTTAAATGTAATTTTGATGACGATGATGAGTCCAGTGGCGAAGTGAACGTTGGCCAGGGTGGGGGGGGGGCGTGGCAAATGACCTTCATCCGTTATTTTCGCTTTCAACTTACCCAAATTTATTGTTCCTTTATTGAATTATTTATTGGCTTACACAAGCTTAATTGAATTATTTTCTTTACTTTAGTTTCGAAACTTTAACTTTTTTATGAAACTCTTGGAAACTTTCGAAGCATTTAGGTTTTGCGAGTGGCGACAATAGAGTTTTCAAGTGTGGCGCCATAGAAGTATTTTGACGTGAGATGATTTAGAACTGAGAATTTTTGCGCCACATTTTGAAATATATCTAAGAGCAATGGCTGTTACAAATAAATTAAAATAGGATTGCTACAGATTTCTGCTTTTTTCCATGGTTCATCAAATTTAGAGCAGGGACAAAAGTTCAGTGATTTGACAGGGAAAGAGCCTTTGCACAAGTTGTCATTTCTCAGCCAGTTTTTATTACATTGAACTGATTTCACACCTTCTGGATCCTTCAAAAATTGTAAAAACAGCGTTTTGAGCTCTTCCTCTTCCATCCATTCAAAAGAATTGCGTTCCTACCAAACAAAAAAGTTCCGTCATTTATGAATTTACGTGCCAGTGTGATTCTGGCTACGTAGGACGCACAACCCAAAGATTGGGGGATAGGATAAAACAGCTTGTTCCTTCCAACATACGAAACAAAACTGCCCCTCAAAGAGAACAGCCTCCTCGATCTTGTAGGTCTAGAAACATTGTTAAAACAAGTGATTCTGCCATCGGTCAACATCTTTTAGACAACCCAGATTATGCAAAACTCTATAATGACGACATGCTTCGGATAATTGGCAGAGCCCGGTCGTCCTTCCATCTAGCAGTTTTGGAGTCAATCTACATAAAAACGAAAAAGCCGCCATTGTCTTCCTATGTTACTTAGCCAGAGTTACTTTGAGCTCTTCCTATGTAATTGGCCCTCTTATTGACTGACAACGCCCAATATTCTGATTTTTAAGTCAGAAATTTCATCCTAGTTTCTTAGAAAATCCCACTGGATTCCTTCTAATTTATAAATCCTTTTTCTTCCTAATCAGCCATAAATCCCGAAGAAAGAAAAATTCCTTCCTAATGGAAGCATCCTCGTCTAATCTTTCCCTCGTCTCTTATTTTCCACCTCCGCACTTCCGCACCATATTATCTTCTCTGCAACTGTTGAAATCCCTTGATGCTCTGAAACCTAATCTAGGGTCCGGGGTTCACCTTGCTTATCGAACGCTCTTGAATAACACATACATTCGTTTGCCCTCACGAAGGTTTAAATGAGACATAGCTGATATGAAATATTTTACTAATTTTTGCTTTTACTATCAGGTTTTTCAAAATTATACTTAAACCTTACAAAGCAACTAAGCCTTGTTTTTTTAGCAGTGTAACTTTCTGTTGAAATTCTTATGTTCATGTTTTATTGTTAAACGTGGTCCTTGAAACCTTAACCATGGTCATGACTTGGTCAGCTAAAGTCAAAACAGATAAAACTCTTGGACAAAATGATTAAAATAAGTTTATGAATATCTTTATAATATTTCCTTGGCCCAAAATCTGAGTATGCTGTAGATATTTTGGATGCAGCTTCCGTCCATTTCTAGAAAGTTATCCCTTCAAAGTTTTCCGTGCTATCTCCAGTGGTGGAGGATTTTACCAAACCTCTTTCCTGGGTTCTTCTTCGGGTCCCCAGATCTATGTTGTGAATTTTTTAGGTGAGTTTTCAGCCATCCTATAACATAAACTGTCTATTTTGCATAGTGCAGTAACGAGGCTAGTCACTTGGCTTTTGGGGGGAAAACAAAAATTTTCAGGCCACACCCGTTTCACCGCAAGAAAATGCGCTTTCACCATCAAGGAACGCCAATTTTACTTGAAGGGAACGCCCACAACTAGCTTTTGGTTACGTAAAGGCAGTTTAGAATCCACCTTCAGGCTAAATCTATGTTGTAGATATTTTAGGTTAGCTTTCAGCCATCCTAGAATATCAAACATGCAAAATGTTTCTTGCCGCCAACCATGGTGGTGGCTTTTATCAAACCCTCTTTATTCAATTGCAATACTAGAAATATTTAATTTTCTTTTTGTCATATTGATAAAGAAAGATTACCAATATTGCCCAGTATATCCCTCCAGTTTAAATCGGTGTTCAATGTTATAGCATCATTCTCTAATTTGCGCCAAAATAGATTAGCGCTCTTCTAGTAAATTTTGAGCCACCACGCCACTGCTATGATCCATAGGGACTGGTGAAGCCAGACGTCATAATCAGCCGAAAGAAGACGAGTGAAACACTAGACAGGGTCACCTTATAATGAATTCAAGCTTTGCTCTTATCTTTCACTGGCTTCCGCCTTGGGCAAATCGTTTGTCCATGTCATTACGCTATTTATTGCAACAGAAAACCTTTGTTTTATAGATTTCTTTATAGAAACCAATCAGAAAAACAAACAGAATCCCTGAGGTTATCTTGCCTCGTCGTCTAGAAAAAATGTGCCTGGAAACTAAATTAATACTTGTTTTGGTCTCAGTTGCACAAAGACTGAACAGTCTTCTAAAGTTTTCTTAGGTTAAGATTTAAGTATTTTTAGGCGGAGATGATGATGATTTTAGTTCCATAGGTGAAGATTAGAGTATTCTTTGGTGAAGAATGGAGTGTTCTTAGGTGAAGATTTGAGTATTCTTAGTTGAAGAGTGGAGTATTCTTAGGTAAAGATTGGAGTATTCTTAGGTAAAGATTGGAGTATTCTTAGGTGAAGAGTGGAGTGTTCTTAGGTGAAGATTGGAGTATTCTTAGTTGAAGAGTGGAGTATTCTTAGGTAAAGATTGGAGTATTCTTAGGTGAAGATTTGAGTATTCTTAGTTGAAGATTGGAGTATTCTTAGGTGAAGATTGGAGTATTCTTAGGTAAAGATTGGAGTATTCTTAGGTAAAGATTGGAGTATTCTTAGGTGAAGAGTGGAGTGTTCTTAGGTGAAGATTGGAGTATTCTTAGTTGAAGAGTGGAGTATTCTTAGGTAAAGATTGGAGTATTCTTAGGTAAAGATTGGAGTATTCTTAGGTGAAGATTGGAGTATTCTTAGGTGAAGATTGGAGTATTCTTAGGTAAAGATTGGAGTATTCTTAGGTAAAGATTGGAGTATTCTTAGGTGAAGATTGGAGTATTCTTAAGTAAAGATTGGAGTATTCTTAGTTGAAGAGTGGAGTATTTTAGGAAAAGAGTGCAGTATTCTTAGGTGAAGATTAATGTATTCCAGGATGATGATTTAAGTTCCATAGGTGAAGATTGGAGAATTCTTAGGTGAAGATTGGAGTATTCTTAGGTGAAGAGTGGAGTATTTTTAGGAAAAGAGTGGAGTATTCTTAGGTGAAGATTTGTTTTTTCATAGGTGAAGATTGTAGTTTTCTTAAGTGAGGATTGGAGTATTTTTAGGCGAAGATTGGAGTATTCTTAGGTAAAGATTAGGTAAATATAGTATTCTTAGGTGAGGACTGGAGTTTTCTTAGGTGAAGATTTGAGTATTCCAAGGTGAGGATTTGACTTTTCATAGGTGAAGACTGGAGTATTTTTAGGCGAAGATTGGAGTTTCCTTGGGTGAAGATTGGAGTATTCTTAGATAGGTTTAAATACTTCCATAAGATAAACAGAAAGCGGTGCGTTGTGTCAGCTGAGTTTGGCCAAATGTCTAGCGATCAAGACAATCAAAGTGACCGAAGAGACTGAACAGTCTATAAATTTTATGCGAAAAAAGTTTCTCCGACAAATAAAGAAAAATTACATTACTCAACATACCCTTAAGATTAAATTTCATTCCAATACCAGGGGAGACATTCATTGGCTATAGGGCATAAAGAGAACCCAGAATGTATCAACGCGTGCCTTGACCACAAGTGACATCATTGACACGTCGGACCAGGTCATCTTTCTTTCTGAATATTTTATGAACCAAACATGATATCTATTCTTTGTGAGCATTGAAAGTTAGAGGTTGAAAGAAATCGATTTTTTAAAGAAGGCAGAGAAGGCAAGTGCGTCTCTTCATAATTGGTGAAAGATCCATCCCTCTTCAATAAATTTTAGAAAATTTGAAATCCCCCACCTTGATACTCTCCCGTTTATTAAAACAACCCTTAGTACTGTTCATTTTCTATTGATAGAAAGAATTAGATCAATGTAATTCAACTCTATTAGCAAAGACTCTTGTTTATCGGAATGAATTAGAAACTCACATGTGCGTAGAGGCCCCAGCAACTAAAAGGAGGCTTATAAAGACAGTTCAAGAGGAGATGGATAAACAGATTTCTGCCTCCTTCTCCTTGACTGCTTTTAGGAATCCAAGTTTATAAGGGTGTGTTTGTTGACAACTTGTTTTATCAAATTGCATATTCATTCGTAACCATGATGGCTTGCGGGCAATGCGGTTGAAAATAAAGGCTAATTGATAGTTCCTGAAGCTATTGGTAGCACCTAGTCTTTTCTTCTTTAGGGAAGAGCAGCCATGGCTACAGGGGGGGGGGGGTACTCCCATTAAGGCCTGACTGGAGGGTCCAGTCGATTTGAGGGTCTTACCAAATGGCTACCAAATGACACAGTTTCGATAATAACACAACGGCCTAGTTTAGCTAGATTTATTATAGGCAATGAACAAGGTTTTATCTTTCCCGATAATACAACAGTCAATGGCAAAGAAATTTGTCAAAGAATGGCGGACAAAGAAATGGATGCTACCAATGACAAAATTTCCGTTTTTATTCTACCATTTGAGGTTTATTGTCAAAAAACACTTCCATCTGGGGGCAATTTCTTAACATTTTAGCTTTGGCCCTTATTGACCCTGAGTAGACCCTCCTGTTAGGCCATAATTGGAGTAACCCCTCCGGAGCCATGGCACACAATCATGCATACATGGAATCTTAATCTTCTATGAAAAATTGCTATAAAACATTTATTTGACAAACCAATTAAGGCTTAACTTGCCTTTATTCTACCTCTCTCTTGCTTTTATATTGTGATGTGATGTTGGCACAGTTTCAAGTTTCCTAGCACATCCGATATCCCAGAACATTTTATCAAGTTTTGAGAATCTTTATCTGAAAATCTAATTAGATGTATATTCAGAAGTGACATTAAATACTTTAACATTGATGGCCTTTTTATGGCTTTATGACTGTCGATGTTCCTTGAAGCAATAAATTTGTTTCAACACAACTTTGCATCTTCCTAAAAGAAATTCGCCCCTACAAGAGATACTCAGACCCAGAATAGAAACCAGGGCAACTACATGCATTTCAAATTAGAAGAAGCAGGGTGGGAGAAGATAGTCAGAGGTGTGTGGAGGAGCAATGTGCAGGGGAATCTTTTAAGAAGTCGGTAGTGATTTTTGGATGGTAGGTAAAAACAAAGCTCAAGATCTTGCCTAATCTTAAAGGAACAATCATTTCTAAACAGTTTGATGACAATGGCAATTTGGCGGCCACGTTGAACACCTGCTTGAAAATGAGACACTAAAAAAGTATGACAGCCAGTGACACCTGTATGACGAAACGATGGAGTACCAAACACTATCATTGTCCTTAATTTAATTGAGAGCACATAATGGTTTGGCGGACGCAAAAAATAAGAAATCTTGGAAAAGCAATTGATTGTATTTCTGAGAGTTTTATTTATTCCATTTTTGATTTATTCAAAGTTCCCTTTATCACAACCTCCTTCTTCAGGCATAAAAAATACTACAAATTGAAAAGGACTGTTAAAGCTAGGCAAAAGCAAAGGACTGTTAAAGCTACGTGTTATTCCCTAGGACCCCAATTATGTGTGTGAGGGTGAAGAGACAGAGAGGAAATGAGAGAGGAGGTAGGAGAGGAGAGAAGGAGAGAGAGAGAGAGAGAGAGAGAGAGAGAGAGAGAGAGAGAGAGAGAGAGAGACCCGTTCCCCTTATGAAGAGTTCCCCTTAGGCACAATTTTTTTGGCACAAGCTAGAAATGGTTATGCTTTCATACCTGCATTACCAGTGAAGAAGCTCAGAGTAAAATATAGAATGTTTATGAATTGCAAATTCTGATCAATTGAAATATTATCAGAGTAAATTACACAGCGGATATTATATATTCGATTTCACTAGGGGTTCCTACTTTTCTGGAATTGTATCATTCACATTTGGGCGTTGAGGCTCGTGCTTTTATTTTTGCTTTAAGCCTTCATGTGCTTTGGGTTCTTGCACCAAAGCTTTGTTCCTTGACTCAGATGAGCGTTTATGAGTTCTTTGGGAAGGGCTTCTCAGACCTGTTTGGAATTCTTTTTCCACGCTGTTCTTCTATCTTGTTGGGAATCTCCAATCCCGGAAAGAAGTCATTGAGACTTTCCGAAACAACTGATGTTCTCTCTTTCCTTCCAAAAAAAACTGCCCCCCCCTCCCTTGAATGTTGAAGGCATCTATTCAAAGAACGATTATAGAGCACCAAATCCAGCATTGATTCAGGGAAAAGGTGGATTTGAATTTACAGGCGCAACGTAATCTTGAGAATTGCAAAACATTGCATTTCGTTTCGACCATTTTTGTGCAAGATTGTAGCTTTTTTGTTAAATCAGTTGCATTATCTTGTCCAGGATTGAAACTTCAAGGCCCTATTGATGAGGGATGAGGCAAAGTCTGGGGGAGCTATATCTATCTAGAAACAAGGAATTCCTTTGGTGAAGTTTCTCCCCCAAATAAGAAATCTGAGCATCTAAAATCAGTTGTAGCCTGATTTTTCTCAACGTAAACATAGGAGTAAACGTAAACTGCTTCAAAATTTCCTCAGCTCTTTCTTCTAGTGCTTTGTTTGTTGTTGCCTGTCTATTTCATCCATTCTTTCTCAATTCCCAATCACTCTGTAAGCTAATCAAAAACATTTTTCCCCAAGTAAAACTCTGTCTATGAGATTTCTGACCTTCTGGTTCAGATATGCAAAATATAGCATTGGCATTAATCTGTTCCAGCCATACAGCCATACAGCTGGGACCTTTGCAAACCAATGGCGATTTTCACTCTATGTGTTGTGTTGCTTGATAAAGGCAAGGCACAACAAAATTATTTTCTCTTTTTCTGGAGCCAGTAACGGAGGCTTTGATCTCATTTGTCTCTTTATTGTTGAAGAGCAATTTTAGCAGGAATGACAATTCTATGGGAATCTGCCCTACAAGTGTATAGGTATATGTATAATTATCTTGTCGCTGTCTCTTTGTAAATACATGTAAATTTTCATTTTTGTAGATTTTCAAGTTTGTTTTCTGTTTTGTTTGCAATTAACAGTCCCTTCGAATAGGTGCCCCACTCAAATAGGCAGCCCCTTCTCCCAAAAAATGCTAAAATTAATAGTTGTCCCGTGGCATTTAATCGAGGAAATATAGCAAGTCATAAATATTTTAGCCATACTTCAGAATTATATAAGAATTATTTCAGAACCATCTCAGAATCATTTCAAAAATATTCTAAAATTGTTACAGGCCATTTTCAAAATCATATCAAATTTTTGCAGGGATGTATCAGTTTTTTTAGACATACATCAGAAAAAATTTAGCCTCATTTCAGAACTCTTTCAGGATTATACCAAAAGTTTTTTCAAAATAGTATAAGAATTATTTCAGAATTATTGCAGATTTTTTCCAAAACTATAGCAAAGTTATTTCAGAATTATAACTTTTATTTCGTTTTATTGACATTTATGGCTCAAACAATTCAAGACATGCTGTAACCTGCTCTTTGATACAGGCAGAACGCCAATGTCATCAGTCCGAAATAGTGATAATGTCTTTTGCAATAAGGTTCTGGTTATCAGGCTATCCTATTTTCTGTCTCTCAAGTTGCTGGCTCAGATTCATTCTCATATCAAATAGAATCGGACTTAATAAAGAGCCTTGTTAAACACCAATATCCACATCATAGCTTATTAATTCTTGGGCATGCTTCTTTGTGTCGATACTTTCTATAGCTTAAATTATATTGTCTTTTATTTCATTACTGTTTAACATTTTTAGTAAAACATGATTTGAAATTTTGTAACATGCTTATTCCGAAGATTTTTTTCAAATCAAAGAGAGCCACATATTTTTTTCTTTTGATCGTGAAATAGTTTCCAAATGAATTTAGTATCTTTGATACAAATTTTAGAAACATTTTCTATTGTTTTCAATGTTTTCATTGCACGATGACATAATTCCGACTATTTGTCTGACATTTACAACTTTTCTGCAATTTTAAAAAATGCCTGGATTTCCATAATTTGAATAGCATAAATTGCAGTCGCAATCATGCAAAAAAACCTTGTCTTTGCCAGAGATAAAAAGCAAAGTTTGACGAGTGGAGGGACACATTGGTTGGAATAGGGTTTAAGAAAAACACTTTTTTTGCAAAAATCTCCATTGTCTGTTCTCCCTTTTTTTGGGCACCTTTAACTGATCTACTTCTTTAACCTACTTAAATGCAAACTTGATCAGTAATCATCTTTGTGAATTTAATGGACATCAGTAACTCTTACAAAACAGCCCTTTGCAAAAAAGGCTTTTTGAAAGTGATAAAGACATTAAGCATTTTGTCATATGAAGGAATAGAGATTTTCGACCCATTTTCTGAATAATAAAAACCTCTACCTTTAGCTTGATTTCAGAGAAATTTGATTATTGTTACTTTAGGAAGAACTTTGTCAATGGTGCTTTCTTCATTGTCTGTTCCTTTGAAACATAGTCAACATTTTGGCCAAAAACAACTCTATCCTGAATCCTAGACAAAAACAGACATTTAGTGCGAACTTTTTTGTCAAGGCTAAATGAATAATCATAAGGTTTATGTCTGATATTCAAGAAATGACACAATTATCTGGATCAATCTTATGTGTTCTTATGGTAACAGACAGCTTAAAGCTGACTTTAACATTTTCTTTAAATTGAGTAGATTTTAAACCAATGAGAAACAGAATGACATTTTGAACATTTGAACAATTTCTATATAATACATGTATCAATCTTTTAGACTACTCCTCAAGATTGGTTCAAACCTATTGAAGAAAGATTCTAGACAGAATATTGGATTTTCTGATATACTGATTAACTAAGTAACTAATCTGATCTTTCTCGTGTTTAAAAAAGTATTGAATCTGTGTAAACTCATAGAGGTCGTTCGGGTAGGGGGGGGGGGGATATGCAGCTAGCTCTTGAGTGAGTGCCTCTTGTATGGCATCAGGGCAGGTATTTGGGTTAAAAATAGTATTACAAACTAAGATAGCTGTACCTTGAAATCTTCGACTTGCAGTTCTCACTTACTCCTCTATTGGCTTTACTCTAGGCTTTACTCTAGGCTTTACACACTGATTTAGACAAGGTTGTGGTAAAAGTGAATGGTTTCAAATGTTGTCTGATTAGAAAGCATAGAGGGATGATAATCAAGTTGTGCGAGGGGCTACTCGCAATTTGCTTTTGTTCCTTTCAATAGTGTCTGGTGGATGCCTGCAGTCTGGCGTTTATAGTTTTATCCAATTTTTGTCAAGGCTCTGCAAAACCAATTATTATCACTGAACGATTGACTGACGGGACATAGCACTTTCAAACGTCAGGTTATTTTTCTAAACCGAATATTTCTATTTCATCTTCTAATTCTGTCTGTTCTAGGCTGACTCTAGGTCAGCCTGACGACTCCAGAATATATCGCTAAATCCTATTTCCTGTGAGCAATATCGTGTGTCATTTAATTCTGTGTTATTCTAGGTAGAAATAGTTTATTTCAGTCTTCAAAGAGCTTTAAACCTTTCAGTTTTACATTCATGCTTATGCTAGAGATGTAAATCATATCAAAATTTAAAGAGTTATTTCATTACGTTGCTTAATAGATATTGTTTTCCATTAAGCCATATCATCTGATACCTAAAACTCCTTATCCTTTTGACCCCATGCTCCAAACTAAGATTATTGGAGACAGTGAGAAAATAAACGTCCAAATATCAATCTTTAATCACTGTATAAACTGATTCACAATTCTCAGTTTCACAGTTTCAAAGGCTATTAGTAATATGATAACAATAATGATGCAATCTATTTATAGTTGGCTAGAAAAAAAGCTAGTGCTAGTAAAGGCCAACTTTCCTTATTTATAATTTTTAAAATACATCTATTAAATATGGTTGAGGCAGTTACATCCAGATCCTTTCCAACCTCTGATTATAATATTGAACTCGTTTTCGTTTTTTGCAGCTTTATACTTTGCAGCTGAATAAAAGAGCCTCGTTTCCATACTCATTAGTCCTGGTTATGGGAAATCGTTTGTTCTTAAGTTATATGGCGGCAGTTTTCTATTCAATAACTCCAACAGAAAGGAAGGGTTCCCAGAAGTGATACATTTGTATACCTCTAGCATTAATTCAAAAGGAATAATTTTTTCAAAAATGTTTACTGTTAAACTTCGTGATATTATTGGAAATACAAACCTGATACAAATTAATTACAAACTTGAAAAGGGGATGAAAAGTGCAATTCTGTGTCTGAGAATGATATTAGAAAAATCTATCGAAAATCAAAAGCAATTATATTTGTGTTACATCGACTTTGTTAAATAATTCGACTGTCTGGAGATGGATAGCCTATAGAATTCCTAGAAGATATTGATGGGAACAAATTGAGGTCGATAAGGAACTTGAATTATGATAAGAAAGCTGCAAACAGGAATCAGGGAGAAGTGAGTGAATGAGTAGGCATGCTGAGAGGAGTTCGACAAGGCTGCGTTCTATCGCCAATGTTGTTGAACTTGTATAGTACAGAATCTCTCAGAATGAACAAGACATTCGATGGGGTCACTCTTGAAGGAACTAACTATTGCAGCTTAAGGTAGGCAGATGATACCGCATTTATTGCAGACAGAGAGGAAAGCTACAGAGACTGTTGGAAATTTCAACCGCAGAAATGAGAGCATCCGTTTTTAGGATATTAATTGTGAAAAAACGTTACTGAGTCCGGAATTTAGAATTTGGTGTCAAAAAGCTTTTGTTTAAGTGGTCGGTGCTTTTCTTTTGATGCGTGTCATGGGTAATTAGTAAGAACGTGGAAAACAAGCTTGGAGAAAGAAATGTTTCTTTGGAATTATTTTGAGAATCAATAGATAGTAAAGATGACGAACGAGGAGGTTCTTAGGCAAGACTGGAATTAAAAAACACCTGTTGAACACTATTAGGAGGAGGCAACAGAACTTCATTGGGCATGAGTTGAGAAGAGACGGGGAGATAGAAATGAAGATCATATGTCATATCATTGGTAGTTTAAATCATGTAGGATGTCATATCAATACAAAATATCAAACTTGGATTTTTTCAGCTAAATATTCTAATTTTATTCTATCTTATGTGTTTCTTGCAATGAATATATTCTTTAACCTTGGAATATCATGGAACAAATTCAGCTTTCTAGCATTCTTGAAGTATCATCTCTTACTAAATATTCTAGCAAGATGAAGACAAAGATTGAAGATGTTAGACCGGAAAACAACGGAAGAAAAACAACTAGAAGATGGGAGAATGGCGCACCGCTATGATTCCTGTGCGTAATTCGATGCCATAACACACGAAGAAAAAAGAGTATAGTTTTCATTTATCGTACCTCACTTTTTTGAAGTACTGACTGTAGAAATTTTTATTTACTTTTGCAGTCGATGAAATAAGAAACATAGCTCAGTAATGCCAAGATACTGATCAATTTATAACCCTTTTAAATTCTAGGCCATTTTTCTACAGATAGTTTCAAAATTCTAAAGTTTTAAAGTTTTAAAATCGCAAAAATAATTGATCACACTCACATTTGAGAACTCTTATATTATGAAGCCATAGAAAAAGATCATCAGTAAGACTATCTAAATTGATACTAGAAGGGCGCGCCAATGGTGCAAGGAACCGAAGAAGACCAAAACGTTGCAGGAAAGGTGACATCAAGACCTGTATTGGGTTATCTTCTTAGGAGTATATAAATGCTATTGTCATGGAAAGAGAACGATGGCGAAATTTGTGTTATTATGTCCAGTATTCTGTATAAAACGGAGGAAACAAAGTATAATAACACTATGAAGCAAGGTAAAACATTGTTTTAAATTTTTATAATTAAATGCTTGCTTCTCAACAAGCTTCATTTTAAATATCTTGAAGATAAATTTTAGTATACTGATAAAGAGAAACCTTTAGATGTAACAAGTAAGATTTGATTCATTAAGAGTGCTTTAAACTAAAAACGTTTCATGATGTTCCAAAGTTGAAGAATATATTCATCGCACGTAAAAACTATAAGATAGATAAAAATAAGAATAGTGAGTTGAAAAATCCAGGTTGAATATTTTTATTACTGCTATTACTCTTTCATTGCATTTTCATTACACTTATATTGTACCCTCTTGTATAATTACTCTATATTTCTGATTTAGCTTTGCTTTTCATATTGCATTTGGACGGTGTCACATATTTTCATTATTCCAACAGAATTATGTCAGTATTCCTACATGATGTCTTAAAATTGTTTTCATAGCAATTTTTTTTTCTAAAGAAAACCATTTCTTATAATAAATTTTGTATTAGAAGCAGAATAGAACAACTTAGATCAACAGTTTTTTTGTGCAGTTTCTTGCCCTTTTTAAAACTTTATCCCAGATCCCCAAAATCCTATTGACAACATACAGCAACATGAAATTAATGATATAGCCAGGGTACCAGGACTGCTCGAAAGCACTTGACTGATAGGCAACAATCTGAAAGTTTAGCTTTTTAGATATATAGCTGATAAAAGCACTATTTTCCGAGAGAAAATAAAAAATAACAGTATAAATTCACAGCATTTTTCTTGATGATTGCACTTAGCGGGAAACTCGGAGTAACAACTTAAAAGCGTCCTGTTATATACACCAAAAGCGTGTGCACAGCTCTGCCTATATAAAATCGAGCACTTTATGATGTTTTCATAAATATACCAGCTTGCGTGCTGTACAATATAATAGACAAATTTAAGTTAAATTGTACTGGGAATATGTAATAGATCATTAATATTTCGAGCATAGCCTGTTATCAAGTCATTGCTCGTAATCACTTTATGACGGGCCGGTTAACAGTAATTCTCATCAAATACACAGCTAAGTTGCGCTGAAATCTCTGCTAGTCCTTTCGTTTGGCGAATTATTGCATTTATGTTTTTCAAAAAGAGAAAAAAAGCATAAATGTATCCCAAGGTATTCTCTCAACTCTCAACGTAATACTTTAGTTCCTCGATTGACCGACTCCACACCACAGCCATATAGAATAAAAATATCAAAAGGGTGGTAAGTCGATTACCTCTGTTTTTGGCCTATTAAGCAACAGTGCTTATCGCCCCAAGCTCAGATGATCACAAAATGTTGCAACCACTTAACAACGAGAATACGGTCTGGTTTCAACATATAAGCCGCAATCATTGGAACGGAGTTGAATAAAGAAAGCAGAGAAAGAGTCATTTGGTAAAAGATTATGAAAGTCATACTAATTGATAAATCCTAAAGAGATAGTATAATCTATAATACTTACAAATAAAGAATTGAATTTGTAATCCACCCAAAGGCCTGCATACTCACTCCATGCGACGTAGAAATATCTCCCTTTCTTCTCACACTTAATATCTCCCTTGCCGACTGTTCCTCTGTGAAATCTTGACTTCCAAGATATTAATTGAAACAAGCCTGAAGCAAGTCAGACTTGGGCGTAATGTTTAAGTGGCAATATCGCCAACCACTTAACTCTTTTTGAAAAGTCTCTCGCGTAATCTCTATTTGTCACTGAAACAAAAAATAAGAATTTAAATCCATGCAGACTTTTCTGCATGAGTACCTCCTAAGGCACTGATGTGACTCAATCGTATTCCTATGGTTTCGATACACTCTCCATCCTATTAATTTAAAATAACCCTCCTTCTATTTGATAAAAGAGTTCTAATTGGAGCATATTGACATTGGCAGAGTCAAATAGATTTGTTGCTGTTCTCTATTCATCCCAACTAGGCTCTTGTAGCAATAACTTTGATGCTAATCTGCTTGAGCAGTTGCCATTGAAAATTTCAAAGCTCATCCTTTTTATAGATTGCATATCTTTTTCAAATAAAGAAAAGTCTAGCACCATAAGTGGAAGCTTTAAAGCTGTTTCTGCCTATGATTTGCTGGTTTTAAAAGTGTATGATGAAGAAAAGAACAAACTTTCTAATTCCTTGCCATGAGAAACTTCGGTTAATGCCACGAGAAGACAAAAATAATGCTGCTTCGTAGGGGGTAAGATTTTGCAAAGTGTGGCTATTGCCAACAATACAACGTGGCCAAATTGCTTACAATGAAATATTGAGCTACAGGAGAATACAAAACAGTGTATGGGTACATATTGTACATGAATATGAATTTGTTTATCACTTTTGATATATAGGGAATGCAACAGTCCCACAGACCCCCCTTGGCTACACCTCAGGATTTTTATACCGAAATTCAGGTTTTTAGATGAAGGCTGGGTGCCACAATACTCAGTCTTAGAGCTTATGCTATTTAACACTCCAAGAAATGCACTTTGCTCTAATATAATCACGATTACAAGCATCTGTACCAGGAGAGCAGTCCTTTTTTTCATAAATGTACCTCGGTCATTTGATGTGTGGTCTCAGGCTGGAAAAATGGGTGAAAAAGATACCCTGTCAACAATCACGTAAAATATTTCATTTCAGTCTCAGAATTACTTTCATCACTTGGTCTGATATCTTCCAAAACATATGGTGGATAAAGTAGAATAAACCTTATATGAAGATGGTGTTTAAAATTGATTTAGATTCTCTTAAGTTTTTTTACCTTCAGCTGAAGCGATAATTGATTGAGGAGCAAATTTGAAAAATATGACGATCAAAAAATTGAAAAAAAAATTTCTAGATTCAATCACTTTTTTGATCGATTCTTCCAATTTTATTGTGAACAAATGGTTGAGTTATAACATTTTTAAAATCTTGTGCTCACTGCGTTAGGCTTGCATTAATATAATCTGGCCAGCTTCAACATTGAGTCGAGAAACAAACACTACCAGGTCTCAGATTGTAAAAGACTAAAAAATCTATTTGCAAATAGGCAGAGATGAAAGACAGCTGTTTTTTCATTAGTTGAAAATCGAAATATTCGTCAGAAACTTCTTGCAAATTATTCAATGCATCTGATCTTTTCAATGCATCAATGCGTCTGATACATATTACATTGTCTTCCTTGTTAAACTGTGTTATGGAAATAAATAACATTAACTGTAACATCATTAGTGTGATTTTTGCAGGAAAATCAAGGCGACAAAAAATGACTACCAACAAGGCTAGCTACCCTCAGGAAGGAGCTAGCCTGAGATCATGCTTGGTGCTCCGAACTCGGAAGGTTAAAAAGAGCTAGAAACAATGCCACAAAATTTAAGAAATATTGATGTTTTGAGAAATATTGGAAGAAGGGGCCTTAAAACTTTTTCAAGGCATACTTTTCCCTTTTTGTCAAATGTTAAATAGACCCCGGCTCAATGGCAAATTTTTGCATGCTCGGCATTGCTGCAACATTGCAGCTTTTAGACCTAGCACGCTAATTTTAAAGCAAATAATTAATTATTAGTTTTGTTATTCTATTATCTTTTTAAATATGTTGTACAATATAGCAACATGACTCCCATCTTTATGCAATGTTGCAACAACATTGTGTATCTGCTGGGTAAAACTTTCTAGATTCTAAAATGCTGATTGTCGTTTACCCCTGAAACATGAAAATATTTTGAAGCCTAATGCAGTTGATAAAGATTTGAAAGAAAAAGTCAATCTTCAAACCATTTCAAACATTATAGATATTTACATTTTATTCAAGACATATTGAATTTTCTGCGAACAAACCGTATCTCTTTTCTAAAATCTAGGAATGGGATGACGTCAAGTGCACCTGCAGAACCCTGTGCGGTTTGAAAGAAGACAAAAAAGACCAAGGGTCAGAAGCCTACTTTCTATTTTGGATGGGTGTGGAAGGGGGTGGGTCACATTATCCTGTGACAATGGTTACAAGGACTTCCGTTCAATCTGGCCAGTACCAGCACCGCCTTTACCACAGCTCATTGAAGCAGGTAGATGGGTGTTCCGAAGGGGCGAAACCCCCTTGTAAAGCGTAGCTGTCAGAAATATAGCATGGTTTTCTATACTTTTTATCAAAGTTCTACATTTTGAAAGGAAGGATTTTACGTTTTCTTTCGTAGTTCTAAATCAAGTTGGGAATATTTTTCTGTGAGGTATGGCGCGTAAAAATGCCTTCCGAAATCTGGAAGGAGTCCAGAAAAATCTTCTCAAGGGGAGATTTCCAGGAAAGTCTTCAAGAATCAGGATTTATGATACCGCAATATAAATATATTTTAAGAGCTTATCTTTGTTTTATTTCACTTCTAATGTAGTTTTATGTTATCATCAAATTTGTAATTCACAAACACATAGATATGTCCCCTAAGACTTTGGTCGGAAAATCTAAATTTCTCGCCTTTCCTATACATTTTCTTATCCACGCCACTCCTAAAGCTATAGGGCAAACTTTCTACTTGCCCAATCAATTTATTTTCCCAAAATGGCATTTCCCTATGTTAGAATTATACTTCGAGCAGAATTTAGCGGGCCTGGACAAGGAATGTTTTAGCGCCCCCTCTCGTTATAAACAACTACATCCCTGGCCACCACCGCTGCAAGTTTTACAGATCTTGTCACCAAACCGGCGGCTCTTTCATTTTAAACAATTTATTCGGGCCATTGTCACATCATTAGCTTTGCTTTCACTCTCCCGTGCTGGAGGATTCTCGTTGCTTGACTAAGGGGATTTCAATATTATTTTCCTTCCGCATTCTACGTAAAGGAAGTTAACTGACTAAATACCATATTTCATACCGCCCTCACTTTGGGAATGGAAGAGAGAGAGAATGGCAGCAAGTATCTGCGGAGGAATAGGGTTTCAAGGATGTTTTGTGCAGCAGTGACACCCAAGACTAGTGACATGGCTTCAAGTAAAATTTGTTGCAAAAGTTTCGAGTGGATCATAAACAACTGCTAATGGAAGGCAAAACGTTGTGCGAGAGGAGGCAAAACATGTTGGGGAAAAGGCCTTCATACGAGTAAGTTTTCCAAGAGTTTTCTGTTTATTCTCAAGGGCCTAAGCCTCTCCTTCCTTGACCTTATGCGAAACATTGCTCGTTCTGCTTTCGAACGAGAAAAGAAACACTGCAACCTTATTTATTCCAATGATCAGTGCTAACGTAGCACGATGGAAAATTTAGCACGTGAACGTAATTGTTTAATTGGGTAATCAATAAATGAGATCGTTAAAGAACGTAATGATATCGACATCCACTTTGCGACGTCAACTTATTATGTAGATTAAGGCATCTTTGCCTTCCCATTCCTCTAATTTTAAAAATGTTTTCAACATTTTGTGCTAATATTTGCTTAAAATGGACCTCATACAGCCAATCAATATCCGTCTATGTTTTTCCAGTCAGAGTTTTTTCACAACACAGTCATAGGGACAAAATATTCCACACACACTGATACATGTTCGGATGTTTGAATCATATCGTGTTCAATAATAGAGATCAGAATTGATTTTCTCTACCTCCAAGTTCTTGATTTTGAATCATATCATGTATTGAATGATAACTTCTAATAGAAGATGTTTGCAAAAGAAGTGAGAGAATTAGCTCAGAACTTTTTCGGTCTGTTTACAATTCTTGTTCTCATTGTAATTTTTGTGAGAAACAAGTAGAAACAAGAAATGAAAGCAGATCATACATAATATATAACTTAAGTAAGGTAAAGGAAATTTGAATGTTAGGAAGTTAGGTGTTATGAAAATTACTGTTTTACTGGTCCATAATAAGTGCTTATTTCCATATAGACAGAGGTGACTCGCAGGACAGCTTTAAGTTGCACTCTGAATTTCATGGTTAAATGATGATCATCAGGCAACTGTGCCAAATCAAATAACGGTTTTAAATGCATTTGATTCGTCCCTTAGGAATAATTTTCTTTTAAGATATTTCAGGTTGAAGTATTTCCCAGAACCTGATTCAACTAAAGCTGTTAACATCAAACTAAGATTATTATATATTATAATTAGGGAGGGAAGTTGACTTTCAAATGACTGATTCATTTTGCATCAGTGCAAGTTGTGAATTTTCATAGCAAGATCAAGGATCATAACAGGTAGATTATTGAGCAAGATTTACATGCATTATTTGCTGATTTGATATTTATGAGTTTGGTCAATCCAGCAGGTTGAACTTCTCAGGTAACAGCTTCCTGTGAAAGAGAATAATTGGTCTAACAGACCAAAAGTTTTTTGCTTGCACTGCCTTGATATATGCAGCCTAGCAGCTTATTCTGATAAGGCCCTAGCACCTTGGTCTGTATATGACCTTTTTAGGAAATGATTTTATCTTTCTTGGATTATCCAAATTGTGCAGTTAATAACATTTCGAAACAAATTTTGACACAAAAATGGTTCCCTAAATCAATGCTTTCATGTCCAAACTCTAGGAAAAATAATCATTTTTTTTTCTATACATCTTTGATTAGCCATATTCCGTTTTTTTATTATTGTAAATTTTACTATATAAAGCGTTTTAATTTTGTAAGTAGTTGTTTTTGCAGGCTCAATTGTAAAACAGTATTTAGACTGAACTTGTACCCTGGGTAAATAATTTTAAAGTAAAAAAAAATAAATAAATAAAACATGACATTTTAGACTGTGCTGTGATGAATCCATCATGATCAAGAATTGCCAAAATAAGATGCTTATTCTATTATTTGAACAGCTTCGCCATTCAGATAAAAAAAAATATTCTATTAACCTTTATAAACATGATCAGAACAAGATTTGTAGGGTTCGGGAGCAAAGGGTTGTAGGCCTATCTAAGTGGAGAAAAAATACTCTGCATGACACCTTTCTTACTACAATATTAACCAAACAGCAAAATCTATCATGAAAGTATGTGTAGTAATCTCTCTGCACACCAGTTTTTATGCCTAACAAAGTTGAAATATACTTTGAAACCTGTCTTGTGACATCATAGGGGTAAGAAAATCAAAATTATCAAAGTCCTTTGTTGCTAACAAGCATTCCATTTTGTTTCTTTTGTCAATGTTTAGCAATTTCCCCTACTTTAAAAATTCTCAATTCCCAACTTGCCCCAAGTTCTATTGATTTATCAAAGCCAAAATAAAGGATAAGTCCCATATATTTTCCAAGGGGCCTCCCCCAGACCCCATTATGTATCTTCACCACGGTTGCCAAGATTCAGCCAGGCCTTGGGGTAGAGCTTGAGACAGACACTGTACTGACCAGCCATGCAAATATTTCTATGAGCCCCCTTTGGGGCTCAGGCTCTGGGGTTCTGGTGTTGCACAATTATTTCACTCTGCAAGAGAAACTACAAGAAAAAATACAAGGAATTTGAGAAATTAGTTAAGGAACATTTTCGATGATGTTTATTTTACCTGAAACTTTGAATGTATTTAGGTAAACCTGCTCTTTTTATATCTGGATTCTTACTTTTATTGGATCCATTTTTAACTGTTTATAATTAGTGAATTAGCATTAAGGCATAGGAAACAGGACACACATTAATAACAGCAGTTTTAACTTGTCAAAGTGTATATCCTGTATAAATATTTGTCTTATTATTATTATTATTATTATTATTATTATTATTATTATTATTATTATTATTATTATTGACCACCCAGACAAATATTTCTACGAGCCCCCTTTGGGGCTCTGGGGTTCTGGTGCTAGCAATACCCATTTTGATGCCTCTACCATAATGATGTCAACTGTCTTTTGTAGAGCGCTATTAGACACATACTATTTTTTATTGCAAGCTACCTAAATGAAGCTCAAGAAAGTTGTGACCATCATTTCAACTATAAGTGATGCTTCTATTTATAAAAAAAATAGAACAATTTGATTAAAAAATACTATGTGTATATGTGAAAGTCTCTCAAAATCTGATCTAATTTTTTGTGTTCTTATTTTTTGATTATTCAATATGGAAAAAAACTTTTTGACCCTCCCTTACCAACTTAGTATCTTATAATTTTTAAGAAATTTTAAAGAACTTTTAATTGTATCCAAGTGAAGAAATTTTTTCCTCTTGGATAAGAGATTATGATTTGGTATTATAAGTTTCTTATCCTTTGATACTTATGTGACAAGGTCTTAAATAGGTAGATTTTTTATATTAATTCAGTGTTTTTTCAAATTTTGTTCAGTGTATCAGGAAATTTTTAACACTGTCAGTATAAAATTATTAAAGATCTGTTGTTTAGGTTTCCAAGCATTTTCTTGAAACCGATCATATGGGATATTTGTTCTGTAGCCTTCATTGTCTTGTGGATTCAGCAAATTTTGCAAAAAATACTTTTGAAACATTTATGAAACAAATTGATGATATTGTATTGTTTTAATTTATTGAGCGGTAGCCAGTGTTTTTCCTAAATCTTTCGTCAGTAACCTAGCAAAGCTTTGTTGCACCTGCGCGAAAATCCTTTTCAACATGGCAGCTGTGAGGTAAGTTATTCTCAAGCTTAACAATGCTTTGTTCTTATCAAATACAAGCCATCTAGACAGAAGAAGGCTGCAACACATGGTTTATAGAATTGATGTGAATGTGCAAAACCAGATTCTGTAAAAGGCCTAAGAAAAACTGATTAGAATGTTGCTGTTAAACTTAAAAAGTCCGTATAACTGATTCGATAATTGTTGAGCGAAAATGAAGACGATTTCGCAGAAGTCGAACGAAGAAACTCCAATATCCAGACGTTGATGCTGATTAAAATGAGCAGCAAAACCATGCCAAAAATGAGACTCCCGATACCTTTAAGGTAACATTTTTTTGTAACATTTTGGGACATTTCAGTCGTTGTTTTCGCATTTGCAAATTGGTATTATGTTAATTCAAGGTGCAACTGATTGACTGGACGAAAAATATTCGTTGTTGTTTGTAGATTGACTGAGCCACGTTACTTTTGGCGGATGGTCTAAAAACTGATTTCACCACCCATCTATAGGAATGGGTGAAGTCTGCTGATAAAATAGGCAACAGCAGATAAATAATGATATATTAAAACAACGTCAAGTTTATTATCTTCCTGTTTTGCTCTTTGATTTCAAAGACTTTGATATTCGTATTTCGTTTTTTATGCAAGTTTGTTTGTCCAATACTATCAATTTTTCCCAGATTAAGGCAACTGAACCAAAGCTTTAGAAGTGAACCCCGCAGGCATAGCGACTAAATGTAATAGTAGCCTACCTACGAAGATCACAGTTTTAGAGTTGTCTGATGATCGTATTAAGCGTCAAACTCTGAGCTGCAACTACGAGTCGTCCTGTTCTGCACACTAACGCGTCTATACGTCTGTCCGTGTTCAGGTCTAGCCGCTAAACAAGAATCCTCCTTGCTATGAATGTCTTCGACTATTTTTAATTGTATAGCCTCGAATGATCCAATGATTCAAACTCGTTCTGTGGTCTTTCATCGTTTGTCACGATGAGCTAACTTCCCAAAATATCCACTGGCATTTGAAGCAACATTTTCTCAATATTTCTATACAGAAGCTTAGATGCTTGTCTCATCTTGCTTTCTATTTGAAATTCTTCAAGCCCTTAAGCTCAATCGGTAATGCGTTCGACTCGGATCTTGAAGGTTTGTAGTACGAGTCAACGGAAAGTGCAGGGAAAGACACCCGCTTAACTACGTCACTAAAAGACCTCAATGAAGTATGCCTAAACCAGCTTCTGTTGGAAAATTGACATTAAATTCAACAAAATACAGTTATCTTTTAGTGTCACGAATTGTTATAATGTTTTTGTAGACAACATCTTTAATTTTCTTAATTTCATTTCTATTATTCTTAATCAACTGGATCTATCTAGTTTGGGACATGTTTTTATGTTTCGCATACGGTATTGTAGTGTTTATTTCCAGTCTCTGTCACATGCTGATTTTCTGACTAAATACTTGGTTGACAAGGAAGGTTTTTTACATATACTAATTGACGAGGAAGGTTTTTTTTATTATTTGTAGCTGGCGCTCGACCAAACTAACTAACTAACTAACTAACTAACTAACTAACTAACTAACTAACTAACTAACTATATTTGTAGCAACTTTATCCCCTTATCCGTCCTATCTCAAGCAAATAGATGTCGAAAGGGATTCGCTTATATGTTGGTGTACAGTAGGTTAACGTCTAGTCCTTGCCAAATTTGTTTTGACATGTTCGTAGCAACTATCAGTCTTTTTGCATACATTTCAAGCAAATCGATTTGTCTATAGGGCTTCCCGTATTTGGTATCATATCCAGTTTTTGCCAAGTACTTTCTGGCTCACAACAATTACAGAAAGAAAACCATATAGTGGAAATACCGTGTTTGACGTGATACCGGAATTCCTTCGCTTTCTAAATGCATTTTCTTGGTTTTTTATTGGAATCTGGTCTATCTATGATGCTTTAGTGGCTATAGTGTGATATTTCATTTGTCGTTTGTTTTGATGAAGACATTATGCCTAATAGAAATGCGTAAATCATTAATAATTAATGGTTTATCACAATTTTGTCACTTTCTCACTTCATCCATTTTTGAATCAATTTATTTAATCATCAAATCTATAAAGTTTTAAAATTGATCGCTTACATAGCTTAATCTATTGCCTCATCCTCACCAGCTCTCCCACAAAGATCTGTGTTTCTCTCTTCGTAGAATCAATATAATCTATGTTTCTTCGTCGTTCTGTTTTCCATAACTTGCCCACATAACTGAAGAGGATGCTTCCATCTCAAAAGTTTTCTCAAGTACATATTCTGTGCAAACGTACAGCTTTCCTCGTTTCATGTATTTTGCGGTTAGAACGGTCATTTCGTTAGTTTTGACCACAAAAATACTGTATCGTTTTATCAATGTGATCTCGCACATAAACCATAATACTTTAAACAATTTGATTTTATAAAAAAGTTTTTTTTGAAGCAAATACAGCACAAAGTATGTGTAGCATGGTTTCGGCTTTTTAGTGATTTTGCAACACATGTTATATGATCTAGAGTCTCCGATTCGCCTTGTTTCAAAGAAGCAATATTCTTTCTGTCTTAAAATTTTTGTTAGATCGCTATTTTATCTGTTTATCAACTTTGTGAAAATTTATTGCTATGGATTGGCTTACTTTCAGGGATAATGAAAATATGATTTCTTAAAATTGATAACAACGTAAATAAGATTCAAATTGAGAGCCTTTTAATTATACTACTGAATCGTATTTAATCGATAAGATCGACTCAGTTGCAGGTGGTTTCGAAGTGAGCAAACAAAGTCCGGCCATTTTTTGTATTGTTCGAATTTCAAAACCTGCTTCTTGTTTCAACCTGGAAATGTTGCTCGGCAGTTGAAGACATTGAGGACCCTGTGGAGGAGTTGACTGCATATGGTATAGGATAAGTGAGAAGCTTCTTCAGAAAATTGACGTTGATGCTGAATTCATAAGAGATAAAAGGCCTGCCTGATGGCTTTAAAAATGTTATCAGTTTAAATAATTCCAGTCCAGTAGATCTTGCAGTCAAGTGGAGAAAAGTTCGCTGGTCTGTATTGAAAATGACTTTTTGTACATATGTGAGCTGTCTTGGGGATGACATTGTAGTGTTTCTTTCTGGACTTTTTTTCACCATCGCTTTTAGATACTTCCCATCTAGTGGATCTTCAATAATGCAGTCAAGTGGGGAAAAATTCGTTTGTCAATATTGAAAATGTCTTTGTTGTATGTGAGCTGTCCTTGGGATGGTATTTTAGTGTTTCTTTCTGGAACGATTTCTTGTGACTTATTTCCCACATTGCCTCTATATAATTCTAATCTAGTCGTGGATCTTCAGTAATGCAGTCAAGTGGGGAAAAATTCGTTTGTCAATATTGAAAATGTCTTTGTTGTATGTGAGCTGTCCTTGGGATAGTATTTTAGTGTTTCTTTCTGGAACGATTTCTTGTGACTTATTTCCCACATTGCCTCTATATAATTCTAATCTAGTCGTGGATCTTCAGTAATGCAGTCAAGTGGGGAAAAATTCGTTTGTCAATATTGAAAATGTCTTTGTTGTATGTGAGCTGTCCTTGGGATGGTATTTTAGTGTTTCTTTCTGGAACGATTTCTTGTGACTTATTTACCACATTTCCTCTATATAATTCTAATCTACTGGATCTTCAATAATGCAGTCAAGTGGGGAAAATTCGTTTGTCAATATAGAAAATGTCTTTGTTGCATGTGAGCTGTCTTTGGGATGGTATTTTAGTGTTTCTTTCTGAAACGATTTATTGTGACCTATTTTCCACTTTCACTTTCTTTATTAGCTGTTCTGTTCGGCAATGTTTCTTAAAATTCAATTTAAAGCAAACCTGAGATTTGTGTTTCTTACACTCATACCCCAATATATCGGACTCACATAATTCTGATAATTCACAGCTCGTATAAAAATTTCTGATCCCAGTCCTTTTGGAATTGATTCTATCAGATTTCATCACTTCAACCGGATTTTTCCTTTTTATATAAATACACACAATACTACAGTACTACCCGGCCACTAAGGAACTCATTTTGTAACAAAAAGTTTTCTTGGTTTCTTATAACTGGAAAATACGATTATGCTGGCTGAACAATTTCGTTTAATTACTGCAATAATTCTCACCAAACGTGCATGTATGTTTGAATAGAAACCATGAAAACTGCTTTTATGTTGGTTATATTAAATCAAATTTTGGATAGCTTGTTCAAATTTGATTAAGCTTTGATGTGATAATGCCCTCCTGTGCAAACTAAAAAAGCAGATACTTTTAGTTCCAGTAGGTGCTCACCAAGCGAACTCAGTTTCAGGGTTATTAGTTTCTTATCAGGGTAGATGTGGAGCCATCTGGCAGGCTTCAGTTTTTAATAATTCAGTGTCGGGGTAATACCGTATGTCGGAATGATGTAAGAAAACGAAATGGCTCTCAAGCCCCGGTCAAACGCATCCAACATTTCATTCAATATTTATTCCCAAAAAATTAGAAAGTATGTTGATATTTTCCAGCGGGTGGTCAAACGCATCCAACATTTCGCCCAACATTTCATCTAACAATTCCATCACCGTGCATTGCCTGCGCAGCGACATGTTTGCAGCACTAATTCACAGATGATAAAAAGGCGCGTAAAACAAAAGTGAATAATGACAGCTGATTTCGAAAACAACATGTTGAAACGTATAGCTTCCCGTTAGGCCTATGCCTAAATCTAGATCGTTATCGCTGCTGTGACTCTCCACGTCAGTGCTGCGTTCGTCCTAATCCACCACCTTTTCCTCAGCTATTAATTGTTAGATTATTTCATTCTGCACTTTGCTTTTGCTTTTCATTTTTCACTCGATAACTTTGAAAAAGTTGCTCACAAATGAATCTGGATTCACCTCCGCTCAAATGACAATAAAGAAGTTCGAATCATGCGCATGCCTAAAAAATGAAATGTTGGGTGAAATGTTGGATGGATTGGTCAAACGCATTCTAAATTACACCCAACATTGAAAAACAAAATTTGTTTTTGACCGTGATCAAACTTCATCCAACATCGGTTTGCAAATGTTGGGTGACGCAACATGGGTGGTCAAACGCATAGTTCGAGGTGAAACTTCCCTCTCGTTTGATATCAGTGCATCCACAGGGAAGCAATTCGAGTTTTCGAGCAAGCAACTTACTAGGCGTACATTCAGGCTTTCCTTCAAAATATTACGGCAAGATAACATCTTGGATTATACCTAGTTTTAAAGAAATTTACCCTTGCAAATGTTGA
Organism: Rhopilema esculentum; assembly: GCF_013076305.1. The sequence continues at coordinate 6,395,289 of NW_027018659.1, forward strand.
TGACAAAAGGTGATATTTATGCAGGACCATTAAAAAGTCTTTGGTGACCAAGCCCTTTAATTTAGTAGCTAGAAGAACAGTCCATAAATGATCTTTGATATCACGATTGAAAATATAATAGTTTGATAGTTATGATAGTTAAAAAGACCGATCTGTGTTTTTAACAATCAAACTATTTTATTTTCATTCTGGTATTCAATTTATTTGCTAACTATATTATCGTTATTTTGGATCAAGTACCACACGCAACGTACATATCACGATTGATATCTCATACAAAGGTGGATTTCCTCTTCATTGTATGGACGAAAAACGGTATACGGTATACGGTATACGGTATACGGTATACGGTATACGGTATACGGTATACGGTATACGGTATACGGTATACGGTATACGGTATACGGTATACGGTATACGGTACGGTATACGGTATAAGCCTGGGCAGAAGATATTTTGAAATTCAAGAACGGCACGCTTACCGTACCGCTTTCCGTTTTTGAAAGTTTAAATCAAGGCAACTTTTTTCCATGGAATTCGTACCGTTTGAAATCTCAACCAATCATGTTCGAGGCATTGCGTCATAACTTCAGCAACAAGCTGTGCTTCGAACTGAGACACAGTCATTCTGAAATACTTGAAATAGTACTACCTATCATCAGGAGAAGCAGGCAGAATTGTAGAGCCCCCTTCTAAATGCCAATAATGAACCCTTTTTTACTTTTTGCCATCCTTTTTGAGAAATTTTTCGAGAAGGCCCTTCTTGTATTTTTCATAGCAACACTTGTCATTTCATAGTTCCTTGGGTGGAAATTTCCTTTTTGCTTTTTTCTTGGAACTGTTTCACTCTTTTATGCTCTTCTCGTATTTCTTTCTCTGTTAACTTTTCAATCTTCTTTCAAAAGAAAAAGCATCATAATGTTGTTTAGCATAAACATGCCTTCTTCCCCTTCCTTGGGCACGTTTTATTGCACGAAATAGACATGGAAAGGAAGCCAAGTGGAAATTGATGGGCGGAAACTTTCCGACCCGTTTACCGTTTTCCGCTTTCCGTCACACCGTGAAGTGTAAATCCACCGGTGATACAAGATGTCCACCGACTTCAGCTAAATAAAATAACAGTAAACTAAACTTTGAGGTACATTTTCTGCTTTTTATCTTATCTTTCTTTTTTCTTCCTTTTTTCTTTCTTTTGGTGGTACAAAACTTGAAAATAGCTTTGAAAAAAGCAAACGTTTGAGTAAACTAAAACTTTTCGTCTGACACTCTTCAAAGTTTAAAACGTCAGAACATAGATCGAAAAATCTAAGCCAGGGAATATATATATATATATTAAGTTGTGGATCGAAATAGGCCAATCAGAAACGCGAGCACACGACTGTTGAGATTGACCAATCAATGCCGTTTATTTAATTATTTAGTACTGGAAAATGTTGCATTAGGTATGTTCGAGGCCACAGAGAGGCTAAAGAGCCCCAGGAGGGCGACACACCCTTTAGGTTAGCTCAAAATGCATTTCAGATTGATTTTTGCAGTCATTATAATTCGTTTAAAAAGTATTTTTATCCATACATTCGTGTTCCCTCTCTTTGCAACCCTGGGTTTGTTCAGGCTGTCAAAGTTTGTGAAAAATTCAGAAAGTTTACTCGCTTTGACTATAGTTTTATCACTGCTCACTTTTCTTGTTTATCACTGCATAAAATCGCGTCATAACTGTAAGAATATGTGTCACTGCACCTTAAGGTTGAGGTTAAATTACAAGGTCAGTTTTAACGTCACTGATGGCAGAAAAACCTGATAATGGAAACGGCTTAAAACTGACGTCAATTACCCGACGAAAGCCCGAATTTTCCGACAAGAACGCTGATTTGGGGGCCTGAGCCCCCATGGCCCATTACTAGACATTAATTGTCACGTTCCTTCAGACATTTTTTGTACATATTGTTCGTTCCACTCCCCCTTCCCAAGGAGCTTTATTCAGGGCTCTACTACTACAAGAAGCACAAGGAGGCTCTCGCTAAAAACTATTTCCTAAGACAAAAGTAAAAAGTAGAAAAAGGCCACTTTGTAGGATTTACATTCCTGGTTACAAGGGGGGACCCAGTCCCTACATTCCTGGTATATGGTGGCCTGCGGTAGGAAGTTCAAGCGCAAAATGGTATAAGTATTCGGAGACCGACGATATGGGATCAGGCACCGCGCAGCCATTGGGCTAGCAGGGGCTATACCCCACCCACTTTTTTGCAATAATAGGCTAGAATTTTTTTTTGATTGTTTACTTTAACGCAACTTTAGATAGTTTACTCCTATGCAGTAGCAGTTCTCATTGACTGGGAACCATTTTTGTTCTTTTTCTAGGTGTTTCATCTTGTTTAATGATATAATGTATTTTCTAACTTGGTTAGTTTGGTTTTTTATTACCCTCGAGGTAATTCTATCTATCTCTATAGTTATTGATTTTTGGTTTTGATTTGATCTTTGATTTGATCTTCTCTGAACCAGAGAAATAAGCAAGCATTTTCTAAAAGAGGCGTTTTCCGGCGTTCAAGAGGGCGCACCCATTTCAGCCCCTCCTCTTTTAGAGTGGTGCGCGGTCCCTGTATGGGATAGGATGAAAAAGAGATATTTCTTTCAAAAATCCCCACGAACATATTCTGAAATTAAAATGTCGTTGGAGTGTAAATTGTTTGTTGTGCATTTTTCAAAAGCTTGCCACCTCATTGAGGAAGTTAGAGAAATTTCAAATAAAACTTTCGGGAAGTTAGAGAAAATTCAAATACCAAGGGGCAATTCACTCTTGCAAACAGCGTACGAGATTTCCCTATTACAAAAGGATTTCTATGGATTTTCAAATAAAACAAAAGGATTTTCGCAAAAAGTGTACGAGATTTTCCTGGAGTGATTTGCCCCTCGTCCAATACCACCTTGAAAATAGACAGCGTCCCCGCACAAATGTAATCTGTGCGTCATTATTTCAGAAGTTGTCTGCTTTTGACTGAAGAAGACCCCCGTCTTTGCGTGGGCGGGAATCCTGAATCTGTTGGAAGACCAGGAACTTTCTGCAGTTGACAATTCTGGGTCCTTCTTGGTGCAGGTCAAAGAAAATGCAGCATTTAATCCACATAAGTAGGCACCAGCTGGAAGTCCAACAATTTTTGCTTTACATCTGTTGAAAAAAACGATCGGTGAGTGAAGATTATCTCTTGATCGCGGTAGGCCATTCTTGTTTATGTTTGGTCTCGATCTATGTTGCTCTTGTCGACTGACCCTAGTGGTTGCGAAATGCAAATGTTTTGGTCATATAGCACCCACATAATCAACTTTGCTGCAGTCGTATCTCTTCTGGGCATCGTACAACTAACAATCACATTGAAATGTGGAAATTTTTCTGTTGCTATCAGCTAGCACTACCCTTTGTAGCATGTCGTTTATTGCTTGTCAAACTGTAGATCTCTAAATTTTGATCAGATGATTATGTTAGTGTCGATTTTCAAGTATTAACCATCATGCAAGTCACTTTTCATAAAGTCTCCAAGGTTCTGTTGGAAAAGCCATGGCCAATTTCAAATGCCAGGAAGTGAAATGGCTCCTTTATAGGTTTAACCCAAACTTGAACTCCCTAGCTGACATACGCAATGGACTTCAAATTCTGCAAACAGTCATTTGTCTTTTTAGTTAAAAGAGAGACAAACTTTACTTTGGAATCAGGCTGAATGGTCTTTCAGAGTGTGTTTTTTTATAATGAGTTTTTCTACATAGCAACACTAATCATTAATAATATATTAATTCAAATCATATGTATTGCCATCTCAAAAATTTTTAGTCTATTTTTAAATGTTTAAATTTTTAGTCTATTATTAAATGGTATATAACGATGTGAACATTTGTATTTGAATTTGCTCTTGTATCAGCCTCCAAAGATAGTTTTAAATAGACTGCGAGTGTCCTGGTCCTTCCTCTCAATGTGACCTCACCTTGTGATTCAATTGCTCAGAATTCCATAGAGAGCACAATTTTCCTTCCTCTTAGTGAAAATTCATCATGTCAGGGACACTAACCACAGACCCTATGACCTGTTTTCTTGTGAATCTTTATTTGATATTTTTTGTAGTTTTCTTCGTGCTCCCATATATAAATTTTATGTGCAGGAGAAGAACAAAGGTCTGACCCCCTATATTGATAAACAAGAGACTTATCCAACATGATAATAATCATGATTACTTCTTGTCTTTTGGTATATTTATATTTCTTTTTCATGAAAATTGTTGTGATTGTGTTTACCAAGTTTGGTGTCCTTAATCTTGCATTGATTATGTTAGTTTTTTCCACCATATTGCCAGATGAAGCAAAAATAAAGTATTTCAGTCACAGTGGCATTTCTACGGGGGACATGCCCCCCAGAAATTTTCTTGGCCCCTTGTTTGGCCCCCCAGTTTTTTCAAATTTCTATTAAAATTTGATGTTTTCTTCAATAGCAGTTCAATCGTTTTTTGGCTTTGTTATGGTTGCTCTCTTCTATTTTGCTCAGTGCTATCTTTAGTGCTTTCATTTAATAAGCTAGAGGCCCTGATAAGCGCTTTGATTTGTAAGCCAGGTGAACATTGATAAAAATTTTGGCTCCTTTCTAGTTACCAAAAAAAATTCATTCTTAAAAATCATTTTACTCCTTTTTAAATTCTATATTGGTCGTATGTTATTCACAGATACACCTTCTTGGAGTGGGGTGTGCAGGGTCAACCCAAACCAAGATTCTCCTTATCCCATTGAAAACCCTTATCGCTCTGGAACCCAGCACAGGGAAATACCAATACTATCCCAGTATACCTTGGCAATCTATTCTGTACTATTGCTTATCGAAATTCTATGATTTGAAATTCTGTGTAACAGAATGATTTGCTCGATCTCATGAAGGTTGGGTATACAACATAACTACTTTGGAAAAATTTGTTCAATCAACTTCACAAAGCTATTAGCCTTTCATTTTGAGAAGTATATAATTATTCTGTTGATATTCTAATGTTCATATTATCATTTAAAACAGATAAAACTCTGTGAAGAAAAGGACCAAAGTTACCTTTAGTTAAAGAAGAAAGGGTCCCCAATCTTTAGAGGCCCCCAGAAACATTGTTTCTCTTCAATAGCCTAAACCTATAAATGTTGTTGATATTCAAATGCAGTTTAATGTCATCCCTAGAAGGTAATAGTTCCAAACCAAAGCCATGACAGTGTCCTTTACCAAGCACTTAATCAATCTTAACATTGAAGTTCCATCAGCCTGATAGAGTTGTACAAAGGACATACTTCTCTAGGGGGCAACAGAAATTGGTGCTCTGTAGCCAATTTTGAGTAATAGATAGCATTGGCCCCTATAACTAAAAGCTGGTCCCTGGCTAGCACCCCCCCCCCCAGATTTTTAAGGCTGGATTTGCCACCGTTTAGACATTGAACAAAAATGTTTGGTAACTGTCAAGGCAAAAACTGTAAGGATACTTGTTCCTTGTCCAAAAAGCTTGCAAGGCTATCATTCAAATGATTGTTTATGAAATGCTCTTTTGCTTATACCCCTATTTTCCAAGAAATTTTGCTGAGTGATCATATAAAGAGAACTTAATTCTTCAACTTTCCAATATGATGCATCTTTATCTATTAACCTTTTATAGGACAATAACTAACTGAAAGGTACTATGTGCTATGCCATCACAATTTCAAGCCAACATTTAATAGGAAAATTTCTTCAGGCATGTTTACTAATAAGTGGTCTAGATTTTTGAAGTATTTTTTGGACTGTGACAAGAGTTTTTCACTAACCTTATGTTTAATTTAAAGCTTCAGATCAAAAGTGATTTTTTGTTATTAATAGACCATTTTAATGTATATTTAATGCAAATCTTGAAGCAAAATGTAAAATAGAACTTTAGCGCCAGCTTATATTGTCTTGATAGGTTTTTAAATTCTGTACACAACATCTGCTTTTTAAGGACACTTTTGTTGAATATAACAAGCTGCTTTTAGCATAACATGAATTTTTATGCACAAAAACGTGTCAGAAAGAACATGTTTATCAATACTCTGGTTTTGTGTTTAGCTGATGACAGACCTGATATCGTTGCCATGTATTTGAAGGTTTTTGTAAATTTTGGTTATTTTGATCTTTCTTTGTTTTTATGATGGTTTGGTTGACATAAACCTCACAAAATATGGCCAGAAAGCAACACAAAATCCATTTCATGTTTGCAAAGAACTGAAAGTCTCAAATGCCTTTTTGAAGAGCAAATGTCAAACAAGTTGGCTGTCAAGAATTAGCAAATGTTAGTAGACCATGTATTAGGCCTTGCTCTAAGCGAAATGAAAATGATCCATAGATTGAGCTTTTAAGAAACTTAAGGCGCTCTATTTCACACCTCTACAAAAAATTGCCTTATAAGCATCTTTGGAAGGAGTGCAAAGGTTGAAAAGTTAGTGACAAAAGAACTAGTCGGCTTCTACTTGGCATTGACAATCGAGATTGAGCGTCCATATATTGTGTCGTATTTATTTGTATACAACATTGTGTGAACAGACCTCAGGTGTTTTCTACACATAAGCATTTTCATAAGTTAGCGTTTTCTTTTTAGTAAAAACGAACCAAACACTTTACGTAAAAACGAAAACTATTCATTTTCAAATATCATGGCGTTTTCAAATGATTCAACTCTTTAATTTTTTTATGCGTTTGTATTTACGATGTAAATAAGGTTCTATTTGAGCATTTGTTTCTTCATTAACTTTTTCTTTCGTTTCATCAAAATCATAACTCTTGTACAAATCTTTTAAATCATAACAATGCGGTTATTCAAGACCATAGTTTAAGCAAAATCGGGGGATAAAACATAGGATAAAACAACATGTTCGTTCCAACATAAGAAACGAAACTGGCCCTCAAAGAGAACAGTCTCCTCGATCTTGTAGGTCTAGAAAACACGGCAAAATCTAGCGACTCTGTCATCTGACAACATTTTTTAGACAACCCAGATTGTGCTAAACTCAATAATGACGACTTGTTTCGGATAATTGGCAGAGCCCGGTGGTCTTTCCCTCTAGAAGTTTTGGAATCGATCTACATATAAACGAAAAAGCCGCCATTGTGTAGACAGAATAAGTTCGTTTTCTCTCTTGGACTACAGTGGTAATTTTTCTATAGGCACGTAGCACTGATCAGTCAACTATACGGTTCTTGTGCTTGCATTTTTCTGATTGGCCTATTTTGATCCACAACTGGGTATATATTTTTCATCGTGTTCTTTCGGACCCTTTTTCTGACTTTTTATAATCTGAGAAGTGTCAGACGAAAAAGCTTTTAGTAAATATGTTGTGAAATGTTTGCTTTTTTAAAGCCATTTTCAAGTTCTGTACCACAAAAAAGATTTTTCTATCGATGTTTTGTGTGGTTCACTTTTTGTGTTTTCTAAATGCTATGTATTGTTATACAATGGATCTTAAGCATGTAACCCATTTTCCTTACTCAATTTTTGTGGGATTTTTTATAATTTAAGATCTGATGTTTTCTATGCACTTTGTCTTTGGTGTCACATACGTTTATGTTTTTATGATGAAATAAAGTATTTTTATTGTATTTTCTATATTACAGTAGCTGGTTTTCCGCATAGAATAGGCCTCCTATTTTTTTGCATTTCAGTTCTACCTCTAATTCACCAATTTAAAAATTCTCCTGGTCAGATTTTGAGCACCAAGGAGCTAAAAGAAGCACCCCTTGTTTGAAAATTGAGAAACGTTTGCCCTAAATATTCAGAATCAGTAATTTTGAATTCAGGCGGAAAGCAATTTCTAGTACGTTTTTAAGCAGGCAACTTTTTCTCCTCTTGAGAAAGCCCAATGCAGTTACACGTTTTTTCAGAAGTACAATTGGCTCCAATTTCAGTTCAACCTGGTGTTCCTTATTTTTCCTCCTGTGCATAGGGTCCCGAGTTAGCCTGTTCTCTCATTTTTCAAGCTTTGCTTGTATTTTATTTCTTGAGTTTTGTCGAATTTCAGCGTGCCTTGTTTCTTATGTTGCTTTTATTTTTTGGGCAAATTTCAGCCTGATGTTTCTTTTAAGGGTTGTTTTTATAATAAAAGCGTGTATGTTATGTACCGTTTCCCCATTTGTTAGATGCGTGAAACGCTTAATTGCTCAAAATTTTAAACAAGATTTGTAAGTAGTATAGTTTCCTGTAATAAACCCCAGTACCTATATTTTTGACCTTAAACCCCTTCCTCAATTTAAATCCTGCAATACATCAGTTTTATCAGGAAAATATGGCAAATTGCTGCCAGGCATCCGTAGTCTCTCGGTAGCATATTGCAAAAAGTTGGTATCTACGTTAGAACAAGGTCGTGAAAATGTTTTGATTGAAAATTGCCTGTCAAACGGGGCAAAGTTATCCTTGGGGCTCCTATAGCGTTACGTTTGTCTTCCTTTTCTAGAAGTTTTTAAGACCACACTGCAAAGGTTTCGATACCTTTGTTATGTAAATTGCAGTCATGTACGCCCACTTGTCAGCAAACAGTTTCCAGAAGCTAAATACCGTTTTTTAAGACAACTATGAAAAGCTAGATCGTTTTTGCATAAATTATATTCTATTCTTTAGGAAAAATTAGTCGAAGAAGATGACTAAATTTTCTGCAAGTGAACAAGTTTTTTTTTCTCGCCTCAATTTTCCCTAGACTTTTCTTATCCCGATTTTATTTTACCAATAGACAGTGGATACGAAACTAAGCGATTAGTGGCTTTATAATGTCGATCAGGTGTCCAGGATATCGTGAAATAAGAAAAATGTGGCATCAGGTTCGATCATATCTTTTTGGAACAATGAATGGAACTATACTCTATAAATTAAGAGAATTTCCTTGCTTCAATTGGCTAATGAGCTTCAAAATAAGTTCCGTCAAAGTGTTTGAATAATATTTTAGTTTGTAGGATGTATGATCGCCATTGGGAAGGGTTTCGAAATGCGTTTGAATGAAAATAGAGATTTTTCGATCTAGGGAGGTGGGGTGGGGGGGGGGTGATGTTGGATACTTGCAACCCAAACATGATTTATCAATATGATTTACACTGTTATTGTTTGTTTTGCTTTTTTGTGTGCTATCAAGCTTTTTTAGTTGCTAGAGTGTCGCTCACCTGTAGCCATAAACGTTTGCAATTGGCCTCTAGATTAATTACTACACACAAGAGGGGAAATTTGCGTATAGTTTTTTCATTAAATATCGTTTACAAAATATGTTGACCTTTGTTAGTAAAGATTTCTTTGAGTTTTATATCCCCCCTCCCTCATAGCGATTTCCCCTGATCTCGTCACAACATTCTCGTCAAAAACCATTCTCCCCAACAATAATGGTGATTGTTAAACAAATGTCGCTCAAACTACACGAAAGAATGCAGACTCAAATCCTCATTCGTCACTTAGTAGTTATTGAACTTTGTCCAAGAGGCGATGGAAGGGTATCTGAAATCCATTAAATTAAACTATTTGAACCAGATTGAAGTTAGCGTAGCAAGTCGTTTGGAAACGATTGTAGTCCACCGTATCCAAATCCTGCTTTGCTCTTCTTTCAATCAAGCTGACACGACCATAACCTTCGGGCTACTTTTATCATATCCCATGTTGTTCTTTTATGGTTTTAAAAGTTAAGACCAATAAGCAAGTATTTTCTAAAGCAGAGCTTTTTTAAGTGGAGAAATAAATTTTTTACTTTTCACAGAATAAGTTTTTTGCATGTTCGTCTTTGAATTTTTAATCCGGCACGATACCCCTTTAATTATTTGTAAAGTACGTTTTCCTCAAGCTTTTCACGGAAAATTTCAGACCATTTTATCGTTTGACAGAGATTGATGTCTTTTGTTTTATTCTTTTATCAGGAAGGCCATGTCAGTCCCACATTCTGATACGCCGTCACATGTGGAGGGAAGAGCTGAAAATTGGTTTCAAAACGCAAGGAAACAGGTTTTTCCGGATAAAGTTGACTGGAGCGTGAGTACTTTCCCAAGATGCCATTTTTCATTTGTTTCTGGCCGTTTCTGGTCGTTTCTGGTCGTTTCTAGCCGTTTCTGGCCGTTTCTGGCCGTTTCTGGTCGTTTAAAAAGCCATCGCTAGAATCTCAAAACCCTGTCTATGAATATAATAAAGATAATGTAACAAACACACCCTTAAAGTTTGCTATGCAATCAACCGTATGTGAGCTTCATCTTCTGTCTAACTCCTAATTTTTTGCCAGTATAGAAGACCAGGGGCGAAACTTCACTATTTCCATTAGGGGGGTATGAAGCTTAGTTGCCCGACGAAAGGGCGTGGCATGCTTGATGAAAGGGCGTGTCCTACATGAACTTCATTTTTAGAGCACATCGCCTCAAGGGCTGAAATCATCGGGAAGCCCGAGAGAGGGTCTTTAGACTCAGGCTGTTTGTTTTGAGTAAAAAAATATGCCTCTAGTTTTTCTGGTGTTGGCTATAAACATTTGTTTCCGATAAGCAAGCATTTGTAAGGCCTGTCTTTTCTATAAAAAAAAGTCTTCACTTTCTAAATCACCTAGCTATTAAGAGAGCAATTCAAAAAAGAGATTGAAGTAGGGTCTCAATTTTATCAAAGTGGAACACCAAAACACAGCTTGGAAATTTCGGAATTTAGAAACAGCTACGCAGATTACAATGTTCCAACAAAAAAGAGCTTCAGTTGCATTCTCTGAGTTTCATTTTCAATTTTCGGTTGCTCCGGAAGCAATTTCAATATTTTTAGACACCCAAGCACAAAGTACGTATATCTAAATTCACCATAACAAAAACACACTTTACTTTCTGTCTATACTTTTGCTGTCGATCAATACTTCAGACTTCATCTCGAGGCGAAGATAAACATGTGCGCGTTGAGCTCCAGACGAAAGCGCTGATCAGTGGACGGACGAAAGACAGAAATGTATATATGTTGCTGTTCCTAGCCTCCTTTCTGTTTTGTTTCCCCAACTGGGAGGAGATTGAAAAAAAGATGGGGGAAAAGACCATGAATTAAAAAGCCAACCTAGGGCAAAAAGTAGCAATAAAAGTGCGACCTAAAGAAAATTTCCAGATTTGCCCGACAGATACACTAGCAGCCATAAATTTGCCCGACAAAATCTGCTTTTTTGAAGATTGGAGGGGTGCAGCACCCCCCCCATACCCCCCCAGTAGTTTCGCCCCTGTAGAAGACACTTATGTTGGTTAAACGAATTCTCTGTTGCTTACCTCCTTTCGCGGACGTTCGAAGCAGATCGGCAAGTTGATGACGTCATAGAAACTATTATTTAGCGTTGTTGTGTTTTGGCTACATAATCAGAAATACCACCGTCAAACACCTCCAAGGATGCAAGATACGTGTAATCCGTTTTAAATTTACCTGAATGTGACCATTGAAAAACCCAAGCTTTACTAACGAGTTTCAGTTATTGTGGCCTAGCCCTATAGTTTTAGAACCAAAACGAAAATACATTAGTTTGATGGAGAAAGATCCTGTGCACATTTTGTCCCATCTAAGATAGTTTGTAGCAGATCTAGCTTATTTCGTAGATTTAGAAGTGATGAATGGTGTTGCTTTAGCTATTACATCATAGCTCAGTCATATCTTTTTATGCCGTCATCATTTTGTCTAGAGACAAGCGTTCGCTCCTGTTTACTGGTACAGGGAGAAAATGACAATCGCGTATTCAGTGCGATCTAAGCTGTTTCGCGTCTTTTTTTGAGCATACAAATCCTTTCGATGAATCAACATCGAATAAGTCAATGCAACGGATCTTCCATTATCATCATATGTTATCTCCAAACGTCATGTTTTGGCTTTAGAATCAAAGCAAGAACATACTAAACATATGCCAGTTGAGTATTAACCCAACCTACCATACGCTCACTGGATGGGGGATGAGCCCTTCAAAATCTATCTAAATTTTAACAAGGGAGAGGGGCCTAGTCTCGATCTCATCTCGATCACAAGCTCGATCTCACGACAACCCTGATCGTAGCTTGTTAGGATCTTAGCAACATAACACAGCCCGCTTGCAATACCATCTTCAGATTTCTTTTGTCTTTGCGTATAGCATGGCTCCTGACTAGGTTTCCCTGCTGTTCTGACTATCTATTTAATATGTTTTTCACTTATTGCATTGTGTTTTCTTTCTCAAAATTTATTTTACCATTTTCATATAGACATCTGCCGTAAATGGCGGACATATTTGGCTGGATGCCGATGCTTCTGGTTGCCATATCCAAGACTGCAAGGTGAGCCAGCTCATTTTGTTTGGGTATCAGAGGAGTTTTTTCTGCCTTTTCTTGTAATTTTAACATGGGTTTTCAGCTGAAATGGGAGGGTGTTTTCTTGCTAAAATTGACAATTAGGCTAAAAATTTCACTGGCAAAGGCCCATCGCCCTCCTAATTTCAGCCTTTGTGACCTTCGTTTTATTGCATTGTGAGCCTTGAACAGTATTCCCAACAACGCTCACTCGCTCTCTCAGGTATAAAGAACTGTTAGGATAAGATAATTTGAGTGAGTATTCATATTTCTGGCACCAATCATTGTTAAATCTGTTAGAGACACTCTGTATTTAAATATGGACGCTAATCAAGTTGAACGAGCCTGCTTGTTATTGCTGTTTTGCTATTATAATTTAATTTAAACTGGCTCTAGTTTCCTGCAAATCAGGCTGCATTATGCTCATATTAATAACGAACAACCGGTACCTAATTCCTAATTGTTATTGAGAAATCAATTAACTAGCAGCACTTCAAGAGATTCTGCCGAACAACTTTTACGTCATATTGATCTTTGCTGGTGTTTTATTGTACCCGATGTACTAACCTGATTACATTTTAGCTGGTTGTTAGCGTTTGCCCCCCGGATTTTGCTCATTATACCTGGATGTCATGTTGATCGCTCCCATGTGTTATTTTCCAGAACATTTTTGTATTATCGGGGACCGCGGAAGCAGAGGGGGGGTTACGGGAGCTTTAGCCCCCCAATAATTTCCAGACTGTACAAAAACCATACAAAAATCGCCATGCTCTTGGTTTTGAGCATATTCAAACCCCCCATCCCCCAAAAAAAGATGTTTTAGCCCCCTCAATCTGTATTATGCTCAGCGATCCTTGTGTATTATCCTTTAGGCATTGTTTGAGTGTAAGGCTTTCTTACATAGTATTGTCATTTTTCAAAAAAACTGCGCCTGAAGTTTGTGATAGCAAAATATCTTCTCTACTTTCGTTACATTTCGTCATAGAATTTTAATTATTTGTATTTCTCTGTTTCTTGTTTTAATTCCATTCCAATAACTTCAATTGTAGAAATCGGGAAACAGGAAAAAATGTGCAAGTAAGTTATATATTTTTTGTGATTCCAGATCTGAGTCGTTTTCTGGGTGTTTGCTCAAGAACCTCCTACGAACATCTACAAACATTATTCAAAATGATTTCTTTTTGAAAAAAGCAAAGAATTATGTTTTTTTGTATTTCATTGTTAATAATTCACAATTGTTACTCGTTATACACTTATCATCATTCCTTTTGCATCAGACACCAGCAAATTTCTCATCTTCGCCACTGCAATGTTATTTTATTTGATTCTAACAATGCCTTTCAAGAAAAATGCCTGAAAAATCTGCTCTGCAAACCCGCATTATTCAATATTGCATTCTTATTCCAAAGCTTTGCGTTCATATTGTAAGTTTTCCAATTTCTTAATCCTTATTTCTTATAATTGATCAAAGTTATCGCCAGAGAATGTCAGCAACGATCTGTAGGCCGAGTTAATGGAATAGGAGATAACGTGATTTGAGAAAATTTCTTCACAGTAAGCCATTGGATTCAATTGTGGCTGTAATTGCAAAAAATTGTGCCTCTTACTTTGAGTCTTCCAATTCATAAGTCCCTGTATTTCTTTTTTGTTTGAAATTTTCTATCTTTTTTTAATTGAATAGGACTCATTTTGTAGATACTTCAAATGCGCAGAAATTCGTCTCGTAGAAAAATGTTTTAATGTTTGGAAGTCTTTTAAGAACCTATTTGTTTGCTTGCTTATTTACAATATTTTGTTTGCTTACAGGCTGTAAAGTTTTGGTTCATGAAAAATGCATTGAGCAGCTAGAAAGGGTAGCTTTTCTCATACTTACATATATTACAATCTTGCAACAACACTGTTTCATCTCTTAAAAATCCGAAGTCCACGCTCCAAAGTCTCAAACGATGAGAAAAAGGCAGTGCATGAACTTTTGTGCTTTGTAAGATGAAAAAAAAGATGTTGAAGGCTTCACATTTGATTTTCCCTCACTCAACGAGCATCATGATTTATTAAAAGTACTTACAGAAGAAATTTCGTTCAACACGATTCACATTTTTTATTATTTTTTACTCATTGATACAAACACTAGGCCACGAACTCCACGAACTTTTGGTTAAACCAAACACCTACTATGTACCACGCTGTATTATTTTTGATGATATATATTTGTGATGATTCTTACCATAATTTTTTAAAACAGCAAATATTTTTAACATTTCGCGTTTTTAGTTTAAATTCTATTAAATGTTAGATATAAGCAAAGTCTTTTTCATATAATTTATTGTTTTTAGATAAACAGCTGCAAGTGCAGGCCAACTTTTGTCGAAGGATCAGCTGCAACGTTGAAGCTGGTATGTTTTGTAATACTGTTGATAAATATTTCACATAGAAGTTCTTTTTTGATCAGAAATGATTATTTCAAGAATGAAATGCTGCCTTCCCGTTTAAATAGTTAATTAGCCCAGCTATCTTTCAAAACTGAAAAGCTATGGTATTTTTACGTTGTCTACCCACCAACTGCTTGGCTTCGAGTTTCAGGCATGTTTTAACACATGTTGTTTGAGGCATGAAAGTTGCATGACATGGAGTTTCAATTATTTCCAAGCACACTTTTAGATTCATTGATGCTCAGATGCCTATATCCCGTTTTCTCGTCTTTTGGCAATTATCTGTTTTTGTGTGTGCAGTTTCCACAATTCAATAAGGGAGATCTGAAAATGGCCTCATTTCTGTGAATATAGTCCTGTTATATATTTACTTTATGTAATTTGTCATGATCATGTTCAATATGCATAAATTACAACATTCACTGCCAAATCCTTGTGAACATGGTCTTATTTTATTTTTGATTCAGTCACTTGCTATTATTTTGATATTTTAACGAATTTTATATTGTTTCAGTTTCCGTTTCATTGTAAATAATTGTGTGATAAGTCAAGCTTAACTGTTAGTATTAAAAGTTTTGCTAGTTGTCGTGAAGCAGATAAGCATTCTCTGACCTTAGGCGACTCTTGATTGGCTAATACAGCCAAAAATCTTCTTGACATGTATGACACGATTTTAATTGGGTTGCCCTATCGGTATTTGCTTTTCATCAAATAATATTTCATTATTTGAATAATATTTCATGAAATATTATTATATAATTTGATATTGCAGCCGTTTCCACTTCACCATGTAGCGCATCGACGGAAACAGGACGGCAAATGTGATACATGTGGCAAAGTACGCTGCTCTTTCTCATCCTGCTAACATAATGTGTTTATATTTTGATGGCTAAATGACTTTCTTGCGGTAAATTGTGGATTGAAATAGCTGGGATTATTTCATCTTGTGAGTCGAAGGCCTATAGATTCTGATCCAAGGGCTTGATTCATTTAGTCCTTTCAGAGTCTTGAACCTTCTCCATTTTTAACTTCCTGTAAAAGATATGCCTTCCTGTAATTCGCTTCGGCTGGATTCGACACGTGAAGCTGTAAATTTGCCCCACAGAAACCTGTAGATATAGGAAAAACAATGTAAAAATAGAGGATGAAAAAGCGACTGTTAGCGAAAGAGGTTTTGTAAGAGGTAAAAGGGGCAAGCGAAGTTTTTATTTCTAGTCTAAGAATTTAGCCTAAGAGAAAATGGATTTAAATGCTTAGTATAGAGGACCTCAATATGTAATCACATCCAAACCTTTGTTATATATCCTTTCAAGGGAAAAAGGGCACCAAAAAATAAAATGCTTTCTGTTCAAAAGGAGCATTTCGTATTAATTTCACTTATGACGTTGCAAGCTTGGACATTTCATGCAAATTTGTTTGATTTTTTTATATTTCTCGACTTAGTGGTGTTCATAACAGCCTTGGCACTTAAGCCAATCATTTTTATTTCGATACAAGAACTATCTATTGTTCTTTTACGTGTTAACTTGAAAATGGCTTTGTAAAAAACATTATTAAACTGGATTTTTCGTTTTCGTTTTAGTATTTTCAATCAATGTTATCATTCCAATCTGCCAAGGTACGTTTATTTTTGAGAAAGTTATTTTGATCAGTTTGTGGGGTATTAATTCATTCATTTCAAACAACCTTTTGGTGGTACAAAACTTGAAAATGGCTTTGAAAAAGCAAACATTTGAGTAAAGTAAAGCTTTGTCTATGTTCTGACGTTTTAAACTCTGAAGACTGTCAGACGAAAAGCTTTAGTTTACTCAAATGATTGCTTAATTCATTTCAATTACAACAGTGTATAAAAGACAAGGGATCTGTCAAGCAAAACTTGCAATCCCCTTCTACTTGCTAATCTAATGGAATTCAGTTCGCTACATGTTTTGTAAACTCTCTATATATATAGTTTTCAAGCTATTAATGCTTGAATTTCGATAATTAGTTTATTGAGTTAACGAGGAAAGGAATTCGGGTGTGGTGATACTGTGGCCTAGATTTTACTTCATATTTTCTCCGCAAGACTTTGTCTACCTATGAAGAGCTTGTACCTTTTGAAATTCGCAAGATGGACCTGCCTTTGATAAATACTGTTCTATTTCATTTGAACGAATATTTCAGATTCTCAGAATCTGTATATGAAGCTCTAGGATGTGTTGTGTTACAGGATATACAGGCAATCTCTTTAATTGCCAGCAAAAAAGCTTGTGCGTAAAACCGCATGTACAAGATTTAAGGCAAATCACAGTTCAACATAGCGTGATTATGAATAAATTGATCACGTTAATCCGACAGATTTTGAATTGAAATATTAATTTGAATTTTTCAACTTGAAAATTCTATTTTGTCAGTCAATGGGTGTTTTCATACGTTTCGTTAAGTGCACATTAATTTTTGACCTAGGAAGCAATTAAAGGCGAACATGCCTAGCAGAAACCAAATCTTTGCTCGTTTCTTCCGGAAAGGGGCAAATTTTCAACCTTGTAACTTAATACTTATAAAAACAGTTTCACCATGCCTACCGCAACAGAAACTTGTTAATTGAAGTGAATACGATGTTTTTGCCTGAGAGGCCCTTTAAACAAGGTTGTTAGCACACCCTTCGTATGGACTTTCCTCTCACTAGGGAGACTTTCTTTTCATTAGTATGTCATCTTTCTGTGTGATATGCTTACATCTAAGCACACGGTTGAAATATCTTGAGCATGAACTTGTGTGACAACCTGCCATCTCTCTACATCTGCAATCATTTCATTAAAATTAATTAAAAATACATTATCCTTCTACTGGCCCTCGCTCTTATTACCCAGCGTATTCAAAATAATCCTTTTCTTTATCGTGTTTGACGGCTTGCTGAGTAACTCAATAACCAAATAATAAAGTTTTTAGGAAATCGTTTTATACTTCGTTTTGATATAGCATATTTGACACTTTTTGTACCCCTTTCGTGTCTGACCTCTTCTTTTTACCCCCTTCCATATCTCTACTTTTGCCTTTTTAACAGTTCATTTTCTACACTACCCCCTTTCTTTATTGTCCCTACCGGTAATTCTACAGTTGTTTCTGCCTTTTCCCTGCCTCTCTTGCTTTATTTCTTGCTGTTGTTTTTGAATATTTTATGCAAGAACCCCCCTTGTTTTTTAGCATTCCCCTGCTGCTTCTATCAAAATGAATTACTTCCCCGCCCTCAACCCAACTTCTATTTTGCCAGACTCTTCACTGCTTCTAATGCTTTAATATTTTTGTTTGTTTTTTACAGGACATGATTGCAGTAAATTGCTCTTGGTGCAAAAAAGCTGTAAGTCTTCATCAAATTCAGCGTTTTTGAACTTTTTTCTAAAATTTCTTTTCCTAAAAATGTTGCATATTTGTTGGTAAAGTGACAAGCTCACGGGAAGCAAATTTTTCGCTAGGCAAGTCAACTTAAAACTTTTTTTGGCTTTAGTGATAATTATATTTTCAATTTGGGGAGGACGAGGGGGGGTTGCAGTTATAAAATGCCATAGAATATTTTACTTTCAAACCATTTTGTGTTCCCGCTGTAAAAACCCCTTCAAACCCTAAGAACAACTTTCTCTTCGCGCCGCAGATTTCCATCTTCCGAGGACCAATGCTTGATTTTTTTGTATAATGGTGTCCTAATTTTGAATTTTAAAATAATAATGTTTTCATCATTTTAGAATATTACACCAGACTTTTCACGTTAATGTTTCGCTGTAAGCTTTTCGATGTATTCCAAAGACACAATTTGCTTTACTTAATATTTTCGGCTATTTTCAAAGCTACAAGTAAAATTCATAATTTCAGGTCCACAATAAACCAGAGTGTTCCAAGGATATGTATATGGATGAAAAATGTACCCTTGGAATGCACCACAGATTGATAGTGCCGCCATCTTGGATTGTGAAGCTTCCTCCTCGTAAGGTTAGCCACGTGACAGTACAGTTGCTCTAGGGAATTCAATTGTTGCGTCTCCTTTAATTATCTGCTAGTATATCAAGCAGTCAGTGTTTATTTTGAAGGAAATTATTTCGAAATGAGTAGAAAGATTTTTCTCGAATTATTTTGTCGAATTGCCTGAAGAGTATAAGATACGTGAAGAAGCTTGAGAATTATAAAGCTATTGTAAAAGACGGGAATCTAAAGACTGAAGCTGATAGTTGTGATTATTTGCCAAAGCAACCGTTGGCTTAATTTGATACACATGTAGGCCTTCCACGAGGGCTTTTTGTTTACGGTGATGAATCCTCGTTGTTTGCAAATTTTGCAAGATAATTATTTCTCACGGAACGGGTGGTTTTTTCATCAATCATAATTTGGAAATAAGTTTGTTAAAATACTTGAATGAATTAATAATGGAAGATATTGTTATTGGCGGAACTTTTTCACAGCCTTGCGAACTCTTGTTTCTACATATTTACATATCATTTATCATCTTACAAAGGTTTTGGAAATTTCGGTTTCTTTCGTGCTTCTATGAAAATAGCAGCTGCTAACTCTCACTCAGTTTAAGAGTCCAAGTGTGAGACGAAACTCTTTCCACCTACGCAAGTCAAGATCCTTTGTATGACGTAGCCGATTGGTCAAAACAAGGCACCAATGAAACGTCTCCTTCTTCCTCTCACATAACTTTTGATCCTCATCTGGATATAAATTTTCAGCTTGCCACTGGTTATTATCTGGCGTTTATATGCTGAGGAACTAAGTGTTCTGTAGTATTTATGTTTCTTCTTTTTCTTGGTTTCTTCAAATTTTGCGTTACCAAAGCTCATTAACTTCTTTCTTTCTTAGTACTCAACAACGATGCCGGGTAAACAACGGAGGGCCACACGAAGGCGGTCGAGTAGGGTATGAACAATGCTTAATAAAGGGGGTATATTGCATAATAATTATCACGTGACTGTGTCTGGACATTACTGTTTATCAATCCGTCATTTGGTACTCGGTGTCCTATAAGCAGAGCTGTACATGCTTACATCAGAATGGTTCTGTGTTATAGCATTTTGATATTATATTTTCTTCAAAAGAAGCCGCCCTTGGACTGAAACCGCATACACTAACCGCCCTTTTATTGAATGGATGGATAGCACCAAATCGCTTCATTATGACATAATTTCTATCTCTCGTTCTTCTGACATTTTATAAGTCATCTTTATTCCCCACTTTATACTTTCAACTAATCGTCAAACGTTGATGCTTGTTCAGGCTCGATGCTTAACAAGTAACTGTGTTTTTGAGGAGGATCTCACTGGCATATCACAGGCCGTTTCCAATCTGGGCGCATTTTAAAAGCTCACTATTTAGCGTCTGTATATTCAGATGGAAGTCTGTTTTTTATCAACACTGTCACTAATTGCTGATGTAGACTCTTTTTGTCCCCAGGAAAGACGTGCTTTTGTGGTAAGATGTGTTTATTTTTCTATTTTTTACTTGATGTAATATTAAAAAGAGCATAATTGATGATAAGGGCAAAGTGTAGAGCGCAAAAAACCAGGAGTTTGTAACAGTTAGTTTCTGATGTTAAAGGTCATTGTTTCAATCGAAGGGAAGGCTTTAAAACAAGGCCCATGTGGTACTGCCACCCTCTTTACAAGTTATGACTCACTTTTGTGAGGGTTACTTAAAATGTGAATGGCAGCATCGTATTGTTCTAGGAATTGCAGAGACTATGATAAAGGATCGGTTTAAAATGTCTTTATATTTATTCATTATCATCAAATACTTGGTCGCTGCTTCAGATCTGAATATTTTATCGTTTTGTTTTTTAAGATCAAGCCTATACCGGGAAGCGAGGATAAGATTCCAATAATTGTCTTTGTGAACCCAAAAAGTGGTGGAAATCAGGTTTGAATTCTGAGGCCTTTTATGTACCGAAATCTGTTAATCAATTGATTCATGTGAATTGCATTTACATTAGGATTGTTGTGTGGAAAAGGCTAGAGATGGGATGGATTGCGTGGTGAATTAACTGAATTTATGTTACGAGTTTAGCTAAATACATCATAAACAATTTGGGTGGGGGGGGGGGCTGGGGATTTGGCTTTCGCTTATGGTGAAAACAAGATAACAATGTGAGAAATTCAGACAAGTGAATGAGACCAATCACCAGACGGTAGGAGGACGTTTGCTAGCTAGCCTTTCGGGCTTGATGACAACTGATTCCATTCCTGCAAAGTTGGTTAAAACAATTTTACCCCACATATCCCGATCCAGGTCTATACAAAATTGTAGATTTTGTCCTTTTTTGCAGGGAACGAAAATTATGGAGAAATTTCAGTGGCTACTCAACCCAAGACAGGTTAGTATCCTCTTGTGAATTGGTTTCCTCTTACCAACTCCGTTTGTGTGTAATGCTACAATCATGGCAAAAATTCTGTAAACATCCAGATATATGCATTGTGTTTTTATATTTTTCAGCTCTCCTACTTCCGCATCTTTTGCCCCTGAACAATGTTGATAATTTAGACAATTATCATAAAAGTCGCAGAAAGAAACGTACTTCCTATCTCCTACGTCGTTTGGTAGTAAACATTGTTCAAAGGGGGAAGGGGATATCTAAATTTGCCCTTGAAAACTGACGTTATTGTATCAAGACTCTTTGCAAGCATTACAGCTCTATCGTTTTCGCTTATTCTTAAGCTATCGACATATAATTGAGTGATTTAGGCCATCTGCCGATCGACAATTTGCCTGACGATAAGGATGATATCACTCAGATGCTTTTTGATTGCCCAATAGTTGCTTGAGAGACTATTGTATCCGTCGATGGCCTTTAAAGGCTCTTGTGCAACCGGCATGCCTTGCGACTATATTTTCAAAACCGGCCTAGTATCGTACTGTATGAAAATACAAAACACAGTTAATTTTGTCAAGAAAGCTGCCGCTAAGCATGCTGGTTGCGCAAGGGCCTTTAAATGCATATTATATTTAATGTGTCTCACAGCATTATGCCGGAATATGCCTCTGCTTTTCCTTGACAATTACCTTGGACTCTGCTTTGATAGCAATTTCTGAATCTCTGATAGAAATTTGTTGACCCCTGCACACTGAAAGAGGTGCAAAGACGACTTGATTTAGGTTAGCATAAAGCCCTCGGCTGGCTTTTTAGGGAAATCCTTTTACTTGTCTTTTTTTAATCCCCATGTATTATAACGTCTGTGCCCGGTACTGTATTTGTTTACAAGTTAACTATGCAAATCTCCCAGCGCCTTTTTTAGTCGTGATACAGTCAGGCTTTTTATTGCATTGGACAATATCCATTGTTTGGACAACTGAACCAATCAAATGCTTTATTGACCGACGGCTTTTTATGTTGTCTTTATCGATTTTCATTTTAAGGTTTTTGACCTAATGTCTGATGGTGGACCAAGGTTTGGGTGAGTATCTTTGGTCAATCAATTTCAACATCACTTTTTTTTCTCTGGAAGCATATTTATTTTATTCATTTGTTGCCTTTTTAACTATTCTTTCTTTCAAATAATTTTGTGACAAAAATTCGTTCATGGGTTCTTAATGGCATCAAATATTTCTTGAAGGTTGGAATTGTATAGAAAAGTACCTAATCTTCGAATTCTCGTCTGTGGTGGAGATGGTTCTGTAGGTTTACATTACTTTGTATTTTTCATTTTTGCCTTTTGTTGCAATTTACTTGCCTAAAATTGAGTGTGTTAACTTCTTCTTGTATCTCACCCTGAATGCATGTTTGATATCCACTTCTCCGTCGTAAGTTTATTTTATCTCGCTGTTAAGTTTTTATCTCGTCTTTTATTGCAATTTACCTGCCTTTAGGTTAAACATGAGTGTATAATTCTTTTTTTATTTAACTCAGGCTGTGTCCTTGACAACCTTAATATGATAAAGTTCATTCTGACGATTTAGCCCATCAAATCTAGACCACAAAGCAGCTCTTTTGCATGAAAGTCTTAGCAGTTCGTCTATCATATTCATCATCAGCAACGAATCTTGTTCATCATTCGGTTAAAGATTTCATATGGTTGTCTCACTACTTTCCTAAAATCTAAAAAAATCTAGTTTTAAATCGTCTTCCTTTTCAGGTGGGCTGGGTCCTGTCAGAAATCGACCGTCTCAAAATGAATCCAACGCCCCCGGTCGCCATTTTGCCGTTAGGAACTGGAAACGACTTGTCAAGATTCCTTGGATGGGGTGGTGTATGTCATTTCTTTATGAATAAATTTTCTAATGCAGTGAATATTTCTATCTACTGTCTGTCATGTTATGCTTGATAACGTATAATCAGCGCTTCAAGTAATTGTCTGATGATAGCGTGAAACTCAGAGTTACAACTCAGAACCGTCCTGTTCTTTTGACCAATTGTAATTAGACACATAAGAATTTGTGTTAAAGTCGACCATATTTTAACTGATAATTAAGGGCAGCACCAAAACAGTAGTAGTCCCTTTAATAGTCAAATGTGGATATGGGTGTGTAGAGAAGGACTGTTCTATGTTGCAGCTTAGTGCGATCATATGCAACAGCTTGCATGTATGTAGCTTTTGAAGTATGGAGATAGATATTTATAGAGCCTGTCTTGGAAAAAATCTGCTATGGAGAAACTGGTGCCAGGATTTAAGTATAACAGATACAGGAATACAAATGTAACGAGGCTTTTGAAGGCACAGATGTTTATGTGAGCAGAAGGCCTTGCTCAGTGCAGCAGGATTTTCAGTAACTTAATACTTTTTATCGTATACTCATTGTTTTTTTTTTAATATTGTTAAAACAAACTGAAATATTGGCGTTGAATTTATTTATTTCAACAAGTTTTTTTAACTCTTGCATAATTTGAATATTTCCACAGCGAATGAGAAACAAAGAAGATTTATTTTTAAAGATATATGTGTGTACCCTATTAAAACTATGCTGGACGCTTTTGCAATTCGTTTTTCCTTTTTAAAACTCATTACACTTTCGGTTTTAGGGATATACCGATGAGCCTCTTTCTCGAATTTTAACTCAAATCGAGAGTGGTGTTGTTGAGAAGCTAGACAGGTATATTATGCCATTGTGCCATTAAATTATCGATTTTATAAATCTCTTCATCTTTTTCGTAATTAATCTTTATTTCATATGTCCTACTTCCTTTAATATTTCAGACTGCTCTAAACCTAGCTTCAATCCTTGCCACAATTATTGGAACAGTTGCGCAAAGCTAAAGCTTTTTTCAAAAAATCCCCCCTCCCCCCTACCCTCCCTCCATTACAATGTTTTTCAATTGGGCTGTTTTGATCCTGAAGGTAAAACTTTTTCCACTGAAAGCTGTATGAAGGTATTGAGAAAATAAATCAAATTTTTACGGAGAGAAGGGGTCGAAATTTTTGAAGCGGCAGTGATATTTTGGTAAGGTAATTTTAGACTTGCTTTGTTTATTTGGATACTGCAATGGAAAGGCATTCCAATTATTTTTGGCAAGGATTGTAGCTAAGTTTAGTGACAACATAGTTTTCGTCTCCGAAAAAGTTATTTCAAGAGCAATTTTTTGTATTAGAGTTGTATAATTTTAGAAGAATAAAAGTTATTTATGCATTCGATATTTCCTAAATCAGCATTTTGGCTTCTCAAATTAAAGTAAATTAAAATCGTTATTTTTGTTACTCTAGTTAGGTTACGTGCTTCTTTTTGTAAAGCTATGTTCGAAGTTCGACATGTCTAGCAAATTGCGTTATTCTATTTGCATTCGTTTATTTTTATGTTCTTTCAGTTTCTCACCTGTCCTGTTAACTTCGCTCGCGCTGTTTTCTCTGTAGGTGGAATTTGGATGTACGATCAATCCAAAGATCTCCTGATGAAGCTGACACTGGGGAGGAGGCACAAAGCAAGGTACAAATCTGGTAGTAATGAATTTCTTTAGGACAAGTTGCCTTCCGTGGCTTAGCTATGATAGCTGTTTTTGAATGTATGCAAGGAGATGTGTAGGAAACATTTGTTTATATGTCTGTTCACTAGTGTTTTGGGAGCGAACGTGAGGCAGCCCCCGTCTTGCGGTCAAAAGCCTGTGTAGTGAGCTTAATCGTTATTACCCTTAACCTTTGACCCCAAGATGGAAGTGATACTTATTAAAGATTGGCTTCTTTTTCGCTCCAGTAACCGCCGAACATGAACCAAAAATTGAGCTCCACTTTAACTCTGAACCATGATTTTGGTCTTTCTCGACAAAAACGTGACTTTATTGCCCAATTATGAGTAGACTATTTCATTCAAATAGCTCCCTTTGACCCTAAATACTGGCCTGTTCTTCTCCTGTGTTTTTTCTTCAATCGATTGATATATTTTTTGATGCTTAAAGTTCGTTTTATGAATAAAACCACAGAAAAATGAGATGATGTGCCGTTCTTTTTCAGCTCCCCTTAAACGTGATGAATAACTATTTCAGTCTTGGTGCTGATGCTGATGTTTGTTTAGAATTCCACGAATCGAGAGGTATTCTGAATTCTTAGAAATTACACCATAATTCTTGTAGATCCTTCTTCCAGTTCTAGATAAATCAGTGATTCAGTGTCCAATACACACCTTTACTGACAATATGATTTATGGGATATTTTATTCGGAATATCAAACATTTTTATTTTGTTTGTTTACTGAACGTCTACTTTATAGACTTTATTTGTCTTTATTTTCTAAATTGCGAATAAAATATATATTGTTCAAGCTTATTGAGAATGCTTGAGATGAGTTTTCATGGAACTAACTCGTATCGGAGATTCCTAAAAGGAAGTTTACCTGAGCATTTTGTTCGAGTAGATGTTTATGCGAACGAATGGAATCAAATTTATGTATGTAAAAAGCAGAAAACGATCAAGGAACAAAACTTCCATTTTGCTGTTAGTCTTTCCTCACATTTTGCCAAAAACCTGATTTACCGGGGCATGTTTGTTTTGTAGATAAACCTTCATTTTATAACAGTTTCTTTTTGACAATTTGCAGAAGCTAACCCAGACAAATTTACAAGCCGATTTCGAAATCTTGTTTTTTACGGAAAGGTGTGTATATGTATATATATGTATGTACGGTGAAATCTCCAGTGTTGGCTTCGGAGATTCCTCGCTCATTTCATTGGGCCGTTTGGCTCAGTGGAATGAGCATGGGTTTTTGAAGCAGCGAACTGGAGTTCGATTCCAACCAAGAGTGGTTCGATACAATTTGGCAGCACCCTTGTGGAAAGGTTTTCCTCCTGTCAGCTTTTGCCTTGTGATATAAATATATATATATATTTATATTTATTGTGCTTTCACCTTCCTTACCCTTCTTGAAATTTTCTTCTTGTGCAATGCACAATATCGTTTGGTAGAAATAAAGTTGGACCTCAATAAGTTAACTACCTCTTAAGTCGATCTCTAGCTATCTCGAACTTTTTCTGTCTCCCTTGTTTTTTTTGTTGCTTTTATACAAAAAAGCCTAAATAAGTTGAACTCCGGAATAACAGAATAACTCGATAAGTCCGTCTTTTACTCTTACTTTTTGCAAACTAGTCCACTTATGTTAATCAAGATCAATAAATTCAACATGAAATTGCAGTCCAACTGAGTTCAAGCAAGTATTCTTTTATCACATCCGTAACCATTCTTGTTTTTATTCAGGCTGGTGGAAGGCAGGTTCTACAGAGCAAATTTAAGGATTTACATAAAGGCATTGATCAATTGATTGTAAGTGGAAATCTCCTCTTAATTTGAAGCCTTATGTAGAATTTCTTGCCAGTTTTTACATATTTATTTGTTATATAGATGTTGTTTTGAAGATGACACCATTTTGGGTTTTCACAATTTTATAATAACAGGAACAGAATCGAACTATTTACAATCAACATATTCAGCGTATACTAGCGAGCTCCTAACTTGTCCATATCTAACATCAAGCGTGAACAACTGACTCATAATTACATAATCCGACGTTGAGGTCTCGGCACTAGTGAAAGGATTAACGGGATGTTTCTCCTTCACAACAGAAGTTCATGTGAAAGTCGTTCTGAAGGTATTATCAGACTTCTAGCCAGAGCTGTCCCTTTGAAAGTAGTAGCAAAGCTAGCCTCGACATTATTGCTATCTACCCATGAAGTGCAATTAGAAACGGATTAAATATTTATTGTATTATGTATTTGTAGTATTTTAATGTTTATGAAATATTATGATGTAGCATTATAACGGAATATATACATATGTAGTTTTATAATTGTGTCATTAGTATTGTTTGCATATATGTCCATTCCCAGGAGGTAGTCATGATATTCTCCAGTGGGTTCCATCCTTGTTATGTAGTTTAATAGTTCGTACGCAGTGTTTAGGTAATTTGTTATTGTTTTTATACTGAATAGTTGAAAAGAATTTCATCAAAGAATCTCATGCTCAAAATGTTACCTAGCAGAAAGATTTTCCCTTCATTGAAATTTCTAAATTCAAGAATAGGATTGTTATGAATTTCTGTCCCGCCTATGCTGTATTCGTTGGTACCGATTTACTCTTCAGTTACCTTATGTTCTCTTAAGCAATTGAAATTGCAATTAAGCAAAAGCAAAGTGTGAGCAATTGCAATCATATATAAACGTTTTGAGTTGCCACTTACGATTGCATTGTCTGTGCTTTATTCTGTATCCAAGAGTCTTCCTAGGCTAACCATCCGGGTTGCACTTTCTTTAAAGCTGCATTCGCATTTCGATTCCTCAGTCAATGCAATTTTTGACGCTAAATGCTTTTTAAATCAAAGTTACTTTTAATGCGAAGTTTATTTTTTCTCTTTCACGTTTCAGTGTGATGGCCGAGATTTAACTGAGCGTATTCATGAATTAAAACCCGTTTGTATCCTGTTTTTAAACATTTCAAAGTGAGTGTTCAGATATCAGTTCCATATCGAGTTGATTCACTTTTGCATTTTGATAAAGGAAGTTGTCTTGAGTTGATAACGAGGTTTTCAGGCACTTAAAACGAGGCGACAGCTATATTTCATTGTTTAAAGGAGTGATGTCGAGGTCCGCTGGTCTGTTAGCTACGTTTGTGATTATCATGGTGACCGCTGTTTCTTTCTGCAAGTTTCAACTGACAATTTATATTTATAAAATTTTATGTCAAAATTAGATTTACTATTCAATTCATGGATATGCTGCTTTTATCTGGTTTTATCCCCAATAATTGCATGATACTTACAATTTAAACTTACAATAACTACAATTTAAAACTCTTCAGTGACATCTACCGATGCAAGATTTCTCTGGGTACCATGGTTTCTTTCCTTTGTGGAAAGGGTGCCCGTTGTTATTTGGGAAACATTTTAGCAAATGTTGATGGAGTTTTAGCTAAATTTTTTTGCTAATTATGGTTCCCTAACAATTAGAGATTCAAAGGAATTTTTGCGTGAACTTAATTATTCTGTTTTTTCCCCCTTTCTATTAGATACAGTGCTGGCACATCACCTTGGGGACATCCCACTGGCGGGGTTAGTTTTTAATTTCTTTTTGTACAATAGCTAAGGGGGTGGATGAGAAATTTCCCAGATAGTAAGAAACTGGCTGAATGCCTAGCAATCTTCTTAAACTGGAAACAGAAGGAATATAAGGAAGACTCTGGTTTTTTAAAACGTATTAATAGCAGATAAATACAATCTTGATAATGTTCCCACAGTTTCTTTTTGCTCTCGATGTTTCTAACGCTACGATGAGCTTCGTTATATAAACATTGCTGTTTTTGTATAACTCCTGAGGCTCGAAAATAGCAAGCAGTAGTTTGAAATAAGGATGTATTTGTGATTTTCTTAAAAATAATTTATAGAGGGTGGGAGACGTTTATTCTAGACTACATATGTTGTAGACTACTATCTAGACTATAATCAGGACCCTAATGATAACAGTACATATTGTACTGATAGGTTATCCTGTTAAAACATTCGATTTTATTATTATTTTATTATTATTTGCTTTGGTTTGCTCCACAATAACTCTGTTGTTTTTTCTACATTATAAGGATCCACACTTCCTAAACATTGATGATTTTTATCTTTACTGGCGAATTCATTTTAGGATTTTCTGCCTCAAAGTTGTGACGATGGCTACATCGAAGTAATTGGTTTTACCTCAACATCGATGGTAATTTTGCTACATTATACAAAGTTTTTGTTAGAGTTATCAATCTGAAATTGTATATGTTTTGCTAAAGAAAGATTAGTGAAACAAGAAAGCGACCAAGAATTAGCAGTCGAAACCATACTGCTCTCAAGCTTGATGTTTTTTTCTGGCTTACATTGCTATAGCATGAGCTTCAAATCTTTGATTGGTTAATACAGCAGACACACCCCCGAGTTCTGACCAATCAGATAACAAGAAACTGTAAACAAGAAACTGTTATCTGATCGGTCAGAACTCGGGGGGTGTGTCTGTTGTATCAACCAATCAAAGATTTGAAGCTCGTGCTCATTGCTATAGTATCGTTACAAGAAATTTGAACAATTTTTTTGCGGTACAGAATTTGAAAATGGCTTTGAAAAAAGCAAACATTTTACGACATACTAAAAGCTTTTTCGTCTGACACTCCTCAGAGCATAAAACGTCAGAATAGGTTCCGAAAAAACACGATGGAAAAATATATACCCAGTTGTGGATCGAAATAGGCCAATCAGAAAAACGCAAGCACAAGACCGGTATAGTTGACCAATCAGTGCCGCAAGCCTAAAGAAAAATTACCAATGGAGTCCAAGAGAGAAAACGAACTCCTTTTGTTTACACAATGGCGGCTTTTTCGTTTTTATGTAGATTGACTCCAACAACTGGGTATATATTTTTCCATCGTGTTTTTTCGGAACCTATTCTGACGTTTTATGCTCTGAGGAGTGTCAGACGAAAAAGCTTTTAGTATGTTGTAAAATGTTTGCTTTTTTCAAAGCCATTTACAAGAAATTGCATTCTGTCATGTTTTGCCCGAATATATATGTATTAATATGTATATTTATTTTGCTGTATTGAAATGTGAAAAATTTGCCGGAGCATTTAAAACTGAATGGTAATTAAAAATGAAAATCCGTACTAGGCGTTTTTTCAAATTTTTCAGTAAATATATTCAAGACACTGAATACTTTGTATCGGCCAATGGTTACGCTGTGGCGCGCATGACAGAATTGTTTCTAAGTTGCGTCTTAATGAGATCCTAATTTTACTTTTGATGCAGTAAACATGCTAGCGTGTACAGCTGTTTACGGTACAGAGCAGGTTAACAGCTTTGAACTGTTGATCAAATGTTTTTTTAGGTTGCAACGCAATGTGGTGGACATGGCGTTCGCATTGACCAATGCAGCCAAGCCATGCTATACACTAACAAGTCGATAACAATGCAGGTCGATGGAGGTAACCTTTTTCTGTTTATTGATTATAAAACCACTTCTGATTCAGTTGATTGCAGCAATCTCCGTCAAAATACACTCTGTAGGGGGCTTTCTTCGTTCGTCCATTGTTCATAATGGCATAACTGTTCTTTTGTGACTTTTGCCTATATTGGCGGGAAAACTGACTAGTAAATACAATACAACACACATTTATCAAACTCTTTTTTTACAGACCAGTAATTTTAATATTAAGTTCTTTATTTATCAATGTTAATGTATCAGTAACTTTAGTGATACACTAACTTTGATAAATATGCAAGCCAAATAGCTAAGTGTGACAAATGCTATTTGGATCAATTAGCATAATTTTGTATTTGGACACATGTTAGAACATTTCACCTTTTTAAAACGTTTTTGATATTAAATACGATGTCCTTTTTGTAATTTTTTTTAGAGCCATGTCGACTCAAGCCATCTCGGATTCACTTAAAACAGAGGAATAAATCGAATATGATTTTTAAAAAAAAGGTTTGTCTTTATTCTATTGTATGGTTTAAATTTGTTGATAAATATTTATTCAAACTTTTAGATATTATGAGCCACGAATTTCAAGGCGATGGACAGATACTTTAAGTCATCTGTCAATCAAAAATTGACCAATCAGTGAGCGAGATACCAATGACACCCTTATTGATTGGTTAATATTTATTGACTGATGGCTTAAGCCGCTTCGATATCTGACAATTGCCTCTGACCTTAAAACATGATGATAAGGAAAAGTTTTCTCTTTTCTTAGACTTTGATCAAAACTATTTCTTTACTTGAAATAATGTAAACTAATTTCATTTTAGCATCAAAGATTTTATAATTCCCCGCAAGAGTAAGTCTTTTTTATTCATTTTTTGGGCAATTCATTGTAAAACTATTTCCATGGCCTCGAATTATAAGCCTACTTGATTGCATTTATTTATTATAAGAGCTAGTTATTTGTAGACAAGAAAGGATAAAAATGAAAATTGATTCCAAAAGACAACAAAAAACCTGTCCCTTGAAAGAATTTATTTTCCTTAGTCTATGTTCTGATTTGCTCCTCCTCCGTAGTTATCTAAGATCATATTTTCTTGACGAACAGAAATCCTTCAAGCTGACTAAATTAGATTTTGATAGCATTGATTCTGTTATTTTGATGCATTGTACATAAAGTTTTTTATTATTTCTTTTTCTTTTAGATCACAAGTTGTTTCTTCGAAAAAATTGAATCTAAGAATAAATTATTTGACCTTCGTTCAGTATGAAAAATTAGTTAGATACGACATCGAAGAATTAAAAAGTGTTGGTGAGTCCAGTTCTCCTTTATGTTAGTTCCTTTTGTAGGGATTCACTTTTTATGACTTTTAGCGTACTTAACATCTCAGTTCTGGCTAATTGTTTCAAGTGCTTTTATACCTGGCTGTAGGAGGCTTACAATCTGGTAGAAACATACGTCAGCATTATTCCAGTTGCTATAGAGTACCGAAGTGTGACGTCATTAAAAATCTATTTTTAGAATTTCTTAAATTTGGCCGCATAATCTGAAGAAAGAAATGAAATACCTCTCAATGTGCAAAATTAGCTAGATGTGTTCCAAATTGGGCGAGATATGGCCAATGAAAGATTTCAAGTTTGTTAGCGGATTACTGTTATTCTGGCCTGGTTCATAAAGTTATGAACCAAGACCAAATAACAGAGGTTTGATGGGGCAAGAGCCTGTGCTCAAGTGGCCATATAAGCTTATTTTGCATAGTTATAGGTATTTCATAGTGCTCTTTCAGGTTCTGGGATCAAAATTCAGAAATTCTAAAAACTAATTTTTATGACGTCATCACTTCGGTACTCTATGTCGGGTATATATATATTTATTCAAAAACTAAAGCGATTAGTAGCTCGTGAAGTTGTGAAGACATTTTTAAATCCAAGAATAAGAATCGCTCATACCACTGGCGACCAGTCACTACATCCTGTTTCTCGCCGTTTCTCCGTGACGTCATTTTTGCACCGCACTCATTTACCAAGAGACAGTTTGTTCTTATCTAAATACAATTGTGATATATACCAGCAATTTTTCATGCACTGAAGGCCTATTGTTTTGTGTGTTTGATGCTGTTTGTCAAGAACATGTACTGATCCAGTTCTACAAAGTGTTCACAGCCTAATGTTTTCATTGCATATTACGATAATTCTACTCCCTCTGCAGTAGGTACATGCCGGCGATAAATCTCATTCCATGACAATTTTTCTTCTGGATTTCTAAAATTATAACCGTTTGCTGATTTTTATCGTTTTCAAGGCAAAACCCAGCCGTCTCTTGTTCCCACTTCATTCTCACGACAGGCCTATTTCATGTGCAATGAAACATTGTAGCATTGTAGCAACGTGCAATAGTCTTAAGCAAGGACAATAGCTTGTAGATTCATTTGTGACGACATTAATAATTCATTATCGAAGTTGTTACGATCAGGGCTCTCCAAAAATGAGCAAGACTCTAAATCATAGTTTGAGCCGACCATGAATCTCTTGATCAGTTGCCCTGCTGATTGTGCATATGACAACATGATGTCACGGTATTCTTCAGCTGTCACTTATTGTCATATTTGTGCTCTTTTCTCCTAGCTGATCCTATTTGGACATTGTCACTGGTTGATCTCGAAAGCCCGCTCGATGAGCTGCGTCAATATATCGAAAATCTAAGGCAATCGCAGGTGAGCTTGTCTCACTTTATACTCCGTTTTACAGGGACTAAAATTAACAGGATCGCGATCCTGGTCACCATATTGTTTGGTCTACACGGCCAAAACTGAATTAGGATCGCAATCAGATTTTGGATGCATACTCTATCATTTATTGTGCTAGAGTATTGTAAATAGGCATCTAGGCCTTGTGTGAATAAAAGGTTGAACATTGAATAAGAGGTAGAAAGTCAACCCTTTATCCTTGAAACAAGCCTATCCTTATTTCTTTTTGCGTTGTTAAGTTGTCATTGGATTCTTTCCTCCTACCAATGTCAATACGTTTATTTGATTCAACCAAATTGCTTGATGGGAAGGCGTTTGTAAAACCGGAGATAGGTTGGGCTATCCGCTCGTTGTTTTTTGTTTTATTTTGCCCTTTGGCTTAGCGACTGCGATCACGAACGGTTATACAAGAAATACTAAACGGGATCCGGACCGCAATACAATCCACCTCTGAATTGGGATTGATTCTTGGCGGATACGGTAATCAATCACGATTGGATATTCATACAAAAAAACTTTCAGGATGTCGCAATTTTCCTTTAGTATTACCTCAATCGTGCCACTCCTTTGTGTTCTTTATGTCTCTTCTAACTATAAGTTTATCAACGAAATATTTAGCAGCTTTCAAAATGAAATATTGAAACTAATTTTAGAAATTTTAGACCGAATACCAAGTCAATGCTAGTTATAGTCCCTTTCATAAATCACCGGCCAAATATTAATTCATTTTATTTTATTCGTCCTTTACAAAACCATTTATCGTTAATCTGATTTTTCTTTATCACTTTGTGCTGTTCCTTCTCGCCGTTTTCATACATAAACTCGATTCTAAGACTTTGACAGACGACCTATATACAATCATAGTCAGCCGAAAAAACTCTAGTCTGGGAGCTTATTGTTCGGTTTTTTTGTTTGCAAAGCGAACTTGGAAACACGTGCATTCTTATAACGTGGTCTAAGTAAAGGAACAGGATAGAACATTCTCTCATTTCACGATGTCATTTCTATTTCATATGGTATCATATGCCTTTCGTTTGCAATTTGTGTAACTGTTAAATTGTTGTAAAGCATATCTCTTTGTACGATTTTGCTAGTGCATAGTTCAATATCTGTGTATAGGATTGATTTGTCGCTCAAGATTTCAAGATTTCTTGTGGATTAACGTGCAAAAATTCATTGTGGTAACACAAATATTTTGTCAGTTGTAGATTTTATAAGTACCCCTTAACCCTTCAAATATCGAACCATGTCATGTATTCTTTGTTACACTTAATGGCGCAGTCTTTATCCATCAAAATCAAAAGTGATCATGTCATAAGATCAGTAAATTGTATTTTCAGGAAGAAATAAAGTCAAAACTTTCAGATCAATGGTGCTTTTTGGATGGTACGTATTTTTGTCTTTTACTGATACAGTAAAGCTGCCATATAATGGCAACGGTTTGGACTAATGTAATTATCTATTTTTGAGAGGTATCCGTTGTATAGAGGTGTCCGTTGTATAGAGGTGTCCGTGGTTTATAGGTGTCCGTGGTATAGATATGTCTGTTTCAAAGAGTTGGTCATTGTAGTAAGGTGTCCGTTGTATAGAGGTGTCCGTTGTATAGAGGCGTCCGTTGTATAGAGGCGTCCGTTTTATAGAGGTGTCCGTTTTATAGAGGTGTCCGTTTTATAGAGGTGTCCGTTTTATAGAGGTGTCCGTTTTATAGAGATGTCCGTTAATGGGGGTGCCACTGTATCCCATACTATTACGTTTTGAAAGAAACCAAGTATCAGAGAGGTCAGCGACCTTTTAAAATACCAACAGATTACTTCAAAATAATTGCAGTTTTCATGCTTCCTTCCAGCTACCTGGCCAACTAGGATCTACAGGATAGATGAAGCGCAGGAGAACCTCATGTTAGTAGGGGATGTCGTTGAAGATGGAATACATGTTCTTGATCTTTCGAGAAAGGAGGGCTCCTTCACCGATTCCTTTTCAGTGTAAGTTGGGTAGTACTTCTCAATTATTTTGCAAATCTGCTGTTAAATGTATTTATGATATAAATTTAATATGTCATTGTTTGTCATATGGGTCTTCTATATTAATGATTACTTTACTTGACATCTCTTGTCGAGTAAGCCACCCCCGTTTCTGTAGACAAATAGCACCCCCGTCGAACTTCATCATCATTACATTGACTGTAAGAAGGGGGCGGCTCATTCGGAAATTCTTAGTGCTTCTTATTAGGTGATACGGTTTTTACATGGGATTACTAGATACTGTACAACTAGTTATCATATGATATCGTTGCTGCTCTGCCCGCTGATGAAATAAACACCTAAGTCTGTTATATGTCTCTAGAAAGAAATGATTGTCACAGGTATCAGCCGAGAAAACCTTTATCGTTCAGTATGAACTAATTTATGAAATGCATGTTGATAGCAAATTTTGCAACACGTTTTGCAATTTTCATTTTTTTTTCAAAGCTTGACAGAGCTACTATTTGCTGCCAAGGAATCACATGATCAACTATTGCTTAGGTTTTCTCGCTGTTTCAAGCTTGATCATTTTCATTTTCAGATCTTCTACTCTAAAAAACGCCTCAGGTTGGCGAGAATCCTCCACAATTGATTACCACGACAGGCCATCTCCAATGCGGCGGATATCATCTCCAACACTTTATGAATTTCACAATGCAAAGGACACCGTGTCTACAACCAGGGTATTATGGGAATCCCACCCAGAGGACAGCGATGATGACT
Source organism: Rhopilema esculentum (assembly GCF_013076305.1). Next base: position 6,430,882 of record NW_027018659.1, read on the forward strand.
TTACCGAGAGCAGCGAAGGAGAACCGGAAATTGACGAGAATGACGAACCTACTACAGAAAAACGAGGTGAAAATGGTGAGAATGAGGAAGATACCGAGTTAAGGTGGGACTGCTTTCAAGCTTACCATAATATTTTTGAAAGTATAATGATATTTACATCATTGCAGTGAGGATGTTTCTCCACTACTTTGTCAGCCCCCTTAGTCAGAATATCATTTATTTTAAAAACTCTGAAGGGCTGACTGTCGCATGAACAAGTGTCTGAGCATTGGGAGGTCAAGACGGGGGTCCAAAAGGGTTTCGGGATTGCAGTAGGTTAGGAATTGACATGAAAGGTACCCTGCCTACAATGGCCAGCTTTCTTAAGACACCATGGAATTTACAAAGACACTAAAGATCCACCATTTTCCAATATTCCCTTTTGAACAGCTCATACCTAATTTATGTTTTTGATGCTGATGTTCTAAAGGTGACTTTTTATTGACCATTCCTTTAATTAAAAAAGCTCATATGATTGAAAATCTTTGCCTTCAAATAATTATGTGTTATGATTCAGCAGCTTTTACTGTAGACATTACGAATTTTACTTTATGCCAATTAGTGAGCGTTGCTATCTTTCCTCACTGTTTGTAACGGGCTAAGAGTAGGTCAATTAAAGAATGTTTTTCAAGAAACTTTTTCAAGAATTCTTTTGTCTTTCATGCCAATAGCAGTCGAGAATGCAGTCCTCGGCCGATGCCCTCTTCGCCAGTTTCAAAACACAACGGTCTAGCAAATGGTATTGATAACATGTAAGTTTTTTGTTCCATTTACTGAATTTACTGATTACGAGTTTTGTGACGACCTTGCCGTGTGAAGTTACTTGTCTCTAAAATTTGGTTCTAAATTCTGTCGCAAAATATCAAAGTATTTTTTCTTTTTATGTTTGTAGAGCTCGACTGGATACAGAGGAAAAGAAACAATGTAAGATATGCTTACGAATTTCTTCTCCGTTCAAAAAGGGCATTTTGCTATCTTTATGAACACACAGACAGACACACAGACACACAGACACACAGACACACAGACACACAGACAAGCAAACAGCAGAATTTCAATTTTTAATGGCCAATCTCGCCCGAAGCAAATATCTAAACTTGATAAGGCAACCTCTCCTCTCAGTTCACTCCTTTTATTCTTTCGCAGCTTGAGCGTTGAATTTGAATGGTCATAGAGTAGCAAACTTTTAGTGATAAATTGTTTGTGATATATCTTATGTAAAAGTCAAAGGCCATGACTCTTCTCACCTCATCCCCATCATCTTAAGGTCCAAGTACACTCCAATATTTGATATCACAGAATGCATGGTAGTGTCAAAAGGAATGTTAAAGTGCCGTTATTAAGTACCATTGTTTTACCGGGCAATATAACTTTATGTTTTTGATTACAATATCACTTTAGCAAACATAAAGGATTGTGTTGTTTATGTTCCACAATAGATTCTATATTAATACAAGTCAACGTATTTATCTTATTTTTATCTTTGTGACATATCTATCTACATATTTATTTTTAGTCAAGGTTTTTATTGAATAGTATCTCGATCTATTTATTTCTTTTCTTGTTTCCTTGTCGATTTCTTATTTAACGTTTGTATTCATATCTTCAAGGATTTATTTCTCTATTTGTTTGTTTATTCATTTATCAATCTATTTTTTGTTTTTTTCCTTTTTTTCGTGAATTTGAGCAACTTCTACGTTTGTTTCTAGTGCTTTTGGCAGCTGCAAAGAAAGGGAATTTGCAAACGGTGAGTTTCGTTGCATAATTTTTTTTAGTCATCTATAGGTGTTTTATTCACCATCACTGTAACGCTATTCTTTTTTAAATTTGTTAATCAAGTTCATCTTTTTTCTCAGTTCGTGGCATTACACCAAGCCGATGCAAGCCTTCTTTGGTGTGATAACCGTGGTTACACAGTTTTACATCTGGCTGCTAAGCACGGTCACAAGGAGATTGTCAAACATATAATTGCAAATGGCAAGCTATCCTTTATATACATTGTACAATTGTCCTTCGATAATCTCATTCCCTGCGCTCCTTTTAGGGATACGTTTTTGTTCTTGGTACCTTTAATCTATGCACTATTTCTATAGTCATCCTTTCATCATTACTTTGAGATTTTTTATCATGAAAATAAAGGGAAAACCAAAAGCAATTCTATCCTCCTTTCCTGTGTATTATTTCACCTCCCTGATCTCTACGCTGTCCAATTTCCTTGTTCTTTAGGGATCATCTCAAATTAACATTGACATTATAAATCAATCGACTTTAGGGGTCATTCATCCATACCTAGCATTCTAGAAATTTTGAGATCACCTCCGTTTTTTATTGTTATTTGAACAACTCTTGCCCCCTTCATTCATGCTTCTTCTCCCCTTGATCAAATGAGACAATAACAAATACAGGTAAAAGTACTATGTTTTTCCATCTGCTATTGATCCTTTCTTTTCCCTATCACTTATATTCAGTTGCATGTAAACATGCTAAAGCTGTTAAACTCTCCGTCATCCTTGAAAATCGATTCCCTTGAGGCTGAATTTGAGGCGACATATTTTTTGTAGGTATCGAGGCATGCCCAGTTTTATTTTTGTCTTCGCGGCGAATTCGCAGGAACAAAAGTAGAAACGAGCTAATGCACAATCATAGGAAAGTAAATTTGCTTGATTTATGAGAAAACAAGCTATAAACATTCGCCATGCGTGCAATTTTAAAATTAGACGCTTAAAAGATTAGTTTCCGGGAGAATCAGAATATAGTCTTATCATATGACAATTTTGTAGCGAATGTGGTGCGAAATTCGCCTCGTGGAAATCAACCGTTAATTGGTGCGCTTCATGTTTCTACAGGGCCTGTTTGCTGCCTTGTGAAATGTATTTCTGCACCCTTTTACTTAATAAATGACACCTTTTTCAACTTTAACTTCACAGTGTCGAAATGTGCATTGGATCTAGTTGACGATGAAAAGTGAGTGTCCAAAACCAATTTTTATTTATGATTGTTGTAGTCAAAACCTTCTCAAATAAATCACTTTTATTTAGAAACTATTTTCAAATCATTTCAAATAATGATTTAAATAAAAGCGCTTCAGATTTTTTTGTGAAATGCGGACAATTTTATTTAAAAGCATTTTTTATAATTACAGAACATCAACTTATATTTTATTGGGGCTTATACAGTATGGCAGTGTCTGCAAAAATAATTTGCCTATTTGATTTAATTTAGGAAGCAAACAGTTAGTGCGCTAATTGTTGAGATGTTCTAAGGAAATTATATTTTGAGATGTAAAACTAAGCAATATTTAGGGTTATAAAACCTGACTTAATGTTGCCTTGTCCGTTCGCAAAAACATTACAGTCACAATGCTCGTTCCATCATCCTCCCCATCGTCAAGCTTCATAAAGAGGTTGGCAGCCTCGATATCTGGGTGTTTTGACGAAAGCAAGTCAACGAGAATTTCATGTTTTGTTTTGACCAGCTGCTCTGTGCGATAGTTTTTCAAAATATCGACTATTTATTCATGATTCGTCGCTCATTTATCATATCTACTTCTTTACATTTTGCTATAATGCGATTTCTACAGTGTCTGATTCTTTCAATCTCTGCATGTTAACGGTTGAAACTTCTCCTTTGCTCAGTGGGTTTCGTCTTTCTTCCGCCCATTTTCATAGTCCCACTAAGTAGTAAGTGGGCTTTTTCTTATCATCTATTGCAGCTGACCAAAACTAATTGCATATTATATTATTAATACGTGTTTTTCATCCTGTTCATTCATTGTTGTTCAATTTTCTTAGGTGTCAAACCCCTTTGCACAAAGCAGCCTCGCGTCAAAGAAGAACCATATGCCGGATGCTAGTAAACGCGGGTGCCTCGCTTACGAGAAAGGATCACGTGGTACGTTTTACAACCAGTCTGCTAAACATTCCCTTTTTTGTCAGTTTTTATCCCTCCATCTTTTAATGTTTTGAGTCAGTGTCAGGAGCATAACTTGGTCATAACTCCTGTCTCCTAATTCACCATCCGAGAGTAATAAAGCAATTATTAAGGTCAAGAAAGACTTGTCTGCCTCAGTTATAATGCTATTCTGCCTAGCCATATGCCAATGGTCACTATTACATATCTAAGAGATGTTAATAAGAAAGGGCTCATAGCAGGATCCTTGTTTTAGCTCGAAATTTGTTTGTTGATTTCACTACAGTCGGAATTGTGTAGCAATTCAAAAAACTGCTATTGTGTAGACAGAGGGAGTTTGTTTTCACCTTAGGACTCCATTGGTAACATTTTTAATAGGCAAGCTGCACTGGTTGGGTACCTCAACAGTCATGTGCTCGCGTTTCTGCTTGGCCTATTTCGATCCACAACTGGGTGTATCTATTTCCAAGCGTAGTGTTTTAATCTATGTTTTGACATTTTATACTCTGAAAAGTGTGAGACGAAAAGCTTAAGTATCTTCTAAAATGTTTGCTTTTTTACAGACAAATTAATGCATCATCGATGTGTTTGTTTATTTTGTTTGCTGTTACGGTTCTTTTAACTTTACAGGGAAATACTCCCAGATTACTAGCTCTGAAAGCCAAAGATAGCGACCTGGCAAAATTTCTTGAAAGTGAGTTGCAATTTTGTTCCCTGATTTAATGATAACAACAAATACTGTTAAATTTACCTCTTCTCCATTTCGACTTGTGGTCATGTTCTTGACTCCTGATGAGGCTAGATTTATTTGAAACATAGGTCGAAGGAACTATGTTTCAGTTAGTCCTTTTTTTCTTCTAATGTAAAACTTTTGGAAAAACAGCAAAGACATTGGAAGTAAGTCTTACCTGCAACATTCGGAGTTTCAGCCAATGGCCTAGGCGGACATAGCGAACCCCTTTAGCGAATACGATTTGGTGTCTATCACTTTCAGGATCTCTTTCAACTAGTTCAATATCACGGCGCCGTAGATAATTAATCGAGTGACCTATCCAGATTAACTACAGTGGTTAAACTATTCGACAGCAATCTATAAACTGGGTTGATAAACCAGTTTCCACTTGCTTGTCGACCGACCGCTCTAGATAGACAGCATTTAGCAGGTAAACAACACACGACCTACATTGTTTCTATCTTCCTTTCAGATCAAGAGAGACTGCAAATAATTGCTTCTGATGATCATGAGACAGCCGTGTGATATCATCAGCTATACTCCAGATTTGCATTACTCGATTGCAGACTGCTAGAATTTCATTCCATGATCATTATGCTCTACATGCATCTACCCTTTTGTTCAAAATGGTCCCTTTTTTATTTTTGTATTGCAGTATTTTAAAACAGCAGGAATGGCAAAAGAAATAAAAGCGTCGTGTAAGAAGGGCTGGGGCAAATGTCTACCTTAGCATCATACGGTCGTTAGTTTTGAGTTTTGTCCTAGATTAACCATTTATGTCAATCGCATCTTATCGAAAGGTTTTATTTCGGTTCTTGTGTCACTCACTATTCAATAATGTCAGATAGTCCAGCATTTTTAGGCTTTGTCTGAAAAGCATTACCCTTTAAAAGACATTCCTTTGCAAATCTGAAGCCATGGTGTTCCTGAACATCTGAACTCCCTCACTGTTGTAATATTTTTCAATATACTGGGTCCCAAGGTTTAATTTTTAGGAGCTGTTTACACATGTCCTGACCAGCTCTAAGCAGCCTAAGGGGCAATTCCATTTGTATGCACTACTCCTTCGAATATTTACATGATATCAGCAGTCAATTCAGTTCTTCCAACCCTGGTAGCCTAACTATCAGCTATGTAGGGCTGGCCCGCTGAGACGGGTTCTCTTTTCACTAAATTTGTTTATGTATTGTCGGGGGGACTCAGTCCATGGTTATCTATGCGCATTGAATAGTTAGCCCAAGCTAATTTTCTAGCGCCAAACCTAATGCCGATGCTATTGAATTGTTTTTCTTGGGTTAGGCCAACGCTACCTGGTTGCTACCTTTGTTTTTGTGTGTAGATAACAATCTGCAGCTGTCCTCCCGTCCCTAACAAATGTTTATATAGGCCTTGAAACTGTTACTGTTGTCGCAATAACAAAAACACAACGTAATGCTATCTCCATTTGATTGGACCCACGGTAAGCAGCGGAAGATTAATAGTAACAGAGTAGCAGGCTTCTTCAATTTTTAAGATTAAATTTTCCTACTATTTATCTCCATAATGGTCAGGTTATTATGAAACCAAAATTTATCCCCACGATCTCAGGCCCCTTGGATAGTGAATCTTGAGCTTACAATTGAAACTGGCTCGGGTGGGGTTAACCTTCCCCTTAAAGAAGCTGTCCTGGGCTCTTATAAGCGTAAATAGGTTTCTTTTTTTGGGTTGAGCTGAACAGGAAGCCAACCCGGGCTCGTGTAAACGACGTTGTGGTAACAATCTGAGTTTAAGGTGAATCGATTCGGTATTTTAAATGAAAATATGAAGCTCGTTTGATAAGCCTATGAAACCAACTAGATTTGTATGATATACTGGAAGATAATCGCATATGTTATAAGCTACGTAGAAGCATCAAAGAAATTATTGTCACTTTAAGCACACTTTGCGTTGCTTTTGTTCGAAATTCTTTTTAATGCTGGTAGATTCAATTTTTACATTCCTCAGTAGAATATTAAACTGTTCGTAGTGTATATGCTGATGATACAGTAAAATCTAGCTATATTAGAATTATTTCTTCTGAAAATGATAATTTTAGAACGCAAAATGTAAGTTTATCTTACTTATTCAAGGCCAGGTCTACAGACTGACAACAGCACAGTTGCTGAACTGAGAATTCTGTCTGTTCTTTTGTTATCACAATGATCATTTTCCGTCTTAAATCCTGAATCTTGGACCCAGTCTTTCACAAATTCTTTTTCCAAAGACCAGTCTTAAAACATTTTTTTCTTTTTATAAGATGAATTATTAAAGAAATTTTAGACCCGAAATTTTTAAATTTTGATAATTAATTGAAGAATAATTGCCAGTTCGAATTTTGTCGACAGTTTGACTTTTCATCTCAGAGGCGGATCCAGATTGAGTTCCTTGGTGCACAGAGAACTCAGTCAGTTTTCCAACCTATAGCTAAAAATAGTGTAGCCTGAAACAAATGATATTTAAACTAAAAAAGTGAAACCTACAAATTATGCCTTTTACCAAAAAGTTTTATCACAGTATCTTCAAAATCTGAAAATTGCCTTCAAAATCTGAAAATGTTTAATGTAATTTGTTCGTCCTTTTCCTTCTTTCTTCTCTGCCGTGATTTAGAAACGATTTTCCAGACGCTGTGGAGGACAACAGCA
>NW_027018659.1:6438322-6584149 GCF_013076305.1 Rhopilema esculentum
TTAATTAAAAAAGCTCATATGATTGAAAATCTTTGCCTTCAAATAATTATGTGTTATGATTCAGCAGCTTTTACTGTAGACATTACGAATTTTACTTTATGCCAATTAGTGAGCGTTGCTATCTTTCCTCACTGTTTGTAACGGGCTAAGAGTAGGTCAATTAAAGAATGTTTTTCAAGAAACTTTTTCAAGAATTCTTTTGTCTTTCATGCCAATAGCAGTCGAGAATGCAGTCCTCGGCCGATGCCCTCTTCGCCAGTTTCAAAACACAACGGTCTAGCAAATGGTATTGATAACATGTAAGTTTTTTGTTCCATTTACTGAATTTACTGATTACGAGTTTTGTGACGACCTTGCCGTGTGAAGTTACTTGTCTCTAAAATTTGGTTCTAAATTCTGTCGCAAAATATCAAAGTATTTTTTCTTTTTATGTTTGTAGAGCTCGACTGGATACAGAGGAAAAGAAACAATGTAAGATATGCTTACGAATTTCTTCTCCGTTCAAAAAGGGCATTTTGCTATCTTTATGAACACACAGACAGACACACAGACACACAGACACACAGACACACAGACACACAGACAAGCAAACAGCAGAATTTCAATTTTTAATGGCCAATCTCGCCCGAAGCAAATATCTAAACTTGATAAGGCAACCTCTCCTCTCAGTTCACTCCTTTTATTCTTTCGCAGCTTGAGCGTTGAATTTGAATGGTCATAGAGTAGCAAACTTTTAGTGATAAATTGTTTGTGATATATCTTATGTAAAAGTCAAAGGCCATGACTCTTCTCACCTCATCCCCATCATCTTAAGGTCCAAGTACACTCCAATATTTGATATCACAGAATGCATGGTAGTGTCAAAAGGAATGTTAAAGTGCCGTTATTAAGTACCATTGTTTTACCGGGCAATATAACTTTATGTTTTTGATTACAATATCACTTTAGCAAACATAAAGGATTGTGTTGTTTATGTTCCACAATAGATTCTATATTAATACAAGTCAACGTATTTATCTTATTTTTATCTTTGTGACATATCTATCTACATATTTATTTTTAGTCAAGGTTTTTATTGAATAGTATCTCGATCTATTTATTTCTTTTCTTGTTTCCTTGTCGATTTCTTATTTAACGTTTGTATTCATATCTTCAAGGATTTATTTCTCTATTTGTTTGTTTATTCATTTATCAATCTATTTTTTGTTTTTTTCCTTTTTTTCGTGAATTTGAGCAACTTCTACGTTTGTTTCTAGTGCTTTTGGCAGCTGCAAAGAAAGGGAATTTGCAAACGGTGAGTTTCGTTGCATAATTTTTTTTAGTCATCTATAGGTGTTTTATTCACCATCACTGTAACGCTATTCTTTTTTAAATTTGTTAATCAAGTTCATCTTTTTTCTCAGTTCGTGGCATTACACCAAGCCGATGCAAGCCTTCTTTGGTGTGATAACCGTGGTTACACAGTTTTACATCTGGCTGCTAAGCACGGTCACAAGGAGATTGTCAAACATATAATTGCAAATGGCAAGCTATCCTTTATATACATTGTACAATTGTCCTTCGATAATCTCATTCCCTGCGCTCCTTTTAGGGATACGTTTTTGTTCTTGGTACCTTTAATCTATGCACTATTTCTATAGTCATCCTTTCATCATTACTTTGAGATTTTTTATCATGAAAATAAAGGGAAAACCAAAAGCAATTCTATCCTCCTTTCCTGTGTATTATTTCACCTCCCTGATCTCTACGCTGTCCAATTTCCTTGTTCTTTAGGGATCATCTCAAATTAACATTGACATTATAAATCAATCGACTTTAGGGGTCATTCATCCATACCTAGCATTCTAGAAATTTTGAGATCACCTCCGTTTTTTATTGTTATTTGAACAACTCTTGCCCCCTTCATTCATGCTTCTTCTCCCCTTGATCAAATGAGACAATAACAAATACAGGTAAAAGTACTATGTTTTTCCATCTGCTATTGATCCTTTCTTTTCCCTATCACTTATATTCAGTTGCATGTAAACATGCTAAAGCTGTTAAACTCTCCGTCATCCTTGAAAATCGATTCCCTTGAGGCTGAATTTGAGGCGACATATTTTTTGTAGGTATCGAGGCATGCCCAGTTTTATTTTTGTCTTCGCGGCGAATTCGCAGGAACAAAAGTAGAAACGAGCTAATGCACAATCATAGGAAAGTAAATTTGCTTGATTTATGAGAAAACAAGCTATAAACATTCGCCATGCGTGCAATTTTAAAATTAGACGCTTAAAAGATTAGTTTCCGGGAGAATCAGAATATAGTCTTATCATATGACAATTTTGTAGCGAATGTGGTGCGAAATTCGCCTCGTGGAAATCAACCGTTAATTGGTGCGCTTCATGTTTCTACAGGGCCTGTTTGCTGCCTTGTGAAATGTATTTCTGCACCCTTTTACTTAATAAATGACACCTTTTTCAACTTTAACTTCACAGTGTCAAAATGTGCATTGGATCTAGTTGACGATGAAAAGTGAGTGTCTAAAATCAATTTTTATTTATGGTTGTTGTAGTCAAAACCTTCTCAAATAAATCACTTTTATTTAGAAACTATTTTCAAATCATTTCAAATAATGATTTAAATAAGAGCGCTTCAGATTTTTTTGTGAAATGCGGACAATTTTATTTAAAAGCATTTTTTATAATTACAGAACATCAACTTATATTTTATTGGGGCTTATACAGTATTGCAGTGTCTGCAAAAATAATTTGCCTATTTGATTTAATTTAGGAAGCAAACAGTTAATGCGCTAATTGTTTAGATGTTCTAAGGAAATTATATTTGGAGATGTAAAACTAAGCAATATTTAGGGTTATAAAACCTGACTTAATGTTGCCTTGTCCGTTCGCAAAAACATTACAGTCACAATGCTCGTTCCATCATCCTCCCCATCGTCAAGCTTCATAAAGAGGTTGGTAGCCTCGATATCTGGGTGTTTTGACGAAAGCAAGTCAACGAGAATTTCATGTTTTGTTTTGACCAGCTGCTCTGTGCGATAGTTTTTCAAAATATCGACTATTTATTCATGATTCGTCGCTCATTTATCATATCTACTTCTTTACATTTTGCTATAATGCGATTTCTACAGTGTCTGATTCTTTCAATCTCTGCATGTTAACGGTTGAAACTTCTCCTTTGCTCAGTGGGTTTCGTCTTTCTTCCGCCCATTTTCATAGTCCCACTAAGTAGTAAGTGGGCTTTTTCTTATCATCTATTGCAGCTGACCAAAACTAATTGCATATTATATTATTAATACGTGTTTTTCATCCTGTTCATTCATTGTTGTTCAATTTTCTTAGGTGTCAAACCCCTTTGCACAAAGCAGCCTCGCGTCAAAGAAGAACCATATGCCGGATGCTAGTAAACGCGGGTGCCTCGCTTACGAGAAAGGATCACGTGGTACGTTTTACAGCCAGTCTGCTAAACATTCCCTTTTTTGTCAGTTTTTATCCCTCCATCTTTTAATGTTTTGAGTCAGTGTCAGGAGCATAACTTGGTCATAACTCCTGTCTCCTAATTCACCATCCGAGAGTAATAAAGCAATTATTAAGGTCAAGAAAGACTTGTCTGCCTCAGTTATAATGCTATTCTGCCTAGCCATATGCCAATGGTCACTATTACATATCTAAGAGATGTTAATAAGAAAGGGCTCATAGCAGGATCCTTGTTTTAGCTCGAAATTTGTTTGTTGATTTCACTACAGTCGGAATTGTGTAGCAATTCGAAAAACTGCTATTGTGTAGACAGAGGGAGTTTGTTTTCACCTTAGGACTCCATTGGTAACATTTTTAATAGGCAAGCTGCACTGGTTGGGTACCTCAACAGTCATGTGCTCGCGTTTCTGCTTGGCCTATTTCGATCCACAACTGGGTGTATCTATTTCCAAGCGTAGTGTTTTAATCTATGTTTTGACATTTTATACTCTGAAAAGTGTGAGACGAAAAGCTTAAGTATCTTCTAAAATGTTTGCTTTTTTACAGACAAATTAATGCATCATCGATGTGTTTGTTTATTTTGTTTGCTGTTACGGTTCTTTTAACTTTACAGGGAAATACTCCCAGATTACTAGCTCTGAAAGCCAAAGATAGCGACCTGGCAAAATTTCTTGAAAGTGAGTTGCAATTTTGTTCCCTGATTTAATGATAACAACAAATACTGTTAAATTTACCTCTTCTCCATTTCGACTTGTGGTCATGTTCTTGACTCCTGATGAGGCTAGATTTATTTGAAACATAGGTCGAAGGAACTATGTTTCAGTTAGTCCTTTTTTTCTTCTAATGTAAAACTTTTGGAAAAACAGCAAAGACATTGGAAGTAAGTCTTACCTGCAACATTCGGAGTTTCAGCCAATGGCCTAGGCGGACATAGCGAACCCCTTTAGCGAATACGATTTGGTGTCTATCACTTTCAGGATCTCTTTCAACTAGTTCAATATCACGGCGCCGTAGATAATTAATCGAGTGACCTATCCAGATTAACTACAGTGGTTAAACTATTCGACAGCAATCTATAAACTGGGTTGATAAACCAGTTTCCACTTGCTTGTCGACCGACCGCTCTAGATAGACAGCATTTAGCAGGTAAACAACACACGACCTACATTGTTTCTATCTTCCTTTCAGATCAAGAGAGACTGCAAATAATTGCTTCTGATGATCATGAGACAGCCGTGTGATATCATCAGCTATACTCCAGATTTGCATTACTCGATTGCAGACTGCTAGAATTTCATTCCATGATCATTATGCTCTACATGCATCTACCCTTTTGTTCAAAATGGTCCCTTTTTTATTTTTGTATTGCAGTATTTTAAAACAGCAGGAATGGCAAAAGAAATAAAAGCGTCGTGTAAGAAGGGCTGGGGCAAATGTCTACCTTAGCATCATACGGTCGTTAGTTTTGAGTTTTGTCCTAGATTAACCATTTATGTCAATCGCATCTTATCGAAAGGTTTTATTTCGGTTCTTGTGTCACTCACTATTCAATAATGTCAGATAGTCCAGCATTTTTAGGCTTTGTCTGAAAAGCATTACACTTTAAAAGACATTCCTTTGCAAATCTGAAGCCATGGTGTTCCTGAACATCTGTTGTAATATTTTTCAATATACTGGGTCCCAAGGTTTAATTTTTAGGAGCTGTTTACACATGTCCTGACCAGCTCTAAGCAGCCTAAGGGGCAATTCCATTTGTATGCACTACTCCTTCGAATATTTACATGATATCAGCAGTCAATTCAGTTCTTCCAACCCTGGTAGCCTATCAGCTATGTAGGGCTGGCCTGCTGAGACGGGTTCTCTTTTCACTAAATTTGTTTATGTATTGTCGGGGGGACTCAGTCCATGGTTTTCTATGCGCATTGAATAGTTAGCCCAAGCTAATTTTCTAGCGCCAAACCTAATGCCGATGCTATTGAATTGTTTTTCTTGGGTTAGGCCAACGCTACCTGGTTGCTACCTTTGTTTTTGTGTGTAGATAACAATCTGCAGCTGTCCTCCCGTCCCTAACAAATGTTTATATAGGCCTTGAAACTGTTACTGTTGTCGCAATAACAAAAACACAACGTAATGCTATCTCCATTTGATTGGACCCACGGTAAGCAGCGGAAGATTAACAGTAACAGAGTAGCAGGCTTCTTCAATTTTTAACAGAGTAGCAGGCTTCTTCAATTTTTAAGATTAAATTTTCCTACTATTTATCTCCATAATGGTCAGGTTATTATGAAACCAAAATTTATCCCCACGATCTCAGGCCCCCTTGGATAGTGAATCTTGAGCTTACAATTGAAACTGGCTCGGGTGGGGTTAACCTTCCCCTTAAAGAAGCTGTCCTGGGCTCTTATAAGCGTAAATAGGTTGCTTTTTTGGGTTGAGCTGAACAGGAAGCCAACCCGGGCTCGTGTAAACGACGTTATGGTAACAATCTGAGTTTAAGGTGAATCGATTCGGTATTTTAAATGAAAATATGAAGCTCGTTTGATAAGCCTATGAAACCAACTAGATTTGTATGATATACTGGAAGATAATCGCATATGTTATAAGCTACGTAGAAGCATCAAAGAAATTATTGTCACTTTAAGCACACTTTGCGTTGCTTTTGTTCGAAATTCTTTTTAATGCTGGTAGATTCAATTTTTACATTCCTCAGTAGAATATTAAACTGTTCGTAGTGTATATGCTGATGATACAGTAAAATCTAGCTATATTAGAATTATTTCTTCTGAAAATGATAATTTTAGAACGCAAAATGTAAGTTTATCTTACTTATTCAAGGCCAGGTCTACAGACTGACAACAGCACAGTTGCTGAACTGAGAATTCTGTCTGTTCTTTTGTTATCACAATGATCATTTTCCGTCGTAATTCCTGAATCTTGGACCCAGTCTTTCACAAACTCTTTTTCCAAAGACCAGTCTTAAAACATTTTTTTCTTTTTATAAGATGAATTATTAAAGAAATTTTAGACCCGAAATTTGTGAATTTTGATAATTAATTGAAGAATAATTGCCAGTTCGAATTTTGTCGACAGTTTGACTTTTCATCTCAGAGGCGGATCCAGGTGGGTTCCTTGGTGCACAGAACTCAGTCAGTTTTCCAACATATAGCTAAAAATAGTGTAGCCTGAAACAAATGATATTTAAACTAAAAAAGTGAAACCTACAAATTATGCCTTTTACCAAAAAGTTTTATCACAGTATCTTCAAAATCTGAAAATTGCCTTCAAAATCTGAAAATGTTTAATGTAATTTGTTCGTCCTTTTCCTTCTTTCTTCTCTGTCGTGATTTAGAAACGATTTTCCAGACGCTGTGGAGGACAACAGCAGTCAATCCTAGAACTCGGAAATAAACGTTTTGTGCCTTGGAAGTGATGAATTGAAACAATGAAATTTTTGTTTGGAACACGGATGGAACTCAGTCAAAACAGCATCTGGAACTCGGAAATGATACCATATTTGTAAGAGAGCTGTACAATAGCCAGTAGTTGATTGACTACCTATCGTTTCTGAAAAATTGAAAAATTTTCACAGAGGCACTGTTTTGTCGGAAAGGTGTCTAGATTTAGTGAGGGGATAGTAACCCCCCCCCCCCCCCCCTCCCCCGTCAATGGTACCAAAATGCATAGATATGAATGATAATGTGTCTTGGGCACAATTATCAATGCATTATCTGAAAGTCCCTAACCTTGGCCTGGAACTCAGTCAGGTTTTTTCCTGGATCCGCCCCTGATCCTAGAAAGATTTGAAAAATTTATTTTCTCGCCAACTATGGTGGCGACCTTCACCAAACCCCTCAAACTGTCTTGTAGGCATAATGATAGCGAAAGCTTACCAATATGTCAAAATTTATTCAAAATGTGGCCAGAAAATTTGACTTGCCAAATTCAATATCATGATGGAACAAAAATTGTTTTTTCATTTTTTTTTTTTGAGTTACATAACCAGAAAGATATTTGAATGTGTGAAATGAGTAAATCTGTTGAAAACTGGCTGAGATATGGCAACTTGAGCACAGGTTCTGACCCGGTCAAATGACTGCAATTTTTTTTCTGCTGCAAATTTGATGAACTATGCCAAAATAGCAGAAATCTGTAGCAAACTAAACTAAATTTTCTGGTCATAGCATATTCAAAGAAATCGTGGTGTTCTATCAAGTTATGTGGTACAAAGTTGAAAGTTCTAAATTACCTCACGTCTAAATATTTTTATGGCGGCACAATTAAAAGCTCTATTGTCGCTCCTCGCCAATCCTAGACGCTTCGGAAATTGGAAGAGTTTCGAAACTAAACGAGAAAAGGATTCGAAACTAGACGAAAGAAAACAACTCATTCAAGCTTGAGGCGACAATGAGGGATGGAGGTATAAGCATTAATCTGTAGGCTATTTTTGGAAAACTGGACGAGCAAAATGTGTAAGTTAGTTTCATTTACTCTGATGAAACCCTGTATGCCGGGGCGCAATATTAGTATTTGTTTAATTCAGTTTATTTTGGAAAATTTATCTAACCATATTGGATTCTCGTCGCCGTTTCGCTTTGTTTCTGAATTTTATCCTCATATTTATATTATATTCATTGCAAGATTCACAGAATCCAGCGGACAGCCTATCCTGCGGTTCTTCCTTCTCACACAAAAAGTGGAAGCACTTGGTAAAGACATCTTCATATTTAAGTGTACACCTCTTCAGAGCGCGGCGATTTCGAGTTGTCTTTTACCTGCACGTTCATTTTCGACGAGCTTTTGGCGCCCCTTTCAAGACTTGGATCGCCTTTGGCGCGCCCCTGAATTCTTTGGTTGCAGGAGGGGTACGTGCCCCCTGTTCCCCGGGGGTACTCCCATTATGGCCTAACAGGGGGTCCAGTCAGGGTCAAAGTCTTGTCAAATTAGTCAAATGACAATAACCCTCAAATGATGGGATGAGGATGGAAATTATCCATTTCTTTGTAGGCGCCTGGTCCTTCTTTGACCAACTTTTCGCCATTTACACTCTTTTTTTAATAAGAACAATTTTATAAGAACACGAGCCTCAAAATTGGTCAAAAGTTAAGAACAAATAAAGAACAAGCTGAGGCTGAGCTTCTGCAAAATGCAATTTTGAACAACGTTTTTTCTGAAAATCGAGGATTTTAAGCGATGTGTGGGTGCTTTTTCGTCGAATATTCAAACTTTTCGGCAAATGAAGGTTGTCTCGCGCACTTTGTGGCAAATGAGGCCTGAACACCTCCCTAGAGCGAAAAAGCTAGCACTCGCACTGCTTACACCCTATTAGATTAGAAACAAATTAAGAACAATCCAGCCTCAGATTTTCGAAAAAATTAAGAACTGTCAGCCTGAACTTAAATTTACTGGTTCTTATAAAAAATGAAGTGTACTGCAGTTGATTCGAGAAAGATAAAATCTTGCTAATTGTCTATAAAAAATCGCAAGCTGAGCTAAGCCGTTGTGTTGTTAGCGAAAATGGGCCATTTAAATCAGACCCTAAAATCGACTAGACCCTCTTGTCAGGCCCCCCTGAAGGGTCCTGGCCCCACCGGCTACCATGCCACTGTACAAAATGCTAGGTCATTTATTGACAATAGGTCAATGAGGCGGAAGAGTTGACCAACAGATGCTGAGTTCTGCTTCTTAACGAACGAAATGATTTAAGGATATCCACATGACGAAGGCCAAAAGATGCGTTGTCACATCATCTTGTTGTGAGATTATCCTCTAGGTATTTTTGTTTTAGAAGACCGCACAGAGAAGTGGAAATATGTGTTGTCCATTTGTAGATAGCATGAGTAAACTCGGAAGTTTTGAGGTTCAGGAAACGTGAATCGTGATAGCAGATCAAGATTTGTCCTATGGAGAATAGATGTCAACCCAACGAATACTCTGATAAGGAGATTTTGTCAAATTGCATTATGAACACGTTTTCTCTCATTCGTTCCTGATAAAAAAAACTTACCTTGGCCTAAGCGCCAGTGCCTTAGATTTTTATTTTTTTCAATGGTGGACATTTAGACTCCAGGACTAGGAGACGAAAACAATTTATTTTGCTAAAAGCTATTGTTTTGAAAACTTTGGGCTAAAACAAAAGTCACACGAAACAAACAAACATCATATTAAACAAACATGATATCACCTCAAAGCAAAGCAATATTATTTGATGTAGTTCAAACAAAACTTTTCATATATTTTCATTTCATTGTAGCAAGGGCTGCAGCCTTGTACCCTGGGCAGGCACTGCGGAGCGTTGAGAAAAGTGGGGGGTCTAAAAAAAGTGGGGGGCTAAAACCGTATAAAAAGGGGCTTTTCTGGTAGTTTGATACTTAATATTTGGCATTTTTTGCAAAAAGTTGGGGGCTAAAGCCCCCAGCCCCCCCTTTTCCGCCGTGCCTGCTGGGTGCCAAACTTCCTCTCTTCTCTCCTCCACCGCACTCTCCCGCAACTTCCATATCCTCAACGCCCAACTTGACGCTCTGCCCGCAACGCCCTATATCCTCGACGCCCCACTTGACGCTCTGGAACCCAGGGTAGCAGCCTTGCAGCGGAAAGAAATTCAAGCTATAAACATACCGAAATTATGCAAAGATGGCAAAACGTTACCTATATCTGACAGAAAGAAAATGATCAAAGTGTTGGCATAGGGAAGTAAGGGGCTGGTCATATTCTATATCAATTATTTGTAAAATTGACACTATACTGACAGCTGAGATTTATCTGTTATAACAAGAATTATGCACGCATTGCACTTCTGCTAAGGTCATATATTGAGAATTGTTATGCTAACCTACCAGATCTGCATAGGAAAGTAATGACAAGGGCATTCAGGGGTAGAAAAGTAGAAAGTAATGATTGAAAAGAGATTTTTGAAATGCCTTTCTGATTCTACATTATTATATTTAATAACAGTTTGCATCCATACTTAAAGTTTAAGATTAAGGCCCTAAGATCCTATCGACCTTTTCCTCCTATGAACTTTTTAGAATTAATTTCTAATTTGGTGTTTCTATCCTTTCTTTGATAAAGTTACTTTATCCTCAGGCTTCACGAAGTCCCTAACTTGCTGACATCTGTCATTTTGTGGTGACTTTTGACACGAAGTACTTGAAGTGTTCGATTTTCAGGGACTCGGTATTGCGGTGGATGGAGATCCGGACTTGCTGCGGTGTTTACTGGAGATTTTCCTCAACATTTGGGAAGAACAGATGCTTAATTCAGCTAAATGAAAAGCAGTTTTCTTTTTCCTGCCACAGACGCGCGTAGCTGTACTGATTCTTTGGTGATGGTTACGAAACATTTGGATGACCCCTCCTTAGATTAGTTGATGCCATTCTCACCAGTGCGCTGAAACCAAGTCAGTAACTTTTTGAAAAATCTGATCATTGCTTCAATCGATTATTCCTTTTTAACACGTGAAATTGACTCTATTGATCTGTTTCATTTTGTGTAAATGAAAACTTTAAGTAAGTAAGGTTTGATGTTTTAGTAGCGGAAATGGTGTTTGCAGTTTCCATGCCTCATGAAAAGGCCAAGCGACAAACAAGCCTGTATGTGAATCCCACCCCCGCTAAAAATCGTTGGTTTGGTTGGAAAATTTAAAACCAAGGACCTTAATTTATGTGCAGTTTTTATTCCAAGTATTTTAAAATTGTGGAGCTTTTTACCACTTCCTTTTCAAGACACCCTAGTGATACTGAAAGCGTAGTCAATCCAAACTCAGCTGACTCTAACATTGCGGATTTATTTTTTATCTATCATCTAGTTGTAAGGCCAAACATGCAAAATTGCAGATGGCACTAAGTTGTGTTTTCTCTGGTCTGTTGATCACAAGCTGAAACTATTGGTGTGGGGCTTATTGAGATCAACTTCGCCTCTATCTTGGGAAGAAGACGTCAGGGACATTTTTTCAATTTTGTTGATAGCAGGTAGAGCAGCGAGTTAACGCTTGCTTCAATTTTCGAAACGGTATAGTGAGTTAAGGATCTTAAAAACAATTTGCATCGAAAGTTTTATGAGGCCAGAAAAAGCATAGATGAAGCTTTGCAATTTGATTTAGTATGTTAGAAAAAGCTTCATCATCAAGTTAGAAATTTACACGCTTTTCTTTCGCAGTTTCCCGATTCACCACCGTCATAGACAACAAAACACTTTCGTTTGAATGTTAAAGGTTTGTGCAATGCTTAATATTTCGTTGATTTACTGAACTAATTATTTTAAATGTTTTTATTTAATAAATTTCTAAATAATTCAAATATCGATTGATATGATAGATAGGAAGAGCTTAAACGCTGAATTGAATTTTGCGTGATCGTTACTGGCTTGCATTCTTTAAAAAATTTCATGTTTATTGCGTTAATGAAGCGTTTATTGTTATCAGCCTTCCAAACATTTGATAATTTTTTTCATTATATCCTGTGTTATGGGCAACATTTTGTTCAATTTTTTTACAAGGAGTGAGGCTCTTTATAAATTTGGTTTTGAGATCCAATTTGTCTCAGAAGTTTCATGTTCTGGAGAGGTGACTACAGCTGGTAACTTCTGATATCCTTTAACCTCCTCCTGCAATTCCTTTTGTTTTGATTAATTAGATTATGAGCATATTTCAACATCCAATTTATCATTAGGAATCCCAGATAGGAATGGCCAAGGAAACAAAACAATATTGCACATTCTATTGAAATAAAACAATTGAGTTTATAAACTTAAAATGTCAGGCATCATGATATCAAATGATTTAAAAAATGTTTTAAAATGCAACCTAGTGCATACTTGATGAGATAGCATGGAATGTAGAGTACATACCAGATTTTTCCTGTGAAGCGTAAAACCATATGTTGTGGCCCAGTTTACTGGCATTACACTGATCCCATAATATTGATTGTTTAGCATATTACATCTCTAGCAAATGAACTGTGCAAAACTGGGGTTTTGTCAACAAAAGGATGAGATAAGAGTTTTTTTAACAACATAAGTTTTTGTTGAATATGACAAGCCAGAGATTAGATCAACTTTACTATGCCACAAATTTCAATGTGGAGGGGCCGAGTTCTTTACATCAAACTTTAATTTAGTGCTTTAAAACAGGTTCTCTATGGCAATGTTTTTGCTTACCAAAATAGTGGGGGGCATGGCCCTTCTGGCCCCACTGGTCCACCAATGACATGGGCCCTGCAACAGTTCTCACTTAGATATAAAATCAACATACAAGTACGAAAACACGTGCAGTGTGCCACATGCACCTTTGGGAATGACTATTCATTTGACAATGAACATAACACAACAGTTTTGTTATTTAGAAACCACTGTTGCAGCATTTGCACCGCATGAGTTTTGACAATTTGTTATTTTGATGGGGGTAACTAAAAGCATTAGCTAGTTTAACTCTCTGATTAGGATCGCCGGCTTCATTGATTGGGCACAGACTGACCTGGATTTCTCTTCAGTGGGATTAAAATGGTCCTGCAACCTCACAGCTACCATTCATACAACATTCTTAGTATTTATATGTATATTCATGTCAACAGAGGCATTATTTTTGGCTAGGCAAGTTTAAAAGCTGCTACTTGAATGCTTCTTCCTTCCCACCAGGATGCCAGAATTTTTTGTTTGGTCTCATGAAGTAGGGTAGCAGGTTGTAATAAAGTTTAGTGGTAAGCTGCATATCGCAAAATCATTCAAAATTTATTAGTTCCTAATCTTATTTTTATAAATCATGACATACCATCTTTGCCAGCCTTTCATTTGAGTACATGCAAATGGTCACCACAACTGTCTTTATTTCTCTCTAATCTTTCTGTAGTATCTTCCCAATTACTCTTTCAAGCAGTGGCCTTGAAATGTTCTTTCCAGCCCTTGATCTGATTTTCTCTTTCTTTGACTCTTTCCTTTTTGTGTAGTACAGAGCTTTATCATGCACTTTTTAGTTATTTTTGCACGATATCCAACCCAAATCTGTTTTGCTTTATCACCCTTCTTGATTATGCCATTAACATATCTTATTTCTCTTTTTATCTTTTTATGTAATGCTCAACATCACAAATTTGCTGTGATTAATCTAAATTAGAGTATTGAATCGATAATTATGTAGTCAAAAAATTAATAGCCCCTAGAGGACTGGAATTTGTTTTTCGTTTGATTTAGGGAACAATGGTAGAGTCTTTTTTTAGTAGTAGTCGAGGAGCAGGTTGTGGAAAGTAGAGTTGAATATTTTATCTATAAATTTGTTGATAAAAGTGTACACTTCTGATCTATAAAGCAGAAAATTTCTAAGTTTGCAAGTTTCAGGTTTAATGTGATCATCAAGGAGCAATATTTTTCATTGAATTAAGACATGGATACACAAACACATTAAAACCTTGGAATCTGTGATTCAAACCCTACCTTTGACTAAACCATTACCAACTCTTTTCAACCTTTGGAGTTCACAATAGCATTACTACATTAGCTTCTTGATGTCTGAAATCTTCCATCAACATGAAAGGTCAGTAAAAACCACAACTTGGTTTAACATTTACATGCAAAAGGATATCTGAACAATGTATTCAGAGTATTCCTCCATACCATTGAAGGTTTTTTTTAATTCCTAATGATAAAATTTTTTACATCATAAATCTTATGGTTTCATTTCCATCTATTGTACATCTGCTCTCAAATTTACAATGCTAAAAGGCAAAATCCATGAGATTTGATTTATTTTTCATTTTTTGTCAACTAGAAACCTCTTAAACCAATCTATGCAGTGCATGTATTGCAAGGCTTTATATCCATGAAAGGGCAAGATGAGCTGGTTATAACATTTCCTTTAAAGCACCCAGTACAGAATGGATGACCATATATAAAAAGTTAAAAGCAAATGAAAGTGAAAGTAATCTACTTGCTTCTTCTGAATAATTCTTAACCTTTTGTATGTGCCAAATTCCTTTCTTTTCCAAAGTCTTTAGTTGTTGTAATTACTAAACATTTTGGTTGTTGTAATATTTATTCAATAGATTGTTACCATTCGTTGGTCTTGAACATAAAATTTGGGTTTATTTTATTCCTTGTATGTTTGCTCCGGTTGTTTCTTTTTTCAGCAAAATGCTCTCTCTAATTTGACACCTTGATACACTAGTATTATCATGTTTGCATTTTGCTTTTTTCACCATTTTTTTGCATTTTGCTTATTTACTGCTCATAAGGAAATTGAGGGAAAATTCCATTACCACACAACATCTTGGTTTTTGGAGGATTGAAAGCTACTTTCACATTATTCCAACATTTACCTTAACCTTTATTTTGATGTGGTTAATCTAATTTAACATAATAATAATAATTTAAAATTGGGTGTGCTAACATAATAAAACATTTAATGCTTCCTTTGAAAAGACAACAAGGTTTTGAACCTTTATAAAGGACAAAATTAAAGATTTGAGCATTCTGCTGTTTATATGTCATGTATAAGCTCTGCATTAAAGATAAGAAACATTTGACTGACCAATGGTTTTAAAGAGACATCTCACAAGAAGAGAAGTATAAAATTTTGAAACTACATCAGCAGAAACTACATTCTCTCAATGAATAATCTTTCTCTCTTCAATTTCTTGAAGAAAATGAATGAATGAACGATATCTCTCAATGATATAGAGAATTTCATGTCTTCAGATAATTTCTAAGTCCTCTATCTTTTCAAGACTTGCAGCCACTTCTCCTAAATTGTTAACTCAAAGATATGCATAGTAGCTATTTTTAATTGCCCTACTTTTTTCAGCAACTTTTTGATAGATGTATTTGCCTCGGGCATCAACTGCTTGTTTTTGCATTGCTTTCATTGAAATGACAAAGGGCAGATTAAGCTACATCCATTCCTGATGGGTGGTTGTAAATTCCTAGCTTTATTTTACTCTAATTTTCACTATTATATCTGAAAAATGTTTCAGTTTTCAGCAATAGATTCTTTGTGATCAGCTTTCAGCTATGAAATTTTACAGCCATATGTCCTAATAACCTCAGAATTATTCAGTAGTTTCAAGTTCTCAATTGTATTTACAAACATTGTATTAAGAAAAGCCATTTTGGGCCTCCACGGTAGCAGTGTATTTGCAAATATGCAGCTTTTGTTATGAGTTCACTTAGAAGGATAATGATAACAATATCAATGTTCATACAGGATAACCTCTTCAACATAAAAAGTACTGCTATTTCTACACGTTGCAACTATGATTTATTACAATAAATACGTTAAAACTGAAATATGGTATTAGGCAAAACCGTTTACGTTTAAAGGATAAATCAATTTTCAATTTTCCAAACAAAATTTGTTAGTTTATGTTTAAAGAAAAGGAGTGAGGACAACCAGCAAAGGCTGCTAGGGAGTTTTGTATATACCTTGGGACCTTCAAACCAAAAAGCCCTTTACCTGCCTCTGTTCTAATTCTCAGGATTTGGGTTGGATATTTTTTATTGCAAGTTTTATGATTATGGTTCAAGGGTTCAAGCAATGTTTTCATAATTGCTGCAGATGTTTTCCTCGGGCATTTAAAAACCGATAGACATGCCTTGAATTTCTTGTTGTTGTTGATTGACATTTATTTTTTTATTTATGTGCAATCTTTCCGCTGTTTTCCATAAATAATCTTAATTAAATAATCAAAATTTTGACAGTTTTAGCTAAATTTAGGGCATCAGTAGAGCAGACTGGGTGTAAAAATTAATGCGAGCTCAAAAGTAGACAAGGAGCAGTTGAGGGGGATTCGAGGTAAAGTGGAGACAAAAATATTTTTGCTTGAAGCAGAGACCCTATCTACTAAGCAAAAGAGCAGCCCCCCCCCCCTCCTAAAAGTTTCTCCGATAAGATTAATATTTCAGTTGCACGCTGGAAATCATATATATTTCACTCACATGTCTCAGTCGGTTCCTTGGAATCATATTGTTGTGGACGGATTAAAACTCGTAAATAGATTTTCGTTATTTAACCTTTTTAATCTCCTGGAATCTAACGCTAGAAGAAATTTATCAACCAAACAGGTATGCTTACATGCCTGTGTTAATGAAAATTGGGAAAGGACTGGGGTATATTGTTCTGAGAAATTTATTACACTCTTTTTTATAAGAACCAGACAATTTAAGTCCAGGCTGACTGTTCTTAATTTTTTCAAAAATCCAAGGGTGGATTGTTCTTAACTTGTTCTCAAATTTATAGGGTATAAGCAGTGTGATTGCTAGCTTTTTCGCTCCAAGGAGGTGTCCAGACCTCATTTGCCTATAAGTTTGAAAATTCACTAAAGAAGCACCCACACATGGCAAAAATTCATCGTTACTGAAATGGAACGTTGCCTAAAATTACATTTTACAGTAGCTCAGCCTCAGCTTGTTCTTAAGCCGCATCTACCCGAGCAAGTTTTCCAAATTTTCTTTGAGAGAGCGCTTGTTCAAAAGCTGGCGTGCTGTTTTTTAGCAAGTGCACTTGACAAGTAGAAAATTGTCATGCAAAACTTGCCCGTGTAGATGACTTGACAAGTAAACTTGATAAATTTGATTCAATTTCAGACCCTCTTTCGGCACAAGTAATTGCTTGTTGTTGGCTGTCATGGCCGCCACGAGGGTTAATCTGGACCGATCAAGGAACGTCAATGCTCATGGAAACTCTGCAAAGCCGCGAAAGTATTTTGAATACAAAGCAGATAGTGAAAAAATTTATAGGCCAATGAAATATTATCGCCTGCTAAGATTTCCAATGAAATTTTCGAAGACTACAAACGCAGAATTCTAACCGTTGGACTTACTGAAAAAAATTCTGAAAACTGCCTGAGTCTGTGAGTCTCAGTTCTCCAATCAAATTTTCTGCTAATCCTTTGATCTGCCTGCGACGATGGCTCGCCCAAGGTTTAACCCACAACTTTGGCTGACTTTTTTTCTTAGATTCATAGAAAATTAGTAGTGCTGCAGCTGTCCCACACACGAATAAAAGTTTCATCTTTGTTAAAGGAGCTATTTTTGCTCATGCTACGCCCCGTCAGAAAGCCAGAGCTAATTTATAATTCCACTTGCAATTACGCAAATAGATATTGTCAAAGAGATTTTTTATCTTTCTACGCGAAATGTGTAGATATTGTCAAACATAACTTGTTTATAATCTACACAGGCAAAGAAACATGTCAAGGAAAATTGTCAAGGAAAAACTGCTCGTGTAAATGCGGCTTTAATTTGTTCTCAACTTTTGACCAATTTTGAGGCTCGTGTTCTTGCATTTCACAGTAGCTCAGCCTCAGATTGTTCTTAATTTATTCTTAACTTTTGACCAATTTTGAGGCTCGTGTTCTTACACGCTATAAAATTGTTCTTATAAAAAGAGAGCAGCTGGAAAAAAGAGTATTTGGGTTTTCTTTATAAAAATGTTGCTGAAATCTTAGATGGTCCGAGAATAAAACGTTAAGGATAAACAATTGTGATCCATTTTGATAAAGGAAATCCAAATAATGTGATTTTCAAAGAGTACTTCAATGACGCGAAGTAAGAGAGGATCAGTACCAGAACTTCAGGTTTTATTCAGGCCCACGAATAAGATAGATTGGTTTATATGTGTAGCTTATACCTTTTCTTATTGACCCTCCACTACTCCTTGTCTACTGTTGAGCTCGCATTGATTTTATCCACCAAATTGATTAATCCATTGCTATAATTGAGTGGACGATATTTTTCTCACCGCATGCCTGCAAATTAAAAAAATATTTGGTATATTTGTTTTTGGTTGTAATGTGTTGTCTTTAAATGTGTAATTGCACCGGGGTAGTTATATGTGTTTGCTCTCCATAGTATCATTCAGTAAATTTAGTGGCTTAACGAGTAATATGTATTTTTTTTATTTTCATTTACCAGAAATGGCGTGAAACATACTTTTCTACAAAGCCGTAATTTGTCCGTTTTTAGTTTTTTAGTAATTTATGACAAAAGAAATATTTGAGCGCTCTTTGTTTCTGCAGTTAAGAAGTGAAGCTTGATTTTTATATGCTTCCAGAGAGTTTTATATGTGTTAAAGAGAATTGTTGTTGACTCTTTTGAACTTCATTTTAATGTTTTTCTTTTTCTTTTATAGGGCAAGTTGCAATGTCTGATTTCAAGAATACAGATACTGAGCCCCCCGCTGTAGTTTCTCAGTCGCCCCAGGGTCTTGCCATCCGTGATCCAGGGGTTTTATCATCAAGCCAAAGTTTTACTGAAATTGAATTTGTTAATCGTCATACAGTTGATATTGGGATAGGTGCGAATTTTATTGACTTTTTCACTAAGTTTTTCTTTGTATCTTGTTGTCAAAGATATGGATTAGTGCATTCGTACAATCATCGTACATCCTTTAGCCTGAAGATGTTAATAACAAGTGGCAGACACCTGGTCGCCCAAGATATTTTCGAAAACAATAGTGGTTTGTTCTAAAGCAATATGCAAATGTGACGTCATTTTATCAAAAAATAGATTTGCCCCCTCCCAATATTTCACTAATTGTCCGCCACTGTTCATAACAACCAAATATTATCGTTATTTGAGTATTCGTAATGAAAAGGCAGCTAATGGGCAAAATGCTTTTCCTTGAGGGGGGGCAGGGGGGTGATATTACGGAATGGCCGAAAAGCCTTCCCGCTCAATCCAATACTGCATCCTCCCTAAGTAATTAAAAAGCATATATTTAATCTATTTTTTATTTTTATTCTTTGTTGTGTGAGACTTTGCAAACCGCAGCTTTATAATAAAATTTGTAATAAGTACCACGACCAAAAAGACATTTGACAACTCTTTGTTACATCGTTACATGTTACATGTTTGGAGCGTATAACTTTAAATTGGTTTAACATACTTTTAGTGCTTTTATATCATTTTTATAATCAGTTTTATCGCTCTATTGCGTTGTTTGTTTTAAGCATTTTTGCTAAGCAATCCTCACTCGTATCTTGTTCTACGTGACCAGGAGATACATATGGCGATGTTAAACTTGCCGGTAAAGGAAGAGATAGACGCCATCATCACCATCGCCACCACCATCGCAATGGCTCGCATCGCAGCTTCGACGCCCCGGATGGTGTACGTGACGGCTCACGTGACAGTTTACGTGACGGCTCACGTGACAGTTTACGTGACGCTTCTCGTAGCTCAAACCGTGATAGTTCTCGAAACGGCTCACGACACTCCACGCGCAGGCGCTCTAGAACTCGATCAATTCGTGAGCAGGATCCAGATAGGCCAGTCACCCCTCCTGGGGAAAGGGTAATCAGAATTCTTGGGGAGGATCAGTCCACTGGGGATCTAGGTTTAACACCAAAACCTATATTTTCCGAAATGGAGGAGTTGCTTTGGGAAAATGGGGATTCAGTGTGGCGCGAAACTGCACGTTGGATAAGATTTGAAGAAGATGTAGAAGAATCGGGTAACAGGTTCTCAAAACCCCATGTTGGGACATTATCACTCCATGCTTTGTTTGAGTTAAGAAGCTTCCTGTTAAATGGTGCATTATTGTTTGATGTCGATGGGTCAACGCTAGACCAGATATCAAGCATTGTCGTTGATCGAATGATCTGTACAGGGAATCTGGCCCTGAAGCATCGTGACAAGGTGAAGGAGACGATATTGAAGAGACATAGGCACGCGTTTGAAAGGGAGAAGAAGGAGAAAGACGAGAAGAAAAGGGACGATGATAGAAAATGGACTGAGCATGGAACCAGAAGTAGAAGTGAACCAAGTGGACTGATGAAACTTCCAATCATCAGATCATTTGGAAGCCGAGCTTCATTCGCAGCTGACAACCATAGCGATAGCAGCAGCTTGATGAATCATGATCCTTACATGCTTGGTAAAGCAAACATTCATTTCATGAAAAAGGTACCACCTGGTGCAGAAGCATGTAACATCCTTGTTGGTGAAGTGGACTTTTTAGACAACCCAGTGGCTGCCTTCATTAGACTTTCGTCAGCCAATGAGCTTGGTGATTTGACAGAAGTTCCTGTACCAACTAGATTCATCTTTCTTCTTCTTGGAACTGTTGGAAACCTAAGAAGATACCACGAAGTTGGAAGGGCCATCGGTACCTTGATGTCAGACGAGGTTTGTTTTTTGTAATCAATATAAAGGTTTGCTCCAACACGATTCTTAACGGTGATGGAAGCACTGTTCTTCTTGACAAAGGCTACTGCTATTACAACTAAATTTCAGAAAATGACCCTTAAGATTAAATTAAATTTTATGGTTTGTCAAGTAGTATATGTTTCCATTCGAATGGTCACTTACCCAATCCCCTTGATGGAAATTATCACTTCAAAGGCACACCTAAATTCTTAAAGAACCCGATATAAACCAGAATCAGAAAAGAATCAGACTTAATCATAACACTAGTTATATGACATTTTGCTGATAACCGTGTTTTCAGCCTAGATTTCTCCCTATTGCTCACTGTGCTCTCTTTCCCTTAATTCAGGTCTTTCATGAAATTGCCTACAAGGCTGCTAAAACAGAGCATATCATTGCTGGCATTGATGAGTTCCTTGATGCAGTCACAGTCTTACCCCCTGGTGAGTGGGATCCGTCAATCAGAATCGAGCCCCCAGATCACCTTCCCTCACAAGAAGGAAGAAAATTCCGTCAACAGGATGTTTGCTGTCAGCCTTCAAAGGTACGAAGGGCTCTTATTCATCTTGCCAGTTTTTTTTTCTGTTTGTTTACGCAGGCACCGCGGAGCAGGGGGGCTGAGGAGGCTTTAGCCCCCCCCCCCACACTTTTTGCAAAAAATGCCAAATATTAAGTATCAAACTACCAGAAAAGACTCTTTTTATACGGTTTTAGCCCCACACTTTTTTTTAGACCCCTCACTTTTCTCAACGCTCCGCGGTGCCTGTTACGTCGTATTTCGCATTTAACTACAACTATCTACTTAGAGAAATGTAGTGAGATTGAAAGCATTATCGTCGGGGAATTATTAGAGATCAATGTAGCTGTCCTTTATTTCATTTTGCGTATTGCTTGGAACTGGCTCTACTTTTGTGGTGCCTGTTTTTGTGACGGGTCTCTTGAGACGTGGCACCCGTTATTTCGGGTGTCCAATTTGTTGAACTGTTTTGAGGTGTCCACTCTTGTTAGTTGTCACATATGATGTTGAGGGGTCCAAGGGGAAATTCACCCCTGAAAACAGTGTGTGAGATTTCAACCAAAACAAAAGGATTCCCAGGGATTTTCTGATAAAACAATAGCATTTCTACCAAAGGTGTACGAGGTTTTCATGGAGTTATTCGCCTCTCGAAAGGGTCCGTTATTTCGTGGTTTTCATTGCTTTTAGGTACTGCGATTGGTCCCGTGTTTGGCGGTGTTCATGTTTTAAATATGGATTGATATTATTTTTAATGGTCGCTTTCCCGTATCTTTTTTAGTAAGTAGCTTCCGTATTGCCGATCTCTAAAGATTGATACTGTTTATTCCATATTAAAACATTGCAATGTTGTGCTCTTGTGATTCCCTTTGAAGGCTATATAAAATTCATTCATGTTTGAATGGCTCTCCCAGCTGAGGCTAACCTGTTTTTCAGTCGCATCAAATGTCTTATTCCTTAACCCGTTAAAATTGCTCTTTACTATTTTACCAGTATACCATATCACCAGAGCTTTATTTAACCTAGATTTTTAATTAACACAACCGCATGATATAAAGTGGTCTACTGAAAAGTAATTGGTATCATTATTGTTTATCCATCCTAGAAATCGGCCCTTCAATTTTCTTCATTACAAAAAGATTTAAGCATTTGTTTTGAGCTCGTCATACTTGGTGCTACTATGTGGTTTCTGTCAAAACCGAAAATCGGCTTAACTGCGATTGCGGTTTCCGATCTTATTAGTAGAACCAGCAATTATATGCATGCACCAAGCTCAGTAACAGAAGTCTGTATGAAAAATAGATCCAATTGTAGAATCAATTTGCCGCAGAAACGTAGCTTTTCGTTTTCTTTTGCCATTGAATAAAGTTTAACAGTAAAGAATTTCGATTCAAATCATCTGCTTCTTTTGTGATAAGCTTTTCATTGTTGATGTATAAAGAGGATTTATGTGCCAATTTATCACAAATTTGTACCAGTTATGTCATTGTGACTTTGATTGCACTTTTATGTCCTAAAGTTCCTTCAAGAGACTACCTTGCAATAGTGGAACCTTCATTAACGGGTACCTTTCGAAAATTGCACATATATTTGTTCCTATTGGTCAAAAAACTTTTGAAGGAACCTCTATGCAACGGACACCTTTATACTACAGGACATTGGCACTGGTCCAAATGGTGTTCATGATGTGGAGGTTCCATTAAATGCGTTTTGAAAAATAGAAAGATTTATCAGACTTGCCCATTTTATTGTGGACACGAAGTTATTGGTCCAATCATTTTTTTATTTACGGAATATATTTTTCTAAAGATTCTTAGCGCGAAAAGTTAAAAGTAGGAGCCCAATGTTAGAATTATTAACGTCACATTGAAGAAACTCTTAAGAAACTATGAGTATTGAAATTACCAAAGCGTTAGGTATTTAACTTCGGCATTTGTTTCTTAAAAAAAAGAGAGTGTAATTACAATAAGTGCTACATTATTACCTCTTTTCTGTTTTGCTTTCTTTATTCCTTTGCAAAAATGTTGACGAGGGACACACATCTGTATTCTTGTTCTAAAAGAGTTGTCTAGTGATGACGTCACAAAAATCTATTTTTAGAATTTTTGAATTTTTCCCATAACCTTAAAGAGCGTCTTTACATTAAATACCTCTAAATATTTACATTAAAGAACCTTAAATACCTCTAAATATGCAAACTCAGTTAAAGATATTACGAATTGGCTGGGATATGACCAGATGAGCACAAGCTTTGGCCCCATCAAATCTCTGTAATTTGGTCTCAGTTCATAACTTCAAAAATTAAGAAACCACTGTACTGATACTGCTAGGAAGAAAAAGCAGTGACGTTGCTTTTTATCGTAGCAGCAATTGCCAGCTGAATCACTTTCCTTACTGCATTGCAGGTTGATGAGGAAGAAGAAGAAACGAAAATGCGCGAAGAAGCTGGCCTGGTTCGGTCCGGAAAGTTTTTTGGCGGTCTTAGAAATGACATTAAGCGAAAGAAGCCCTGGTTCATATCTGATTACAAGGACAGCTTGTCTGCTCAATGCATCGCATCATGGCTATTTCTGTATTTTGCTTGTCTCACTCCAATTGTCACTTTTGGTGGGCTTCTTGGTGCTGCTACCGGTCAGCGCCTCGCAGCCATCGAATCTTTGCTGTCTGGTCTAATCTGCGGAATTGGATACGGGCTTTTCTCTGGTCAACCACTGACAATCCTCGGATCTACTGGCCCAGTGCTTGTGTTCGAGTCGATATTTTATGAATTCTGTGAGTCCGTAAAGTGGGACTACTTATCGTTCAGGTTGTGGACTGGGATATGGATCGGTATCTTTCTCATAATATTGGTGGCAACAGACTGCAGTGCTTTCGTCTGTTATATTACCAGATTCACTGAAGAGAATTTTGCCACGTTGATTGCCTTCATTTTTATGTATGAAGCCATCGACAAACTTCTTAAGATTCGCCTCGATTACCCAATACACCCTCCATCGGATGGCATGAATTGTTATTGTAAAGCCCCTTTAAATGAAACACTGAGAGAAATGTACGACTGGTCGGCGGTTGCAAACTCAAACTGCACCAATGTTGGTGGTGCTTTGTCAAGTGGCTGTTCTTATGAGCCAAATGTCTTTTTTATGTCGGTTCTCCTTTTCTTTTTAACTGTGATCATAACATTCAAGCTGAAAGGCTTCAAAGAGAGTTCCTTCTTTCCAACAATCTTCAGGAAGTTCGTCTCAGATTTTTCAGTCAGTCTTGCAATAACCATTATGACACTGTTCGATTATCTCGTCAGTGTTAAGACCCCGAAGCTCCTTGTTCCAGCAAATTTCGCACCCACGTGGCCAGGACGTACCTGGGTTATCCCAATTTTAAACGGCAATCCTTGGTGGACCATTATCGTTGCGTTTATACCGGCTTTGCTTGCAACAATTCTAATTTTTATGGACCAACAGATCACTGCTGTCATCGTGAATCGACGCGAGAATAAACTTAAAAAAGGCTGTGGGTATCATCTTGACCTCTTCGTCTTAGCGTTTCTGGTCGTCATATGTTCAGTCTTGGGCCTCCCGTTTTTTGTCGCTGCAACTGTCCTGTCAATCAACCACGTTAGTTCATTGAAGCTAGAAAGCGAGACGGCGGCGCCTGGAGAAAAGCCTCAGTTTCTCGGAGTACTAGAACAAAGGGTCACCCAGTTGCTGATCTTCTCCACCATTGGAATTTCAGTGTTCTTAGTGCCAATTCTGAAACTGATTCCAATGCCTGTGTTGTATGGTGTTTTCTTGTACATGGGAGCATCAAGTTTGAATGGCTTGCAGTTTGTAGATAGGCTGATGATTATGTTGATGCCATCGAAATACCAACCAGATCTTCCTTTCTTGAGGAAAGTCCCAATAAAGCGTGTGCACATATTCACCATGGTACAACTAGTGTGCTTGGTTCTCTTATGGGTGATTAAATCAGTCAAGCAGACAAAGATGCTCTTCCCAGTCATGTTAGTCGTTCTTATCGTGATTCGCAAGCTCTTGGATCGATATTTCTCCAGGCAGGAGCTCCAGTCCCTCGACGATATCCTGCCAGAATTCAAGAGAAAGGAGCGAGATGAGGAAGAGGAATGTGCAAATGACGAGGAAGATGACACGAAGAAGCCACCACTATCACCTGATGGACAGGCCAACCTCAAGGTATGCCAGTCAAATTCATTTCCCGTTCCTTTTCTTGTAGAGGTGACATACCATATCCTTGCTTCCCCAAAACATTGTTTATTGAATAGTTATCCATCTTAACGGTAATCAACCAGGCAGGATTAGAGCTCATATTTGACATCACTGTTTTTATTGGTATTTACTACCTAGCATTAGAAGGTAGTTTTAGGACACTGTGTTTATCGCGCGGTGACCTGGTCCTCCCTCTATATGTGATCATGTGACCACACCTCGTGATTCCTAGGCCCGGAAGTACAGAGAGCTGGCGACTCCCCACACTGTCAAGTAAAAGTCGTTAAGCGAACAGATCCTAATCACTGCGCCATCCTCGCACGAGGGAAGAAATGGGTGCTAATGAAAATTTCTAAAATTTTAGTGTAACCAACCCAGATTTTGGCAGGCAGTCTACCTATAGGTTTAGGATGGCTCAGTAGTTAGGGTTGCTTACTACAGAGCAAGGGTCCGTGGTTCTAGTCCCTGACATTACCAAACTTTCACTTATAGTGGGGAGAGTCCTCAGCTCTCTGTAATTGCAGGCAACGGAATCACGTTCAGTTCATTTCAGTTTTTAATTTTGAAACTCTGCTACATACAAACATTTTCAAAATAAGCTAATTAAGTGTAAATGAATATGAATACAAACAATAACAAGGATGTTAAAAAAGTAGTAGACTTGTATGCAGGAAATTTCTAAGGAAGGGGCCCTCTCGATAGATAAACTAATCGAGAAGAGAGCACTCCCTTTTTAGATAAGATTCAAAATCTATTTAAATATTGTGGATTTATGACAAATATGCAAAACATCAAGCAATTATATGTAAATGTGGGTTTAAGGTACTTCCGGGAAGTGTGGTGTGGTCACATGAAGAGGAATTACCAGGACACTTGTTGATAAGCATAGCTTCTAAGTCTCACCTAGATAGGAATGTATATTCAGTTATAGGAAACAGAGGGAAGTCTTACATCCAAAGACGAACAGATTTTTAAATATCGATAGCAATGCTTTCTAAAAAAATTTTTAAGTTAACTTCAGTTTTTCCTGAGCCTGCTTTAACCAACATCCCGCCCCCGACGCATAAACCTCCAATATTTTAAAAACAAAGGACTGCCTCTTTTTTGCATTTGGCTTTAAACTATTGTTACATTACCAGGTTCAAGGGTTGGGCGTTCCTCTTTAAAAGCTTATGCGTTTCTTCGAGAAAGTACTGTAGTCACTACTTAAAAAGTTACTAGTATTGAAAGTTATATTTATTAAATTTGTTACACTTCCAATTTTGATACTGGTAAGTACAGGACTTTACAATTTTTATTTGCTTCATTGAATATGTGAATTATTCGCTATTTTATAAACTATTGTTGTTTTGTTGCCAATCTTTGTTGGGCAGTGGCGATGACCGGAGGTGGAGGGCGGCAATTGGACCCTTTTCCTGAAATTTGTCTCTTTGCGACTTTCCTGGAAGTCGATCGCAAAGAAGCTACTGTACTTAGGGGAGATTCTATTTACACTATTAGCATCACGTTTTGCTTTTTGTAGATCCCGATGGTGTCTGGGAATATTATGAAGATATCCGTTCCGGTGGAAGATCCAATCAACATTTCTGAAGAAGTGAAAAGATGTGGCGTCTGGAAGACAGTGAATTCTTCCAATGAGCTCGCAGAGAAGCAAGGACACAAGCGACATGGCAAAAAGAGTAAACGGCCCAAAGAACATCACAAGTCGAACAAAAACCCGAAATTGTCGGAAATTGAAGAAGAGAGCTTTCTCAAACCTTCATTTGATCGTGATGATGATGATGATGATGATGACGATTCTCATGGTGAATTCATAACAATCAAGATCGATAAAGCGTCACCTGCAGTCTCAACGAATAATATAAAAGACGATGGGATGGAATCCGCGACTGCTGAGGAAACAGTCTAATTGAAATCGAGGCAGTGTAATTGAAATCGAGGCAGCAAACTGCAGATTTTTAACAAAAGGAATTTGATATTATGCTAACTGTTGCGAACGGCTTGAGTGTGATAATGAATATAAATATATATATGATTAAGCACCCAGTTCCATAGGCTTCGTCTCGCCTCTATTTTAGTCTCCCTCCTTTTTTCTTTGTTTTCCGATTGTGTCATAGCCATTTTCATTTCCAGAACACACGTGGCTCTATCTCTGGTGCCATCTATCCATAAAATAATCAGTGGAGAGTATGGCTTTTATGGCGATAACTGAAACTTTATATGGGGAGACACAAAGACGTCTTGTTGCCAAATGATATCATTTTTGTACTCTTTTGATTCAAGAGAATGTGCATTGCTGTTACTCTGAAGATAGTGACTGCCCCCTTGCCCTCCATCCCCCTCCCGTAAGGAGCTCCCCCTCAAGAGTCTATTAGTGATTTCAACTTGCTGTATGCATGCAGGAAAAACCTAGTTAAAGCCAAGCTATTATTGTTGCATATATCAGCTTGTATACTATAATGTTTTAACTGTAATCGTGTGCTATTGCTGGCTGTTTTTGCTTGAAGACTTGAGCATAACTGTATGTCTCCTACTTATTGAAATGCACAAGACATTAATCGATACGCATTATGCACCGTGTTGGGTAGATAAGGGAAGTTTCATTTTTTACTTGGGAAGGGACTGGTTACAAACACGACGGAGTTGGTTCATGCAATAAGAAAGTTCTACGATTATGTTAGCATTTAATAGAATGATAAATTAATTGAAATTTTCATCGCTAGTTATTTAATATTTTGATGTTTGTATAATTTGTTAGTGCTTTGTAGTGATTAGATTTTGTGTTTAGATCGGCAAGCGCTCTGCATCTTCACACAAGATCAATGTTAACTTAATGCCAGAGGTGGAAGCTTGGTAACGCCAAATGAAGGTAGGCCATCACAAGCAGAACATTACAATGATTGTTTGTGAGTAAGGTTTACAGAGCTTTAAGGTACAGTTAGCGGGAAGAATGAACACCTACCTAGACTTTGCGTTAATACAACGTTGGCTTTTCCATTAGGGAGAGTCCCTTAGTTTTTACAGTATGGAGAATCCCTTGGCTTTCTCTGTATGGACCATAAGGAGCATTTTCCATGAATTTCTCGTCACCTTTGACAAAAAGCTTTTTGTTGTCAAGTATAATGCCTCAAATGCCCAAATATTCTATTTGCCTGGACACTATCGTCCATTGTTAAACTCATGACTACGAAAAAACAAAAAATCGATATGCTTAACATCCTCGTATGCAATTATCGAACTAATCTTGTTCCACCCCATACCCCTTTTGAGTTATACTCACTTTTTTTACTATGAACACCTTTATGGAACTATCACCACGCTTATTATCAGAAGCAATTCAAGAAAAACTTGCTACTACTGCTGCTCATCTAGACATCCTTTATAAGAACCCATCACAAAATCGCCCAAGAAGTTGTCATTGTATTCATAGCACACTGCATTAGTAGCGCAGTAACTGATATATCTGTACTTGAGCTCGTTTCTTTTATCAATGAATAAATATATCATGCTTACAAGTTTTATTTTTGCATTGTCTCTGTATGATTGCTTTCTACGTGATGGAAAGAGGAATCCTTGCGACGAAAAGGTGTTCTGTTTCATGTTATGTTACGTGTTTATGTTTCTAAAAGATAGCTCTTATAGGTATTTAAGAACCTCTTACCCA
This sequence comes from Rhopilema esculentum, assembly GCF_013076305.1. Next base: position 6,467,324 of record NW_027018659.1, read on the forward strand.
AGAAAAGAAATTTAGGAAACTGATTACTAATTTTGAGCTTTGTTTCTTAATGAAAAATGCGCGTGCGTGACAAGGTGAAAAGGGGGCAAAGCTAATGTGCTCAAAGAGGCTGAGCCTCCTTTTCAATGCCAAAAGTAACCATTACAACCTCGTGCTATTATTTTCCCGGAATTTTTTGTGAGGGCTTCCTTGTTCCTCGTGCACCCTGTGAATGGTATTCTAGTTACCATTCTATGCTCTATAGGCTGGTTCAGAGCAAAGAAAAAACAAGCGGTTGCCAGGCGTTTATTTTCAGGAAGGTCAGCAAACCCTTATTACGAGACAATCGTGTTATAAATTTCGATTAATTGCTAGGGTGACTATCGCAAATTATTGGAAACCTATTCTAAGGACTGCATTTGAGTATTTCTCTCGGTTAAAATAACTTGAGATTCAAAATGTTATGTTATGTTATGTTATGTTATGTTATGTTATGTTATGTTATGTTATGTTATGTTATGTTATGTTATGTTATGTTATGTTATGTTATGTTATGTTATGTTATGTTATGTTATGTCAGCATCTATGGGTATGCATAGTGTAAAAGAACTTTCTTTGCCATGCGGTTTTATATACTATTTTCTACTTTAAAAGGTCTTTTGCACTTTGATTTTAAGAAACCTTTTAAGACTAGCTCTAGTTCTAAAATCAACTAATATGTAGATAACTTTTTTGGCTTGATTTGATTCGATTAAATTCAAATTCTGTTGCAATGCAAAGACTAGCTGCATAGGTAGATTATAAAAAACAATTACAGAATACAACATCAAGCCAACATTCCTCATATTTTAGCTTTTTGTTGTCGCGACCTTTTTACTAAGCTTGTCAAATGTTTCTGGTTCATGGAAGATGTTTGTGCCATCAGCAAAGAGGAAAAATCTTAAATCTTTCGAAACTCTAACAGAAAGGGAAGGATCTTAGCATTGGTCTCTGAGACACACGACTTGTACCTAATCTTTAGTCAGTCTGAATTTCTACCATTGAAATTCATAATTAACTCCCTCGAATTTTTTCATATTTCTACAGTTTCTGTATAGAAGCCTTGAAAGAAGTTATTTTTACTTTTCTCCAGTTCATTTGCTATGTGATTTCGAAATTTGTTTGTGTACGTTTCGCTACGTAGTTTCTGAATCTTTTATAGGCTATTTTTGTGGTCGATCGCGAATTTTCATCAGAGCTTCCCCGCAGAAAGAAAATGAATGTTATTAGCTCATAGTTTATTTTGTTGTAGCTTTCCATTTTTGTGCAGTGAATGTCTGAATTGCAAGATGGTTCTCATTTGGACCTGACCATGACAGTTTTCTTAAGGAAACAGAAAAACTTCCCAAAGAAATGAAAAAAACATGAAAAAGAAGCGTGGGCCTAAGCAAAATTAGTTGTTGAAAGTTACCACATGTGAAGATTGGATTTTGAAATTAAGGTATAACTCTTCAAAGTTATTTTGCATTAAAGATTATTTCTGATCTGATATGATATTTTCCTCACGGGTGCTTTTCCTCCTTTAGCCTCACAATGAAATCGCTTTTTCAGGAATAAATTTTTCTCCTAGCATTTCGAGATTCACTCATCAACGAAAACATTGTAAAATTTTCTTGTCGATTCATTTTCTATCTAACTATCCGGGAATCACCAAAAAGGAGAAATATCATGAATCTGACGATTCTGGTTCTCTGCCAATCTGTCGAGGATCGTTCGACGTCTGATAATGTCCATAAAGCAGGTGATGTAATAACCACATTCGAAAACATAGCGACATTCAATTGTTGAAATTGATTGTTTAAAAAATTTGCTCTATTGATGGATATCTCGTAACTCCTTTAAAGGCCTGCAAAATAACAGGTGAACACGTGATTTTAACATTGCTTTTTCAATATTAAATGAAATCAACACGTGGGTCTTATGGAAGCTCCACTATTACGTTGAAATGCCTGGAATTTTTTGTATCGCTTTGTGTAAGGCCTAACTACACTAAGACCCTAGACATAGGCGAGTTCTGGAAGGTAATAGAATAGTTTCTTGGATAATTTCCCGTGAATAGCATACACAATAAGTATTCCCTGATTCGTTGGTTGCGTGTTAAACAAGAGTTTTTCTAGTGCTTTTCTGACTATCGCATTTAAAGATTACTTCACTCTTTTTTCTAAGAACAAATTTTGTAAGAACACCGAGGTAAGAGCATGACCAATGAATATTAGAGAAAAACAATGTGTTTTTGTAGATAAATCAATACGAAATAAGAAAAACAATAAGCGCAATCGAGTCTCAATTTATCCAAAAAATAAGGACATCGACCCTCAGCAGAAATTATCTGGTTCTTATAAAAGAAGTGCAATGTTCTGAAATTTTCTCTTTTCCATTTGTGACTCATAATCTCAACAGCACATGTTACGTTTGCCAAGACTATTTACAGAATTTCCAGTAAATTTTCTGATGTCCTGGAAACCGACATATGCCTTCCTGAATGACCGACACCCAATTCTGCTCGAAAGGATAACGTAATATGTTTATTACGTTTTTCTCATAGGCAGCTACTGTGAATAGGGAAAACTCAACAGAATTGAACATTAATTGTGGTGTCCCTCAAGGGAGCATATTAGGCTCTTTCCTCTTCTTGCTTTATATTAGTGATATATATAACTCCTCAAAAGTCCTTGAATTTCGTCTCTTTGTTGATGACACAATATTTGTTTGCTGATAAAAGCCTAGATACAATTGAACAAACAGTCAACTATGAAATGAAAAATGTTTCTGAATGGCTTTTAGCTAATAAGTTATAATTTAATGTAGCTAGATCTAACTTTCTTATAGTAAGACCTCATAAAAACAATAGAAGCATAAGCCTAAAAATAAATGACGAACATTTAAAACAAGAAACTTTCTCAGAATACTTTGGTGTATTAATCGATGAAAAACTTAACTGGAAGCATCACATAAATCAATTGAATGCTAAAATGTCTGAAAGTATTGGTATCTTTTATAAGCTAAGACATCTTGTACCAATAAGCTAAGACTTCTTAACTGGAGTTGTGCTAAAAAACTCTTGAACCATTAAAATAGGCTTACGTAAAGCTGTCAGAGTAATAGATTTTGCTTCTTACACAGGACACACAGAACCAATCTTCAAACGTTTCAAGTTATTAAACTCTATCTATACATCGAAACATTAAACTCTATCTATACAAGCTCGAAACAGCGAAATTTTTTTCCAAATTAGCCAGGAAAATCATAGTAGCTTTCTTCAAAAGGAATTCATCAAAACTAGTAAACTACATTGCGATAGTACGAGACAAACGTCCCGATCTTGGTTTTTCTCTTCCCTCTATTTCTACAAATTTCAAAAAAAACTTTCTAACATTTGATGAAGTTAAGCTCTAGAACTCCTTGTCAATTGAACTTAAGAATACCCGCAACAAAATCCCTTTAAAAAACTGATGAAAATATACGTTCTACAGAACTCCTAAGCCACTAGAAATAACAAAACTGCCCTTCAGCATAACAAAACTGATTTATCTGTTGTACTTAATTAACTAAATTTAACTTTGAGTGTTTGGTATATTGTAATTTGCTTATAAAAGATTTTTAAGTTTGAGTTTTGAGTTCTTTGAAAATAGCACTCCAAAAACAAAACCGAAAGGGGGATTACGTCATGCTGTTCCAGGGCTTTCCCCATTTGATTACGGAGGCTAGTCCGAGCCTGCCACTTGGTCGGACCATTGTCTATTGTCCCGGATAAAGCTACAGAAAATTGACCAATGAGGTGAAAAGTTTGTTTAGTGATTGTTTTTTGCGGTGTTTAATTGGTCAAGACTTCTCCGTTGAGCGACTTCCGATTATTTGCTCAAAACCTGAAGCAAAATGGACGGATTTGATTGGCTGTTATGAAACAGTATGATTATGCAACTCAACGACGATTGGTCCATTTTTCATCGTCCTAGACACGATAAAAATCTCTCTCTTCATTTTTCTGTTGTCACTTATTGCAATGATTTGGCAACGAAGCCTTGTTTACACTGAATATACCGTATTTAACTGTCAATGAAAGATGTTGTGGTGTCTAATTACCGAACCCAATGGTACTGTCCATGAATTAATCCTAGATCATGACGCAAACGGACTTGACTGCCTCGAAAAGGTAAGTGTTCTTGACAATGTTTCTGGAATGGCCTAAGTTTGCACGCGAGCAAAGCAAACGTTGAACATCGCGACTCTAGGTACGTTTTAGTGTCATTCTATCCTTAGGTCAACAATTTTATATCAACGGAATGCTCTAAAGTTTTAATTCTTTCTTGTTATAATTGGAGTTTGGAGTATAATTAAAAGTTTCGTTTTTGGGCTTCCCCTCGCAGAGCTTCTTCTTGATCAATCAATATGTCCTAATTGCAGGTTTGCAGTCGCCTTCATATCGTGGAAAGGGACTATTTCGGTCTTCGACATAAAGATGCAGTGAATGGTGTTGAATTTTGGTTGAACCTTCGAAATCCTCTATGCCACCAGGTCTCGGGAAAAGCCCCATACCGGCTAAAATTTGCCCCAAAATATTTTGTGAGACCTCAAGAGCTGCAACAGCCAACTACCAGGTAATTTTAAAATTTTTGTCTCTTCATTATGATCTTACTTTAGCTCGAAGTGTGATTTATTACAATATTAGACTACGCTGCAAGTTAAAGGCTGGTTTATATGCAAAAATCAACACGATTTGCATCCCCTGTGGTTCTCACAGCAAAAGAAGGTTGCCTAATCTGTCATGCCAGGACGATTTTCTAAATTTAGTTGATGGTCGAAGGATCAATTTCTTATAAATTGACGCTATGTTTCCTGTAAGGATCGGTTAAAAAATTTTCCTATTTAGAACTGTGTTAATCCAAAAGGATCTCCTTTTTTACATTTGTTTATCAAAGTAAAATCAACGAGCTATGTTTCTTTTTCAGGGACTTGTTTTATTTCACATGTCGACAACAGCTCAGAGATGTCAAGTATGATTTTACAAATGTAGATTCAAAAACCTTTGCAAAATTATTTAGTTTAATTGCACAAGTTGAGCATGGAGAGTACAACCCAAACTGTTTACCAGAATACTCAAGCTTCTTTCCTTGCGAAAAATGGTGTGCAGATTTCCAACAACTCGTTGAGTCAAGTCATTTGGAACTTGAAAAGATAACAGCAGATGAAGCCAAGATTGAAATTTTACATATTCTGTCAAATCGGCTTGAATATGGTGTCGAAACCTTTCATGTTAACTCTGCAACTGCAAAAAACACAAGCCTTGTTTTGTTGTGTCGACACGATGGACTGAGAATTTATAGAAAAGAGGCAGCGGGAAAGAAAAAGACACACAAAAAAAAGTCTGAGGATGAAGGCAATGATTCAGAGGTTGTTTTAAAGGAAAACACAGTTGTTGACAAGAAGCAACCAAAGTCTCAAGTGCAGCTCCTGCAATTGTAAGTAATGTTCATAATAGTTTGAAAGAAGTCAACCGTCATAAATTCAGCTGATTTAGAGCCCTTTGTCTCTGGTGTTTGGGTCCTACAGCCTTTTGTATTTGGGTAACTTCCTTATTATTATGTTAATGGCGGTTATAATCTTTTATCAATTCAATAATCTTTCTTTTCAGTATGTTTTTGCAATATCTCACGTGTGCTAGCTCATGGCACAGCCAGCGCCCGTCTCTATCTTACCATTGTATGTAAATTACCAATTCATCAAGTTGTATCCAACAACCCGCACGACCAATACAACACGGCTGCCAGATGGCTGCCATGCACAGCGCCGACTCTATTCACTCGATGTACACGAACACTGGCTTCCAAGCCACACCTTCGTGTCATAACCACATCTAACATGATCTTGCGTAAATTTTTTATTTAAATCTCCAATAAGGTTTTGCGGCCTGCAAAAGATGTGCTCACGTGAATACTCTATTTGCTTTCGGTTATTTTTTACATTGTTCTTCTAATTCAAGAGCTTCTCAATCTTCCTTATATAAAATGTAGAGGATACAGGCCCCAATCAACTGTTTTGCTTCGTTTTGTTTTTAAAAGGTACGTTCCAAAAATAAATAGTGCAACGACCAATTTTGGCCTCATCAAATCGTTTATGAATCTGATTTACGTGAGAACATTATGCAACGTTCCAGTATATTTTAACAGATCACAAGTTGAATATGTCTTCAAGTGTTGCAGAATCTTTTATATACAATTTTCAAAGCTTTCTTCTTGGAACATTGAAAAGTGCCTTTTTAAGATTGTACCCTTTTAGTCCCAATTTACATTGAAAAAGATGAGTTTTAAGTTGACTGCAGGCACAATTTCCTTCCAATATTAAACTAGCATTTTACAACATGATAATGTTAGGTAAATGGTTGTAAGAAATATTGCTCTGTATAGTTTTGGTTGTACTTCATCTATTTGGGTAATGTTCTTACGTAAAAAAGTCTGCCATGATATTTCACACTTTTGCAGCTGTGTATTGCATAGTCATCAAGTGCCCTTATTGTGAAAAGGTGCCTTCAAAATGTAATGCCCTGCCACTATAAGATGCGTCCTATTGGCCTGATCTTATTAGTGATATTAAAATGAACTTTAGTCAAAAATAGTCTACTCAAAAAATTAACACAAAGTTTTAGGGGGAAATAGTAGGTCATATTTTAACTTTTTCAAAGGGAAACAGTCTTAGATGTGATATATCTTGAATTTTACCTTCTTTTGGTTTTTTTTGTTTAAAAAGATGTCAGATAATTTTAACTTCCCACCCATTGGCAAAACATTTCTGCCAGATGAAACAGAGTGAGAAAAATGAACCTGCGTGTGTTGACTCAGATTTTGACAAGAACTTTACGACATAAAAGTGTCCATTTGAAAGAATTTACCTCTTCCTTTTAGACATTTGATTTTTTTGTTGAAAGGTGTGGGTTGATCTTGTTTGGAAAGAAAATATTAATGACTTTTTGTTCTGCTTCTTTTGAAAAGAAACAAGCTTTTAGTTATTGGATTTTTGATTGCTATCTGAACTGAGCCCACGCTATTGATTTACAGAACAAACCCCTTTTCCTGATATTGGCATGGGCATTAAGCCAAGCCAGTAAGCCAAATAGTTTTTTTGTTCAGGGGGGTTGCCTTTGCTTTTCATCACTTCGTGTCTTTCATTTCCTTGGCTCTGAACCAGAGTAAGAACCTGGGCTTTGAGTGCAGAATTCACTTAAAGGTAATGTGTCCAAATAAAAGGACTGCCTATACCCAACTTGTCAAGCCACCCATCAAAATAACAGTTTGTGATTGATCAGTATTCTTGCGATGCAAAACTGCTCACATGAAAAGCTGACCTCGCAGCAGGATAAATAAACAGAACGACCGTAATGACTGGGGCGATGACATGAAAAATCACATGTTTCTAAAAAACCCCGCAGAGTCGCTTGCTATAGCTGGACACATTACCTTTAAATGCATTTTTGTTAGAAGGAGGTATAGTATTACTGGAGCTTATTTTATCTGTAATTTTTCCATCATAAAATCCAGAGTTTTTCATAGACTAGCCATAGACTTTTGTTACCATATAATAATTTTGTTTTAAACTGTCAAATTTATAAGCAAACATTAAGTACAAATGCCAAGAAATTTTCCTTGGCTTGTTGCCAATGGTGAATGGTTTGTTGCTGATGACAAAAGCTCATATTTTTTATATCAAGTTGTTTCTGGTTTTTTTTCAAAATCTTTCCTGGCTTTGATGATTTGAATTCAGGGACTAGGGATCAGGCTAGAAATTGGGGTACAAAAGGGCACTTGAACTGAACACACCCCTTTCTGAACTTCAGGCCCATACATTAAATTAAAGACCTAATAAAATATATTTTCTTTAACCAAAATACAAAGATCATGTAATTGATTTTATTGCCAGTGGTAAGTTGGTTTTGTAGGGTAGTGACCTCACATAAAAGGAAGCATGTTTTCTGGAACCTCAGCTCATACATTTTTTTCAATTTTTGAATCAGTATTATCTTTAGTTTCTATGTTTCACACAAGTTCAAATAATTTTTTACTTTGTGCCCACCAAGAAAGTTATTTGCTTGGTGCTAGGTTTCTGTTTTTGAATCCTTCACACAGTGTACCTGTGTTTAAGGATGAGTGTTGCCAGTTTTTTTGGACAGTGCTAACATCCTGGTGTTTTGTGTTTATCAAAACAGATTAACTGCCTGCTGTTGACATTTGCTTTACAGTGTTTGTTTTTTATTCAGTTTTGCCCAGTAGTTTGCTGACATAGAATTCTTTCTTTTTAGCATTCCTTATGAAGAAATTTCCACTGTGTCATATAAAGGCAAGCTGTTCACTATTTCTTATGGAGATATTTCCTCCCACAATCAAAAGAAGCTTGGATTTAAACTCAAGTTGCAAAAAGAGACAGTCAATCTGTTTAGAACATTTACTGAATTTCATTCATTTTACCAATGCAAAATGGTCAAAAAATCTGTCATGGAAAAGTGCACTCGCAACTCTGTTGGTCGTGTTGCTTCGTTTTTCCGACCAAATACAAAAATTGGTCGGCAATACTTGTTTGATGTTGTGAAGACAAGACGTCAAGCATACAATGCTGCATGGATGGAACTAAATGCTCCTGACAAGCGGAGGCAGTCTTCCTTTTATTCAAGTGAACGTGCATTTGGAAGAAAGGGAAAAGTGGTTGATAGATTCAAAGACCAGAGAATGTGTCAATCAGTCATAATGAAGCGCAAGCCAGCAAGATTGTTCATTGAAAGTGACAGTAGCAGTGAAGATGACATTGCCTCTTTCCATCCATTTACAATGAAGAGAAAGAAGATTACCTCTGATATAAAAAAAATTGCAGAATTTTCAGAAGAGCAGCTACGTGACTTTGTAAGAACACTGCAGGATTCACGCACTTGTCAGGTATGCATGGACTCCGAGGTCTCTACTGCATTCTGCCCATGTGGTCATGTTGTTTGTTGTGTTCAGTGCTCTGCTTTGGTGAAGGAATGCCCGCTTTGTCGAGCTCACATCACTTATGCACAAAGGGTGTTCTTTTCTTGTGAGCAGCAAAGTTTTTGAGAATTTCTTCACTGCATCGTTTTGTATCACAGACATATCAAAGAACCCCAATGTAGATGTTCTGTGAAAACTATTTTCGACTAAAAAGTGATATTGGAAAAAGATGGGTAGCTAACATATAGCTTGAAATGGTGGGCTATCAGCTGCAGAGAAGTGGAGCTTTGTAACTGTAAGCAGTGGTGCCCAACGTGGCTGAATTCCTGGAAAGTGGTACAAATTGCTGTTTTAAGCATCTGGCTGGAGAATATGTTGATATTGTAAAACATAAAAAGATCTAAAATACAATAAATTTTGTCTTTTGATTAGCACCAGATTTACAACTGTAAACAGGTTTGTGGGTTTTGACCTTCATTCCTTAGTTGTTATTAGCTAACTTAGTTGTGTTATTGCCGGTATATTGATAAGACGGTTACATGAAGTACTTAATTTCAATGTTCAGGCTTTATGTGACTTTTTGTGTATGTCACTGAAAAGGTTTATTGTTTAACCATTTATGCTCGGAAATAGAATAAAAACTTAGTTGTAGGCTCGTTGCCAGTAAAAATTTTCCTATTGCCTTGAAGAATGTTCTTCAACCAAGCATGTCCTTTATCTGCACCACATAACCTTCAGCCGGCATACCGTTTTACTAGAATTACATATCCATGCATGTATATCATTTGTCTTTGTTGATTGTTTGTCATTTTGTATTTATTGCATTTTGTTGCAAGCTCCGTTGCTGCATTTTGTTCCTGTTTATGTTGTTATTGTCGTAGTCAGCACTTTTGTCTAAGTAAGCAGCTGTGAAGATTTATGGAGCTTTAATGCTACACCATTTATTCCAAAGCATATATTCCAGAAATGTCTTTTATATTAAACAAGATATCACCACAAGAACAGCTGCCATTTAGCAATTATATTTCTTTCGTTTGTTGTTATGCCAATTCTGGAAAACTCATGTCCGTTCACTCAATAAATGGAAATTCCAGTTTTAGTCCATCTGGTGAGCGGTTTGGCATTTGAAATGATTTGACTGCATCATCTTTACATTTACACATATTCGCTATTTTTATACGATTTGAAAAAAGTAGAATTTAGTTATCCTTATCTTAAATTGATGTTATTCTTGTCTCTGTGTGTCAATGTTGTCCCTGTCCTTGTTCCCATTGTGCAATTTTGTAATTTTGTCGCAAGCATGTCGTTACATGTTGTTGTAAATTCGATAAATATGGCTGCTATTATTTGATTTTAGCACATTTTGAGCTCTTATCTATCCCCCATCGTCTATGACATTTGTGCTATTTGTTTCAATAACACAAGAAATAATTTAGTTTTCTACCAGGGGCAAGGTTCCAATTGCTGTTTTCAGGAGAGTTTGAATATAGTTTAGATACTTTTGTTTGGAGGAGTTGAAACAATTGAATAGCAGGTTAAAAAGCATAGAAAATATATAGTTTGCTAATACTGTGAACATTAGGTCATTTGTACCATTGACCCCTTCCTTAGGCCCATTGTTCTTTTGTACTTTTGGTATACCACCAGTTCGTATGAAGAACTCTACTTACTATACGATTATGTTAATCTCATTTGTAAATGTATTGCCTCCGTTCCCATTACTGATACGAACTCATAAACACTGTACATTGTTGAAAATTGTTATGTCTTTTAGGAGAGCGTGGGGCCTCGTCTTTGTTGTAATCCGTTGTAGACTGTTGCAGAAGTAATGCTCGTTGCTTTGAAAACCAAGATTTTCTCCGTTCTATCAATATGGTATTGTAAGTGGGTTTTATGTCAATTTGCCCTGTTGGGTCATGCAAAAACTTATTTCCAGAAGGAAGTATTGTTACTCCTCTCCTGTGCTTGACCCCCGCTCCCCTATTTTAACGAGTTCATAAACAACCCCAATAAGATGTCAATTTCATTTTACTAAAAAAGTTGAACCTTGTTTGGGGTTCTCATCTATATAAACATTTATAATATTCACGCCTTTATTTTAACGTTTGTTTGAAAGTAATGGATTTTAAGAATTTTATTGAGATAACTTTTCTGAGGTTGAGAATTAGCAGGGTGCCACGGTTGTTTACTTTTCGGCACTTTCTCTCCCTATTTCAGCCCCCTAATTCGTCAATGAAAACCTTTGCCTTAAAATTCGAAAGGTCTCTGCGACAATAATATGCAGTAATTCTAGCCATGTCACCAGCCCCCTGTTCCCGCTTATGTAAACTGTTGATTCCCATCCTCGGAGTTATTGAATAAAAATTTTGGCTCCCTGAAAACGATGCCAATTTTAACCATGCAAGTCCAAAGCAAAAAAGAAAGGCCATTTTTATCCCCCTTCCTTCCTCGAATTGTGCTTTGTATATAGAGGTGATAAACTCCATTTCTTGACTTGAAAACCCCAGCCTTCAAGTGACGTGCAGCGGGGCTCTAAAAATACAATGATTTTTGTTGCGAAAGTAGTGTATTTCGAATTATCTAATTACTCGTTCTTTCGCATATCATTTCAAACTTTAGATAAAATGTATAAGAAATTGATTAGTTATGAAATAGTTGGAAAAATATGAAAAGGAATTTCTCCCTTGATTCGTATATACATTTTAATCATTTTAGGTTCAGTTTTTCATAGAACTTGAAAAAGTCTAGTCTGAGTCGTTTATTTTTTGTTTGCTCTTTCTTTGGTCACGCTAAGCTTGGGGGGGGGACAAAATTCAAAAGGCCACGCCCTTTGCTCTGCCAGGAAACACCATTTTACCAATTTTACCATTTGCAAACCCCAATGACTAACATTTGCTTACATAAAGGCAGTTTCAAAATCATAGAGCCACGTCATAAAAAGTACTTTTCAAAAATAGGGGCAAATAGCCCCAAGTCAGGGGACCCCAAAAAATCTAACAATTTTCCAAACAATAGCAAGACCATAACAATCAAAGTTTAAATGACGTCATGACATGGCTGGGCCAAACCTGCCCCAGGCAACAACAAAAACTTGACGGGCCTGCAGTCAACCAGCAAGTCGTTTAGTTAATTTATAGGTTTAGTTATTGAAGTTCACAAAATTCATTGTCTAGCAGTTCTCTATGGGTTACTCTTAATCATCAGAGCAACCTCTCTGATTTTTTCACAGAATCTTTTCTCCCCTACCCCTTTTACAGTCCGCTACTGTCCCTGAATGCTATGTTTTTTTCTGATCAAGGCTACGCCAATATTAAAGTGTAAGTGATTTCTACCTCCAGTCCCGATGGTGGCCCAGAAGATGCATCATAGATGATGTCAGAGAACACGCGAGAGAAAATTCCAGTTTATTTTCATGCTCATCAAGAAAACAAGCATTGTGCACTTCCATATATAAGGACCAAATACAGTATTCTCTCCAATAAACGGACACTCTAAAAAGCGGACACCTCTGATTAGCGGGCAAATTTTTTTTCTCCGATCGTTTTCTGGTCAAAGTCTCATAAAAAACTTTCTAAAAAGCGGCAACTTAATTAGCGGACACTAATCGACGGACGATATTTTCTGCACAAAATAGTCAATATGGCTTTTTCCTTTCCAATTAGCGGACAGTACAAAAAGGTAAGAGCCAGCGAACAAAAAATTGAGACGAATGAATATTTATTTGTTCAAATATTTATTTCAAACACTTTGACACTTGACAATCTAGTTGGCTTTTTAAAGCTTCAAGCTTTTTATTACCTTTTCTTTTCCATGATAGTGAAAAATTACTGGAATCTCCAGACCATAGCCACCTCCACGATTCAACCTCTTTCCAATGTTGTTGTGTTACGTTCAATTTGGTTATTTTTTCTTTTTTTTAGCGTCTAAGTTCAACACAATAGCAACTGATTACCCAGCTTACACCCAGAGGTGGTGCCAGAAACCTTCCGACAGAGAGGTTTGAGCTTCCGACAGGGGGGGCTAAAATGACTAAAATATGCAGTTTTCTTACGTTATTTTGTCAAATTTGCTCCGACAATAACCTAAAATTTCCTCCGATAGGGGGCTAGATGCTTCCGACAGAGAGGCTGTAGCCCCCCTAGCCCTCCCCTGGCGCCACCACTGATTAAACCTTTCAAATACAAAAATCGGGTCTATTTTCAAATTTGGGACCTACATTGCAAAACTTTCCAAAAGGCGGACACTTCAAATTAGCGGACAACTTGCTCTTGCCCCGATGGTGTCCGCTAATATGAGAGAATACTGTACTACTTCCTGAGGCTCCGGTGCAGCAAAATTCCATGTTCTTGTGTTTTTATGGTTAATTCAAGGCTCCGGTGTATTTGATATTGTTACATGTATCTATGAACAACTAATTAACCTCAACATTGATTTTTCCATACCTAAAATACTATCAATTGTTTCTTAGACCGCTAAACAACAGGTTCGCATGATATTTTGATAGCATGGTTTACTATCTGATAAAATCTGCTCTATTTTGTCAGAATGAGAGTAGGTTTTCAAGAACACATCACCTTTCGCTCCTGATTTTCATCACTGCCTGTTCTTAATGAATTTAAGATAGAAATTAAAAGCTGGAATGGCACAGACTGCACATGTAAATTATGTAGCACAGACTGCACATGTAAAAAGCCGCCATTGTGCAGACAGAAGGAGTTCGTTTTCTCTCTTGGACTCAAGTGGTAATTTTTCTTTAGGCTCGCGGCACTGATTGATCAACTATACCGGTCTTGTGCTTGCGTTTTTCTCATTGGCCTATTTCGATCAACAACTAGGTATATATTTTTCATCGTGTTCTTTCGGACCCTGATTCTGACGCTTTATGCTCTGAGGAGTGTTAGACGAAAAAGCTTTTAGTATGTTGTAAAATGTTTGCTTATTTCAATGCCATTTTGAAATTCTGTACCGCTAAAAAATTGATGAATATTATTACTATTACTATGTCATCGCTATTTTACAACAAAAGAAATGAGACAGTAATAACAATCAATTCTGAGAGTGTCATTTCTTACAAAAACTAACAATATTTATAAACTAAGTTATAAACTTATCTTAAGGCTCTTCACCCCGGTAAAAATGGATGCTTTTTACCAAAAACATAAAAATCTCTTCAATAACGATTTCTTTTTTCGTTTGGTTGCTTTTCTGTCAAATTGAACCATCATTTCTTGCAGAGTGTCAACATCAGTTTGAAGGCTGTCTATTTCGTTTTCTAATTTCAGTCTTACATTGTCTACTTCAATATCTTTGATCCAGGCACTCAAATTTTCAGGGGCACAATTTACTTCAGCGACCATTCCTGCTTTCTCTCCCCTCATGGTACTCCAAATAGTTTCGTAGACTTGATTTGTTTCTTCACTCTCTAAATCTGTCGTTTCCTTTACATGTAAATAAGAAATAGAATAAGAAGTATTCAAAAATCTAAACGTTTTTAGGTAGCCAGAACGTTCATTCTTCACTTTACAGAATGCTACCATACCAGGGCCGCCGCTACGGTGGGGCATGGCGGGTGTGATATCCCCCTTGGAAAAGGAAAAGAGAGCAAGAGTCTCTCTGCAATATGTGTCTTATAATCCTGTTCAGCTAATATTCTTATAGCCATAACTAACCACTGAGCCATTTCAAAATTATGCTTTATCGACCCTATATGGTTTAGCTTATTTGCTGTCTACTACAAAATTACAGTAATCTAAGTAACACTGACCATCTTCGTGCTTAATTGGCATTCAGCTTCATGCACATCCATTCTAAATTTTCCTTGGTTTGCTTCTTCAGTAACGTTAGCATTTATCTTTTCCTCTTCCCGAATAAGCAAATCCTCTATCAGAGCAAGTTTTTCCTTAAGAGTGCTAATCTCTTTTTCCAAACAGGCAACTTGCTTCTTGAAATAACAACCTCCATCCTTCCTACACTCTTGCTCTGATGGAGTTTCTTTTTCTTGTAGCGTTGTCGAGTTGACATCACATGGAGATGGTTGTAGCTGCTCTGTGGTGCTATGTTCAGTACTTGTCTGTATGAGAAAAGTTAGCGAGCTTCCTTACCTCAACTTTTCACTGGATAATGAACGACGATAAAAATGTATAAATTTTGTTCATATTTAAATATGAATTTTATCAAATTTGCTGAAAGATGATATAATTGTTTAAATTTCATAGCCCCTCCTCATCAGGGACATCAGGGACGGATCCAGAGCAAATTTGAAAGAGGGGCAGCTGGTAGTGGGGTCTCTGAAAATTTTTCCGAAATTTGTGACAAGTGTAAACTATATGCACCAGTTTCAGACCCTAATTACTGACAGTAGGCTCCCTATTCACTTTGTAAGGGAATTTCCACAATAATTGTTGTATTTTTTTTAGATAATTCTTGAAGTAAATAAACCTATAAGTCTCAGAAACTTTTGCACCTGATTCTCATTCTTCAAAAGGAGCGCACAATTTCCTTAAAAGGGGCGCCAGACTTGCTTCAACTCGGTGAGGGAGAGGCAACTGCTCCTAGCTGCCCCCTCCTAAATCCACCACTGCTCCTCATTATGAAATTTCATTCAAGTTTCCCAGTGATCTTAACAAAAAAAATTTTATTTTACCACAACCGATACCCCAAAATTTAGTTTCTACTTAAAAAGGTACCCCAAAAATGGCACCACCCGTACCAGTGTATGTTGAAGCTCCCCCCCCCCTTGGGATATTGTACTTTTATACCGTAACAATGCTGCATCCATGGAGAGCCAAATTTGCCTCTCTTGTGAAGAAACTATAGATATCTAGAGAACCAAACACAACTTACTTGAAAATCCAAGCTTTCTGTTTCCACTCTATAAGCATCTTTCTCTTCCATTTGATCAGTCAAAGTTATATTATCGTTAAACTTTTTCATCTTTGCAAGGAGAACTCTCGCCAAATCATTTTGCAGTGAAAGACATTGGATTCGTTTCGTAGTAAACCTTTGCTTTTCCATGACGCGTAATGCTTGCTCCTCTTCTAGTTTTCGTTTCAAATTTAAAAGCTTTAGGTCAAAAGAAAAGCATTAAGAAAATTTCGATTCAAATTTAGATTCTTAAGCAACTAACTACAACAGACTATGCTCTAGATACATACAACAATAAATTACACACTAAGGGCTAGTTGTGTGGGATAGTTGAAAATAATTAAAAAAGCTTTACCGTCAAGTAAAAGGTACAATTGTTTGCAAAATTGTATGATTTGAACCATGTTGTGGCTATGTAAAGTAATTTTATGAATATATTATTTGATGTTAGGATCATGGATTTATGACACAAAATCAGCGTTGTGTTTTAAATTGTCTAATTAAGCAGAAGCCCATAAAACAAAACACAATTAGATGAAATTAAACAAATATTTTTTGAAAAATATCGTTAAAATATCAATTGATATCACCATTGACTGGTTTGCTATAGTAGGAAGTAGGAAGGTGGGTTAGGGGAGGGGAGCAATAAGTATTCATCAGATAACCCCTATTTCATTTGATAAAAAGCTTTCTTTGCGTTTTATTCAGTGCTATACCCTTCTATCGCTTATTTTCATCGGAAAATGTTAGAAAATATGACCTACGCAACCAATTTTTAAAAAATTTTAGAAGATTAAGCAAGATCACATTTTGAGAAAATGCGTCTCTACCAATTGCCCCAGACCATAGAGTTAGCAAGCATTCCGCCTTGATTTTCAAGAAATAATTGTAAACAATGGCGGACTGGCCAATCGGCCCATCGGCCCGTATCCGGTTGACCCCCTTTAAAATCTGGCAAAAGGGTCCATCATTGCAGAAAAAGGACCCCATTTTAGGAATATGAGGCCTTAAGATGTCCCATTACGAATGATAAACGTCATGGATTACATCAAAACCGAGGTTGAAATAGCGTCATTGCATGTGGTTGTAAAAAGGATTGGGTCGAAATTTTGAAACAATACGTCTTGTCTAGAGTATGGGAGATTAATAGGGATTTTGAACTTTTAAATTGATGGAATTTTCTGGAATTTTGATTTTTCATAGACCCAGGTTCACTCCATATCCCCTGCATTAGTTGTAGGGTTCACTTTTTGCCATTGGCGAGGGTCGAAGCTAACAACAAAGTAAGAAATTGTGATGCAGTAGTTAACTTGCAAAACAAACCCGGCGTTAACTTTTTTTTTTACTCAAGCCATGGCATCAAGATAATGCAATGCGAATGATACTTCAACGGGGAATGCTGCATCTTCTTAAGATTCGTCTACCGAATAATCTAGTTTTTTGCTTGCGCTTGACTAGTTAATGTGAAACACGAACGGGTAAAGGTATTGCCTCATGGAATGACAAATTGACATAAAAAAGATGTCATCAAAATGACAAGAATTTGCCAAATTGCACATAAATGGAGGAATAAACTTTGAGTCGCTAGTGGTTCACAGAAAAGAAATCAAAGTTGTTGCAAAAAGGGGACAGGACTGATCACTGGTTTCTTGAAATGCAAAGGAATAAAAGCAACTTCGTGTAGCATTTAATTAAAATGGCATTCGAAATAATTAAACTAAAAACTTTGTGGAAATTGTCGTATGTAAGCATGGTTTGAGTCTAAAATACAGACATCAAACTAATGTAGCGGATGACTACCAAAAATTAACAGGAACCTTCTTGTTTTGATTTAGTTTTAATCTTTTTAAGATAGGATTAAAATGTGAAATTTTTGTACAGTTGTATAGAATATGAATTTGATGAAAATATCTGCAAGCTGGCCTCAGATATTCTTTCATTTTCAACTTAGTAATTCTTATGAATCTGAGTTTAGCTTTCTTATCATTTTAATTTTGTTTTCCAGAAGAAGGTATCTTGTGCAAAATTACTGAAATCCAAATCAGATCGAATTTTCATTATTAAATGCTAAATTTCAATTATAGTACTCTGCATCCATTTGTAATCAACAGCTCAACTTTGCTATTCCAGCTACATCTGTTATGTTACTTCGAAATTGATCGATTTTGATGAAGTGTTTACTTGACCACGCCCCAATTTACAGACCGAACCCAACTGGGCCCATCTCAGTTCTTCATGGCCGGTCAAAAATTCTGAGCCAGTCCGCCACTGATGGTAAGCTACCTTTATTTGCTTACAAGGGTCCCTACTTTCATCCCAATGTTGCAAAAAATTTGATAGCGATTTAGAAAGATCTGTACATGTATTGTTGTAGGCGTGGAGTTTAACATGCATCCTACCCTGGGTCTTAGAGTCTTTATAATTTAGTCTCAGAAATATAGTTTATATTAGTATAGGTTCCAAATCTTTCATTGGCTGAGCGAGAAAAATTCTCCATACTGATGCAATGAGCAAAATTAGCCAATCAGAATTCAAGAATATGACAACAAAAGTGCGCCGCAACAAAATTTAGGCCTATTGTTGTCATATTCTTGAATTCTGATTGGTTAATGGGGTATGGAGAATTTTGCTCGCTCAGCCAATCAAAGATTTGGAACCTATGCTGTTTATATCTAGTCACAGATGTCATGAAAATTACTGTTTACCGGTCTGTAATAAAGAGCTTGATACCGAATAAGGTACAGCTGTACACGCTACTTGGTGTGCAGAACAGGACGGTTCAAAGTTGCTACTCCGATCAGTCACGAATATATTTATTTTGCCACCGCATCGGTCTACACAACTGTATCCCCGGTTTCTTGAGGCTCTGGTACCCAGAGTAGCTCACAAATGTTTTATTAAATACACATCAAGCCATTTCAAATAGCACAGAAAAAATATAAAAGAAACCGAATCTCAGATTGGTGTTCTAAATGAGAACCTGTTTGGTGTGTTCGAAAATCAAAGTGGTTTGGGACATAAATTAAGCAAAAAATTAAAAATAGTAAGAATATTGTTATTCGGTTTTTGATATACCTCGCAATGCAGAACTTTTTCCAACATGCTTCTCTCTATTTCTTCGTTGGTTTGTCTACACAACCTTTTTTCTGTATTTTTCAAAAAATAAGAAACTTTTTCGAGACAATTCATTGCATTCTCTCTCAGCTCCTGATCTGTCGGTTGCCCTGCAGCTTCGATTTCACCAGTTGGTCTTTCCTTTTTGTAATCCATTGTGATAAAAATATCGCTCGCAAATCGATATTATTGCTGTACTTTTCCCTCAAATTTCTTCATGCAATACTTGGAACATAAAGAATACAATACTAGCAAATCATTCTTCTTTTATACTACAATGATCACTATAATTGTGACGTCACAATTGAAAATGCTCACTTGTTACGTCAAAATTGATTTCCAGCAAGCAAATTACAGATGGGATTTTCTATAAAATAATTCATTGATTAAATTGAAGTGTTTTTTGGTCACTTAGTCTATCAATACATGAATCTAAAATCTTAACAGCATGCTAGATATATTGTTTCCGTTCTTGCTTGGAAAAGTGATTTGTCGAGTTATGTTTCATCCTCCTGCCGTCAAGTTTCCCTGATCAAGGCATAAAATTGAAATCATGCACATATGCAGCATCCTTGATACAGCTGCTTTCGAAATTTTTAAAAATGTCATATTACAATTACATACTTCCCTTTAAGACAAAATTTAACACGCTTTGGCAGCTTAATAAACTATAGTTGTCAAAAAATTATTCCGTTTAAAGGATTTGAAGGCAGATATTTGACTGCAGCTGCAAAGAGCACCTTATTAAATGTTTCTGAGAATCTCAAATACAAAAAATTACCCCTCAAGGATGAGACAGTGGCCAGGAACATTTTTAACAATATCAACGAGGAAAGTTGTTATTGAACTTCTTAGTAAGTCTTGACCCTTACTTTTTTTGAAATTAAACCGTTTTCATATGAACAAGTTGCTTGAAAAGACAACTCTAGTGTATTGCTATACGTAACCTAATGAATTCTCACTTTTCATTCAAGTTAATAGTTAAAGTCTGCTTGATCGCATGGAATATACTATTTGAGCTCTTCCTGATCTTCTGAAAGATCTTATTCTCTGCTACTAGCGGACAAGGACTGCATAATTCAAACCTGTTTGCATGAAGTATGAATCTATACCAAGCTGACTCTTCACCAAATGCCTTTTCTTTATTAAAGATACTCACAAACATAGGCAGCAATCTACATACACCACCAATGGAATTATCGTAGATCGAAGGTCGTATTGTTCTAGATAGCGTTTAACTCATAGGGAAAAAACCCTTTCCTTAATAGAAGCTAATTAGTATATTTGAAATTTCTGATGGAACAGAATAGCTTGCAAAGAGAATTGAAGGAGTTTTACTCCAGGGTGAGAACAGCTGATACTAAACTCAGTTACAAGCAATACTTAAGGTTACGGTAAACGTTTTCTGGATGAAAACATCATTTTTTCGATTTTTTCACATTCAACCAGCCGAACTTTCAAGGCACACAATGATACCAAATTTGAAACAAACAGAAATTTTGAAAGTGGAAAAAATCCCATGTAAACAAAGGTTTCCATAATTTCTTTATCAAAACTTTTAGTTGAGGCCTGAAAATCTCTTGACCTGTTAAGCCGATTATCGTTGATTTGCGGTTGTGGTCGCATGTCTCATTTACAATATCGCATGGCACATCCATATATCCAATGTACGGCCGTTTTTATTTAAACAGGCTTATTGATCTTTAATCTTCAAGTGACTTGACCCGGATTACACTGTGGTTTACGAGTGTATCTTGCAAGTGCGATCAGTAAAATCCCGTTTTCTCCGGACTCGAAATTCCTCTACATACAGGTACGAAAAAGCTATTATGTACCCAAGGAACCAATCGAATGGCTCGAAAATTTGCACACAGCCAGGGCAGACGTTTGGCAAACAAAGTGTGTCTCAAAATTTTTTTATTTTCTCTGGTCCGTCTTTTATACCCAAATACAGCTGTGGGAGGGTGGAAAAATTATTTGCCAATTTTTGACAGGGTATAGTTTCAAGAAGAGGAGGAATTTAAAAAATCTGAGACAAACTTTGGTGGCTTAGGACCTGCACTTCCTGCTGGTCTATGTCAGATTTTGTTACCTCAAACGCAAGGGTACATAATAGCTTTTGAAGGTGGTACACTTTTTGACCAGTAAATTCGCATGGAAAACAACATATAACATTATTTGCCAATAATTTTTATCTGGCTAGATACGCCATAATCTTGTGCATCGAATGATATATAGCTGATCCAGATTCCTTGAGCCGTTTGGCCTTTGGGAAGGAAAAACCAATTTTCGTGGTCAAACGTTTACCGTAACCTTAAGATGAGTGCAAGGAAACGATGAAGGAGATAGTTCGTACCAAATGTTCAAAGCAGGGACATGTTCAAAGTAGTGGCACGTTCAAAAGCAGTGACATGTTCAAAGCAGTGACATGTTCAAAATAGTGACATGTTCAAAGCAGTTCAAAGAAGTGATATGCGAAAATTAACCACAGCTTTGGTTAACATGTACATTGCTACACACACGATTAAAATATATGTTTACAAATCTAGTTCCTCTGGATTCAGTTCGATTCTGTTGATTCTCAACACAGTCAGATCTTGACGATGCTCTAAAAGAGAAAATTGAGAAAATAAGAATAAAGACGTTTGTTTGGTAAAGAAATAATTTCCACAAAACTTGCAACAAAATGTTCACAACTGACAGCAGCAAAAACGTTTTCATTATAGCAAGGAAAACATAATATCATAAAATATTGGAAAACATAATATTATATAATATTAAGTGAAATTATTTTTATATCATGAGAGGTATCTTCATTTGGCTGTTTTGGACACAAAAAATCTAGGTGAAAGTTCAGATTGAGGTCAAAAGAAACCATTTGAATTGACAGCTTTTTTTACGCAGGTGCTAAACACGATACCTTTCCATCTCTTGTAGTTCTTTCTTCTTTTCTTTTTGAATACAATGACATTCCTGCCTTTAGTTTTTTCAAGAACAGTTGCTTCAATGTGTATATTCCTAAAAAATCAAACAGGCAATGCAAATGAACAGAAACTTAGGAACTTCGATCCCACAAGTCACTTCAATTTTGTGAAGTAGGTTTTGACTATGATTATAACACAAAAAGGGGATTATGACTGCAATTCTTTAAAAAAACACACGGCTACCAAGATAGTATATAATACTGTGCAGAATCATGAAAAGTGTTGAAGACTGGATTCTATAGAAGATCGTGGCCACCAATCTCGATAGCAGGCAAGGTACAAATCGAGATTAAGAAGGGATAATGATTGAGAGACTTATTCAGAGTTTCATACCATGCAGGTTGAAAAATTTGTTTTGAGCCATTTTCAAGACAAAATATGTTTGGTAATGAATACCATGTGCCAAGCAACTGCAACCATATACCACTGAAGTGAGAATCCTTATATGAAAAAGGAGCAAGACACAACTGAAGCTACCTTAATAATGGTTTGCCAATAAGGCTAAACTCTTTGCCTCCAACCATCAGCACCTGTTGGGAAACAATTGTCACAACATGTTAGATCTTATTTTTACATTTAATCGACCACAAGAGTGCATCAGGAACATGTAAACGAATATCTATCGTTTATTCGTAAGCATTCTTCGGTCTAAATAACGAAAATCTAAAATAGGCCAACCCACTCTTTTTCATTTGAGAAACTTTTAAGCAATGTTACGAAGAAGTATTTATAATAAAAGAACAGTATTTACTGAAATATTCCATTGCTGTTACCTTTTGCAGCTTTATCTTATCCCCGCATTCGGCTGCTACCTTGTGGATCATAATTATATCGTTCTGTGTTATTCTGAACTGCTTTCCACCTGTAAAACACAACCGTCATAGCATACATGAGGTACTACATGAGGTACTACAATGCATGTCACGCGCTCTAGACCTATGACAAGCAGAAACAATCATATAGATTGATGACATATAAACGACCGAGAAATGGCACACTGTGCATCGAAATAACATATGATGGACCAAATTTTCTAAATCACTGCTAGAAAGGAGTGCAGTGTCAGGAATCAGGGTAGAATCTCACACCTTCATTTTTGACCAACTGCTATCATTTTCTATGATATCAAATTATTTGGAAATATCAAAAGTGAATTAATGCTTGCAAGTTGTCAAAAGAGGGCCAGAATAACAAGGAGTGAGGGTGCAACTATATTGAACGCATTACCTAAGGGTTGCTGACATTACCAGAACACTATGCATTGGTAATTCAAGCGTTAGGCCTTTATTGTACAAGCTAACTTGTCGTTGTACAAATTCACCGATACCTGATGAAAAGAGATTTTTGGGATAATCAAAGAGGACTAATTTCGAGCACACTCAAGTTTAGAGAATGGGTCTAGGGGATAGCAATAAACATTCACTGACCGGAAGTACAAATGGAAACAGCTCTCTGAGAATACATGACAAAGATATCGAATCCAGAAAATTAAACTGCAGATGTTCTTAAATTTGTCAAAATTTGTTTATGGTTGTCTGGAAATCTTGATTATGCATCCAGAAAAGTCAGCAAATCGCTGAAAAGCTAATAGAAACTCTCACTCACCAATGTGCACAACTGCAAAAATATTCTTAAATTTTATACTTTGTGACATTGCTTCCTTCACTTTGCCAACAATTGAATCTACAGAGAAATTTTCATATAAAATACAATATTTTGATTTGCCAAAACAGCATTAGCATCTATGATGAGACTAGGGTCTGGCTTGGATTTAGATCTTCAAAAAATTTCACAAGTTTGGGCAAAGAAAAGACTTTTTAGCATATATTTACAGGTACGTATTTACAGGTGACAAATGGCATAAATTTTTTTTCACGGTTTAAAATAGCGAGAACTCTCGCGATACCAATGGCTGAGCGTTCCGCCCAAACTGATTTGCATCAAACTGGTTTGCATCAAACTGGTTTGCATCAAACTGGTTTGCATCATTACGCAAAATTGCATTAAATGTTCACAAACAACTGAACTTTCAAAAAACCTGTCGGGAAATATTGCAAGGAAAATGACAAAGAATTGTAAATGTACCCTCGTACCGATCGATATCAGCAAGACTTGCAGCGGTAAAGAAATAGCGAGGCTTTATGACCCTGCACTAAATATTGCAAGAACGTTTAATATCTGTTTTATTGTTACGAATGTGCAAGTTTTGAATCAATCCGCTAAATGCAAATATTTTTTCCAGCTTAAAGGATACATGTTGTATTTCTCTTTTTCGAAAATCTTTGTGTTTAAAGAACAGGTTGGTAAAAATTACCATGTTTTATTGGTCCATTCAAACTGAGCCCAAGTCACCTGTCTTTGCTGTTTTCCGCTTATTTGACGTCAGTTGATTGGCGTAAGGCTTGTAGCGCAAAGGTTTCTTATTTTAACAAAAATGATACAGGTGAAAAGCTCAGAAGTTTTGAAATATTTTACATCTTGATTCAATATGGGTTTAAATTTACATGGACATACACTGGAATAAGACTTTTGATCAAATAGTAGGAAAGGCAATAGATCTTTCGGTTTATTACCGAGAAACTGTTCTAAATGTTCAGACCAGATGCGAGAAAAACTGTACTTTGTGCTAGTAGGGTCACGTCGCCCTGATTAGGTATACCTAAATTTTTTTCTATTTTGCGTAGACTTAGACATAAAACTTGGCACTGACTATTTTTTCGCAATAGTTGATGCGATGTAAATTTCACGGGTATACATGCAAATCTGGTCACCGTTTACTAACGAACTGCAACAAAGAACAAAAAAGGTTCAAAAGAATAGAGTAATTTTGCTATGAAGGATTACCGTTATAGACCTAGTGTGACAGATTTGTTGCTTAAATTGAAATGGGACTAACTTGAATCGTATAGATAACTATTTAAACTGAAATACGAATTTCAAACAAGTTTACCAATCAGGTTTCTCTGGATCCTAATAATTTCTTTTCTCTGGAACTTGTACTTGTCCAATGAAAAGGAACTCAGACTCATGCAAGAAAATGCTCAATTTCGCGAGGGTTGATGTAGAAAGGTTTTCATTTTTTAATTCTACATTCCAGTATGGAACAGCCTGCCAGACCACATTGTGTCGGAATGAATGTGGATTCCTTTTACAGTCTATGTCGAAATCATCTCAGCAAATTTGAACAGTGTAGTTGACATTGCCGAGATTTGCATCGACCCAAAATTGTTGTTAAATGTATATTTGATGCTAACGACGATGGAAGGGTTTTTTCAAACATTATCATGATAATCACTAAGTTTTTATTACAGCCTGAATTTGTTTTTGTCTGAAAGGGCAACAAATAGACAAACCATCTGAATACTTTTGTGAGAGGAGTGGATATTTTGCATGCTTAACTTGTCTAAGAAAGCATATCAAAATTTTCAACACTGAAAATACATCACCTCTCTTAGAGCCTTCGGGGAGAATGAGACTGTTAGTTATGCTTGATTGTGTTTTTGCTTCTTCTTGTAGTTGAATAGCATTTGTTGCATTCGCCGAAAATCTTTTCAGAAAAACTTGCCTTAAAGGAAAAGAGAAATCATAAGCACAGAGTGACATGAGTAATTGTAATTTACTTGCTTCAGAATATTACATCAAATGTACCTTAAACATTATTACTAAAATGGTATTATTAAATGATGGATATATCTTTGGAGCATTGCATCAATTAAAATAGCACAAAAATAGTGTGATTAAATGATAAATATTACTATTGAACTCAAGCTATGTTTGTGAATTTGTTGAGTACAATTTCTTTGATTCTAACATATCTCTAAAATTTTTTAGTATAATTACACATTTTCAGCACACATCAAAAAAAAGTTTTAATGATGACATCTGATTTAAATTCTAATAAAATGATAGGTTACCATACATTATTTTGGCCATGCAGCAGTGAAACTCGTGTCTAATGATCATTGATAAGCTATATTGAACATGTCTGCTTGGGAAAGCTATCTTAAATAACACCAAGATAAATAACTCCTGATGAGGCAGGCCTGGTCATTTGAGGAGAGCCATAGCTCTTGCTACCCTCCAGGGTCCCCTCCAGACTCCCCTTAAAAGCTCAAGGGGAGCTACTGATTGCTCTCCAAAACTGGTATAAGTGCCATTTGCCCTCAAATAAAATAATTAATCTTTCATTTCTGTTTTTACATTTCTATGAATAGGTCACCTGAAATTACTAGAAGAGTTGTCAACTACTCCCCTGCTCAAAGTCTTATGACCAGGCCTGATTAGGCATGTGCTTATTGCCCCGTTGCAGTTCAAGCAGTTCTTATCATGAATATTAAACCAAAACTTAGTTTGTTTAAAAATAAAATTTCATATCATAGGGTCTTATAAAGCATCCAAATGAAATGTAGGGCTTGATCCTCCAAGTACCTGAGCTTTTCTCATTTTATAGCCTTGTTTGTATGGTGCAAAATTGGTAATTACACGTTCAGTTAATGGTCAAGACCATGACAATGTGAATAATCTATTCATTTGTGCTTAATATTCTTTAAAAAGATTAGCATCAAAAACAAAGAGGTACTGCCTCTCCTAAAAAACAAGCTCTACCAAGAAGATTGACACTTTTCCTGCAATTGGGAGATTACATTTCTGAAGAAGTGTTGTATTTGAGATAACAGGTCTTGTAGTTTTTGTATAGTGATGACAGAGAATATGCAATTCCTACAGAAATAATTTTCATGTGGTCACTATGGCACTGCCATATTTTTTGCGCCTAAACAATTAAATAAATGTAAATCAAAATAACAAAATCATTATATCAAAATCATAAACAAAATGGCACATTTTTACAGCCTTGTGAAACCTCTTATAAGTGTAGAAATAAATTGTTGCCTAGCTAAGTGCAATGAACTTTAAACAGGAACTTACTTTACACATGTGTTATGTCCTAATTTCCTGTCTGTCGTGGTGAAAATATACCTTCCTAAGAAAAAAAAATAGATCTGATTTTGATGAACAGACAATAGACATCAAGGACAAAAGTAAGGCAACACCTGCGAAGGTGATTAATGGCAGATTATGTAATAACTTTTGTTTTTTATCTGATTAAGCTAATCAGTCAATGGCACCCAAATAATACAGCAACGAATATTCCACTTTTTATTTTTCAAAATTTTAAATTAACAATTAAAGCAGATTTAAATTAAACAAACATTTTGTGGCTACCAAAGTAAGCTAGATTTGACAAATTTATTTGTTTTGGAGCACTGCCATAGCAGCCTAATGTCATTAAAGATATTACACTGTTAACTCCCCTTATTGAATCATTGATAACATCTTCTTTAATTTCAAGCAAGCAGTAAGTCAGTGATTTTCAAATTTCAAGGAAATTATATTTTAGCAAGGCAGTGGGGAAAGAGGTGTTGTATCCCTTAAGAACTTACTTTAAAAAGTTTGCAAGGCAAAGTTTGATTTCTTAATGAAGCTCTTTGTACAATTTATTGTTGGTCATTCCTTGTCAAAGGGGGACAAAGTTTTCAAAATGGACACCCATGGTCAAAGTTTTTTTCCTTTTATTAGGAACAAACAACACCTTAAGATAGAAACATTTTCAGTCCAATATTTCATTTGGCTCCTGAAATAAAGCAATTTGAAATAATGTGTTTTTTGGCCTCAATTTCTTTAATCAGCCATTTTGATTTTTTGAAGCCTTTAAAATTCCATAATTTTGTGAAATACCACCATTTTTCAATTAAAACACTGTCAACTCTGGTCAACTCAATAACACTGAATCAAAAACAGTGGTAAATCAAAGTCGCCAAATTTAAAGGCAGTTCTGTCATTTTCCAAGGTGTTGTTAGAGTATTCCCATACGGGATTTAAAAAACAGTGTCACAAAGTAGTTACGACAAGATCTCTTAACATTAGAGTTATTTAAGCAAGGGGGTGCCAAGAAGGCAAGTATCCTGTTGTAACTACTTTGTGGCACTGTTTCTAAATCCCATATGGGAATACTCTAACAACCAGGCCTGGCCGTTTGAGGCGAGCGATAGCTCGCGCTCGCCTCCAAGCTCCCCTCGCAACCTGAGGCGAGCTATGAATTGCTCTCCTAAACAGAACATGAAGGAAGAATCGCTCCCCTAAAATTTCCTATTCAGAGAATTATGAAAACGCACAAGGGTTAATTGGTTTATTTTTGTAACAGCGATTTCTCCCGTCATTGCATTTTTTGCAATTAACTTTTTGCTTGTTGGGCGGTTTTTGTTATGATAGGCATAAACTTTGATCTATTTGGAAAACGATAGTTAACCGAAAGGTACATTTGTAGAATTAGAACCTTTCAATCTTAAGAAAACAGGAATATTTTTGGAAGGAAAGTCGAAGAAATTGGTAGGAATTGTAGATTGGGGATATAATAAGACAGCAGGTCCCTCCCAGTAATAGAAACAAAACTATGCCTCAAAGAGAACAAGGTACTCTGTCTTGCAGATCAAAAACGACAACCAAAACATGGAATTCCACTATCCAGCGGCATTTACTGAAAAACCCAGATTGGGTGAAAACTATAACGGCAACATGTTTGGCATTATTGGCAAAGCCTGATCATCGTTCCATCTAGCAGTTTGTGAATCTATCTACTATATAAACATGACCAACCGCTTTTGTGTAGACATAAGTGAGTTCGTTTTCACCTTAGGACTCCGTTGGTAACATTTTCAATAGGAAAGCGGCACTGATTGGACAACCTCAACAGTCATGTGCTCGCGCTTTCTGATTGGCCTATTTCGATCCAAAACTGGGTATTTTAGCGTAAAGTTTTCCATCTTTGTTCTGACGTTTTATCCTCTGAAGAGTGCTAGACGTATAACTTCAGCTTGTTTTAAAAAAATTTTTCAAATTCTGTACAACAAAAAGATTGTTTTGCAAGAGAATGGTTGTTTTTGTGTTGTGCCAGCTTTACATGAAACTGAAAAAGTCTGTTCTTTTAAATACTTAAAGTAAAGGGGGTGCCTAAGTCACGGTTAAAGCAAATACAAATTGAAAGAAGTAAAACAGCACACTCCTGACTGAGGCAATTACATTAAGGCAACCGACAGATACTAAAGGGGCTTATTAAGTCATCTGTCGATTGTCTTTAAAGTACATTCTATGTGTTACTGATTTAGCTCGCCTCAGCAAATGAGGGGAGCGATTCACAGCTCGCCTATAAAAATACAAACGGCCAGGCCTGAACAACACCTTGGAAAATGACAATAATTGAAAAAGAAGGCCCCTTGCAAGCAAGTGAGCAGACAATTTTTATTACCCTGTTTCTTGGATTAGCATAAAATACACTTCAGAATATTCTTGGCAGTCACTTTCTTGCAATTGTTTCAATATCACTTTGTTTCAATTGTTTCATTGTCACATTTTACTGTTATTTCCATTCTATAAACGGTTACTATTTAACAATAAACGGATTAGTTCTATTCTTAAAATGGAGTTCCTTTCTTTTTGAGGTACCCTAGACATCGAGGCCCTTAGGCAATTTGCCCCCTATCATAGTGGCCCTGCTTGAGATCATCCTTTAGATCTTAGGATGATCTTGTATTGGACATTATTTTTTAAGTTATCTCATTACTTGCCAACCCTTTGAGTAACACAAACTAGGAATTTGAATAACAGCTACCGATGGTAGTAGGTAGGTAAGCAGTTAAACTTTCAATTTGCATGCAAGACTAAAGAATCACTGAGGGATTTGATGCACACACAAATATGCGTGCAAGTTTTCCAGCCTTGGCCGGCCCCAGGCATAGACTTCTTTCGTTTTCGGGCCTAGGTTACCATTCATCGTCAAACTCGATTTCGATACGCTAAAAGTACTCAAGAGATTTTTAAACTTTTATCATACCTATGTTGTTGCGGACTTGAGATGCAGGGCGAAAGCAAGAGCCACATATCATTTGTAAAGCGCTCCCAACTCTCGTGGTGCTAGCCGCCATGTTGATCGGGATTTTTCTCCCTGTTTCCCTGTAGTTGCCTATGCCGTTCCTGATGTTTGGCTCCAGATGATTTCAAGTAGAGAAGGGATGACGCTAAACATCATATTTTCAATTTTTATTTTTTCCAATGGGGGATGGGAGGGACAAGTCCCTCCACTTTTTCAGACAGTTGGTCCTTGAGATTCTTGTAAACCTTATGAGAAACCATTGGGGGGGGGGGGGGGGGTTGGAAATGGTCGTCGAGATCGTCACATTCAAATGACATTTCTTGGGAGACAAGAGGTGTTTTCTCCGGAATAAATGTTTCAGACAGGGGAAAAGAGCGTGGTCCAAAAGGACGTGGTCCAAAAGGGCGTGGTCCAAAGGGGCACAAAAGGGCGTGGTCACTGACACACCTTTTGTATCTTCCATTTTTATCCCTGGCTGGAGCCGCCACTGTATACAAATCGTAATTGTACTTAGAAAATACAAAAGCAAAATATTGCATATATCTAAATATATACGAAAACATAAGCATGTAAGAGAAAAACACAGAAAATGCTCTAGGAAGGGGTTAAATAATGTCAGACGCTTTTCAATTTGATTTTATCAAATTGGGTTATCAAAATAGAATACACAGTTACAATCTTGGACAGTGCTCTGAATTCCCGGTAGCGCAGTTTAGTATCTACCCCTCCCTCCCTCCTACTCAAAGCTAGAGCGTATGTTTTTATAGCAGAGATACCAACTTGAACCCCAATTAAAAGGAAAGACACAAAGTCTCAACATCATCTGTCTAAGAATTTTTTAGTTGTAGCTAACTTATCCCAACGTCAAATAAAGCAAAGCAAGAAAAAATGTTAATTCTTATCAATTCACATTTCTCCGGATAAAAAAACATACCCCATTGCTCAGCCCAGTTCATCAATCAGCCCAGTTCTTCAATTTTCTTTGTTACAGGTATATAGAGAATGCAATCATTAGCTAAAGTCTTTTTTGAGAATTAACAGTTTTAGGTAGATCGTTAAGAAAAAGGAGAAAAAGAATGGGGCTTAGAATGGATCCTGTGACAAATAACAAGAAAAGCAATATAGAGATAAAAGGTTATGGTATGGCCGATGAAAGCAATGAAGCAGAGCAAACAAGATGTCTCAAGCCACTTGGTTGACGATGAACTAGCTTTTAGCACTCATATCAACAATTTGTGCAAGGAGTGAGTCAGAGAATAGGTGTCTTATCTAGATTTCGTAACATAATGCGTACCAATGCTAAACTAGGAATCTACAAGTCAGCAATTCTCTCTCATTTGGGACGTTGCAGTACAGTCTAGTACTTCTCCAAAGTAGCCCTTAGAGTTGTTTACAATGATAAGTCCACGCCATATGCTCACTACCTTATGAAAGCAGACCTGCCATCTCTCCAGAATAGACGACTTCAGGACATTGCTCTTACTGATGTATAAAGTTAAAAACAATATAGCCCCACCCTATATAAGATATATGTTTGTTTGCAATAAAAGAAACTTCTTATGAATCAAGAAACAGCAACTTCATTATTCAGAAAATTCGTACAGAAAATGAAAGAAAATATTCAATAAGATACTTTGAGCCCATATCTGAGAGCAAATTAAAAAGAGCCACCAAGGAGGTACCAACAATTAACCAATTCAAAAGAAGTATAAGAAGAATGGACGTAGAAACTCTTCTAGACTGTAGTTTAGTTGTACGTAGGATTTTTATGTTTAATAATTAGACAGCAATCTTATATTTTATACTCTAATTTAACTTTACATTCTTTTTTTCGTTGTGTTCCCAATGAGCTTGTAAGCTAAATATTTTTGACACGTTTTTAAGTCTTTAATTGATATGTTGACGTACTGATTGATTGATTGAATTTGGTCCTATATCCAATTGATAAAAAAGTTTGATTTTTCTAAAATTTGCACTAAAAGGGTTTTTCTAAAATCTTGTGAGACCTTTTTAATTTCATGTCAACATTTAAACAGATCGAAAAATAAGATATATTTTCTTGGGTTTTCCTTCAGTCACAATCTGCTTAAAATGTAGTTTCTGACCATCTCTAGGATACCATACTTTCTTAAATTTTTCTTGACACCAACCATGGTCAAGACCTTTACTAAACCTTTCCACAATATAAACGTTTGATCCAAACAATTTCAAATGCACTTCTCCAGATTTAATTGTTATTGTGCATTGGGAACTCCGTTTACGATCTTAACCTTCACCAGTTCACAAAACCATGTTTGACCCCTCTCGTTAGTGTTTGATTTGGAATTCGAAAATTTGTCTAGGCTAAGTAAAACAGAGGTACATGGAGCCAATTTGACCATGTGGCATTTTACCGAGTTTGTCTTCACTGAAGCAAATCAGGGCCCGTGCCACAGGGAGGGGAGGGGGGGGGTGAGGCATGTCCTTTCTACTTTTTCGCTAAATAAAATTATAAAATCAGTTGAAATTATTCATGTAGGTAAACCTTTAGATTACAGCAAATACATTGAATAAAAGTACACAACGAAAACAGTTTAAGCAAATTATTGGCCACAAGCGTAGCAATTACGTAACAATTAGAATATCTATGAGTTTCGAATTTTATTATTATTCTTTTTCCTTTTCTCATTACTACGATTGCAATAGCTTTATTTTGTGAAACAGGCTAACCAGTAACAAATTATCTATGTAATGGAATATTTGTAATTGTAGTTTTAACTGGAATTCAAAATGAATAGATCATTCAATAGATCTAATCTGTAACTCACTTGCCAAAAGAATTTAATCATCCAATTTCCAAAAAATTATTCGCTTCCCAATGAAAATGGGAAATGTATCTCTCATCTTCAAGAAAGATGATGCAACTAGTAAAGATAGCTATACAGGGCCCGCGAAACGTATTTGAGAATGGAGAGGCCAGAAAAAAGGTTTTGAAAGGCTTTAGGAAAGGCCGACATCAGTTGGCGGCAAGAAAATTTTTAGAAATATGGTATCTAAGGCAGGGGCGGATCTAGAAATTATTCTGAGGGGTTCTAAAACGTAAGGCTTGGTAACCCAGGGTGTTGCTATGCACAAACTCCGTACCCCTGCTAATAAGCCATAATGAAATGTAAGTCTTCCATAAACTAAAAAGCCTGGATGCCTTGATTTATATAGTAATTTTTGGTTTCAGCTTTTATGCCAATTGAACGCAATTTGCAGCTCGCCCCTCTTATATTCACTTAGGGTACAAAAGTATAGAAACTGTAGTCAAATATGATATGATGGCCCGCAGTGGCAAAAGGCCCGAGCCCACTAATTTTCAAAGCAAAATTTAATTTTCGACTCTTTGCAGCCATTTATTAAAACCTGATCAGCTTGACCAAAAAAATAACGTGGCTGGTGGAATGAAGCCCTTGAAGTGCAGTGCAAAAGTTGAACACAGGGATTCAAACACAGCATGCATCAACATATGACGCCAAACCAAACAAAGAAGGCCCTGAACGTTTCGCTATGGGCCTGGCGTTTTGAGTATTTTCATGTATTTGAAATTCTTAGAGAAAAAAGTATTCGCAGGAATATAAGTAGGTATAAAAAGGAAACCCCTTTTGGTCAATAATAGTAAGGGCAAGTTTTTGAGATGTTTTTTATGTAGTTCTTGAATGATTAAAAAAAGAATAACAAGGGCTCGGGCAAGCTTTATCCTCTGAATATAAATCATACCTCATGGTCTATGAATAAGACGTGAAACACGGAGTTGAAACTTGAAACCGTTCTGATATATAAACCAAAGCGTTTACAAGTTCTGCCGTTACAGCATCGAGCATCAGGTAAAGATCGTCAAAAGATCCACGAAAATATATTGCAAATTTGCGCCTAAGCATTCGTCGCGTGCTGTATCATAATTCAACTCCCCCTGGTCAACCTCAACAGGGGCGGATCTAGAAATTATTCTGAGGGGTTCTAAAACGTAAGGCTTGGTAACCCAGGGTGTTGCTATGCACAAACTCCGTACCCCTGCTAATAAGCCATAATGAAATGTAAGTCTTCCATAAACTAAAAAGCCTGGATGCCTTGATTTATATAGTAATTTTTGGTTTCAGCTTTTATGCCAATTGAACGCAATTTGCAGCTCGTCCTCTTATATTCACTTAGGGTACAAAAGTATAGAAACTGTAGTCAAATATGATATGATGGCCCGCAGTGGCAAAAGGCCCGAGCCCACAAATTTTCAAAGCAAAATTCAATTTTTGACTCTTTGCAGCCATTTATTAGAACTTGATCAGCTTGACCAAAAAAATAACGTGGCTGGTGGAATGAAGCCCTTGAAGTGCAGTGCAAAAGTTGAACACAGGGATTCAAACACAGCATGCATCGACATATGAAGCCAAACCAAACAAAGAAGGCCCTGAACGTTTCGCTATGGGCCTGGCGTTTTGAGTATTTTTATGTTTTTGAAATTCTTAGAGAAAAAAGAATTCGCAGGAATATAAGTAGGTATAAAAAGGAAACCCCTTTTGGTCAATAATAGTAAGGGCAAGTTTTTGAGATGTTTTTTATGTAGTTCTTGAATGATTAAAAAAAGAATAACAAGGGCTCGGGCAAGCTTTATCCTCTGAATACAAATCATACCTCATGGTCTATGAATAAGACATGAAACACGGAGTTGAAACTTGAAACCGTTCTGTTATATAAACCACAGCGTTTACAAGTTCTGCCGTTACAGCATCGAGCATCAGGTAAAGATCGTCAAAAGATCCACGAAAACATATTGCAAATTTGCGCCTAAGCATTCGTCGCGTGCTGTATCATAATTCAACTCCCCCTGGTCAACCTCAACTTCCCCTGTTCAAGCTCAACTCCCCCTGGTCATAAAACCACTTATACATTTGACTGTAGATTGAAGCGAAGAAACTCCCCCTGGTTTGTCGGTATTCTTTGATGTTTTGGATTTTTGAAATCCATGGGTTCTCGCGCCAAAGTTTAGAACCCCTCGACCTGGCACCGTGATTGGCTAGATTCACTTCCACGGGTGCAGAAACTCGTATAATTTACAGGCCACGGGTTCCTTATGTGGCTGGATATAAGAGGAGACAATGCTTTCCGAGTCTGTAGAATGCTATACAGGACAACCAGGGGGAGTTTCATAACACTTCAATGCATGGACTGAAATAACAATGTTGAACAGTTGTGAGACGGGGCATCGAAGCGGAAATAACAATTTCAGGAGATGTGCATACTTCCCGGTATTATTTAAATGGTTTAAATAATAATAAACAAAATTGCGGTAGAATAAGCTTTAATCCCCAAAAAGTTTTTTCTCAAATCTGAGGGGTGCTCGAGCCCCCTTCGCACCCCACTGGATCCGCCCCTGTCTAAGGGATGGCAAGAAACTGCATCTAAAACTGATTTTGACTGAAGAAAAATCCGAGGCAATATTTGCAAGCTTCCATTTATCACTGTGTTGCATAATTTCCCTATTGTAATGTTGAAATGTAACAGGAAAGGTCTTGCAAATTTTTAGAATAACCTTCTAATTGTAACTCGTAAATAAGCTTTTCCAGATTTAAAAAGGAGCCAAAATGAAATGGAGGAGACGAATAAATGAATCAAGCTTTTAACAAGAACATTAACATTGAAACATCAACAGAAGCACTGAACCCCTAATAAATAAAAGATTATCCTAACAAAAAATAAAAGATTATGTAACAAAAGGACTCTGGATTTGTAAACTTTCAAACTGGACCGGTCAAAACGAGTTTTGATAGAATTTATAATTACGTCTAGATTTTCTCTTTCTTAGTAGGAATGGATTATTGATACAACCAATTTTTTCTCGATGATCTGCCGATTCTTCATTTCTCAAAAATATTCTTTCCAGCAGTTTTTTTTCTTCAACAGTTGATTTCATTGTAATGTTTTTGAGAAACTTTCCGTCAAGAAATAGATGTCAAAAAACTAGACTCCACCATTTGGTGCAGGCATCAAGTTATTCTAAATCAGGTTTCTCGATCTATTTTTTTAGCCATGGTGTTACTCGTTGTATAGTTTGGACAATGAGCGATTTTTTGACCAAATTCCTATTTTCAACTTTCTTGATGTCTCCTTTGCTAAAAACATAATTACTAAGCTTAAGCTAAAGTCATGTTTAAGAAATTACTAAGCACAGTTACTCACAGAATGGTAGGCTGATTTCTTTCCACTTTTGCCTCAAAACAATTATTTTGCTCTGCAGAAAAGTAGAGGGGCCAGAAAAGTGGAGGGGAAAATTTTGCATAGCTACTTTGATTATATACTGCAAAGGCAGGAAATTAATTCTCCGATTTGATACTGTCATCAGATAAAGGTGTAGAGAGATTTGGAACAAGATCCTGATATGAAATCAAACATGCTGAATCTTTGGCAATATTCAAAAATAAATTGAAGACTCTCGCTGAATTCAAATGCACCTGCGACCTGTGCAGGTAGCATTTCAGTAACGTATAATTCGCCGATTTATTGTAATATTGTACATTACCCATTTTATCTTGCTATGTTGTTAATAATTTTGACTTGTTATGTTGCTATATTACTTTGTTAGGTTTTATTAGCCTTTTGTAGCTGTTTTGTGCATACTAACCAAAAATAAAAGAATGAATAAGAGAATTGAAAAAATATTGAAAATTGGCTGAAATGGCCTTTTAAAAACTCTCATAAAAGAAAATCATTTGTTCACTGGAATGTCTGTGTGTTAATATCATGCAAAAGCTTTATACATTGTTCATTTCAGCAATCATCAAAATTTTAGTTTTTTAAGCTTTGTGAATATGTTTGAACTGAATATGTGAATAATTCTGTAACGAGTGAAGCATACATATATCTACGTAAGGAAAGACCTAGGTCTTGGAGAGCTCCAAAATGGGTTTTGTGAATTCTAATCAAGTGTTATCTACAACTTTACAGCTCTCCATGTGTACTTTATCGAACATTTTTGTGTATTCAATGAAGCAGACACATTTATCCTTTTTGCATCTCAATTTCTCTCTCCGATAGCATTCTCAGTATAGCATTTCTTGGGCCAGTGTCTTGAACAAAACAAAATTGCCCTTTTCATAACTCTGGACTCATCTTGTTCCTTGCTCTTCTCATCAGAACACGAAGTGAATTTTTATCACGTGACTCATGGAGCTTATCGTTCTATGCAGCTCGTAGGCTTTCAATTTCTTTGCACTGCTCGTTGAGCCAGATTTCCTTGGCTTCTCTGCATTTCTTCCTTATCTCTCTGTCTGCTTGCTCCAGGAACAATTAAGGCTTCTATTTCCTTATGTTGCAGTTTTGTGAGAACATAATCTGTAATACCAATTGCTTTTGCCATCTCTTGAAGGTTCACCAAAAAATCCCCTTAAACTGTCTTTCAAGTTTAATTCATTATGAGAAAATTTAAACTTACTTGTAAAAATCCCATTTTGTCTGTCTTATTTACTTTTCAAGAGGGGGAGGTTTTTGTTACCTTACAAAAATATAATATATTTACAACTGTTCTTCGACAAATAAAACACTATTCAATGAACTTGGTTTCTCAAGAAGTAGCCACGAAAGAAAGACCAATAAATTGATGCACTCTTTATACTTTGCAGTTGTAGACGGTAAAGTTATTTATCAAATTTATAAAAATCTGACAGTTTTCCGTGATCCCTGATTACAAGAACATTTTTTGCCAAAGCTAATATGCAAGAAAAATCCATTAAACGTTTCTAGTTCAAGTTTAATTTCAAACCAAAAAATTCTAAAACATGATATAGATATCTAACAAACAAAAGCATTGAACACAAAGCTTTGAAAAACAATATTTACAACATTTAGATTTCAGGAAATAATATAAGTCTACCTTGGAGAAAAATGGTATGGACCATCCCAACAAAAAAATTATCTGATCTGTTCTCAAAAACGTACTCCTCAAACAGTAAACCAATGCCAGAAAAAAGAGACAAAAGCCAATTCTTTCTAAGGTGCTGCCCCCCTCCCCCAAATCAGATAAATGTTATGAATTTCAGGCAAATTCAGGCATTACAATCACAATGAAACAACAATATTGGAGCAAGCCCCATACTAAGTCCTACTAAATGTTTAGCCTCTGCTAGGCAAATGGCAAAAGGGGAATGATCCCCACGTTTCAGTATATAGTATTGCCAATAAATGATAGCCAAACTTGTTCAGAGCTTCTGCTAATTATAATTTCTGACCTTGGTTGAATATGATTATGATTTTATTAACAATATTCTTCAGCTTTTACTGACATCTTTTTCTTTCAAAAAAAGCACTATGCCTAGACTATTCCCCCTCACCCCCTCAGAATATTGAAATAAAACACTATGCCTAATTCATTACATTTGGATTACTTTTCATCTTAATACCAATTTCTTACCTTAAATCCTTCAAACATCCAAAATCCTCTAAATTATCAAATCATTCTTCAAAATGATAAACTTAAATACAAAAATTACATTCTAACTAAATAAAATTTGAGAACAAAATCCACAACCAATTAAAACGCTGCGCAATGAAAAAACTTGTAAAAGAGGTCATATAGCGCTGCTTATGGCATTTTGGTAATAAGTTATTCAAACTGTTAATAGCTTGACCTTAGATGCATATAATCTACATCTTATGGGCTTTCACCAGCAGCAAGCCTCCTGTTGATGTCGTCAATAACTGGTGGCAAATCATTGATTGTGTCAATAACATAATGGGCCCCAGCATTAGCCAAGATGCCATAAGACCTTTCAAGCCTTCTTTCATAATCTTCAGCAGACAATTTTGAAATCTCCTCTTCATTCAGGCCACATAGTTTCCCTGTTGTATAAGAAAAATTCAAGATTCATAGAAGTTTTCTAAAGTAGATAAATGATAAATGCATTTGAGAACAAATGAAAAAGGTTAGAGGTTATGGCAAGAGAGCAGTTGGCATCTACTCAGGATGAAAACTCTGAAACAACTAAATGTATCATATTGCTCTAAGCTTTATAGCATGTTGAACCTTCCTCCCGAAAAATTATTGTAGCCTAAACCCCCCCCCCCAACTGTCAAACCTCTAAACCATTACATACACAACACTTTCTTGAAAAAGAGCATTTTTCTATGAATTGAACCCAGAAAAAGCCTGATGTTATCACTTACCGTTCTTGCCAGTCCTACACTCCAACATCCAGCTAAAATGCCTTCTCTAACACCATCAGCAGTGTCATCAACTTTCACTACTGCTTGAATTGGATTTACGTCAAGCTTGATGCAGTTTGCCCAAACCATATAAGGGTAGGGTCTTGCCTGGGGAACTTCATCTGCAGCAAAATAGGCATCTGGAACATACCCAGCTTCTTTGGCAATTTCTCTCAAAATATCAACCATGTCTTTAGTAAAGCCAGTAGTTGAGCCAATTTTCATTCCCATGTTCTTCTGCATGTGTTTGACTGTATCAACTGCCCCGTCAATCATTTTTGAATACTGACGTAAACAAGCCAGCTAAAAGGATAAAGAAAATAAGCAACCAAAACATTCCAATTTAAAAAGTGACTGCAGAAAGAGAAGTAGCAATATAAGTAAAAGAGAGGAAATGGATCAGACAGCCCCCTTTTTCACTGAAATACTGAGCATTTTATGGATGGAAAAAAGCCTTCTAGCATTGTTCACAAAAATGTGTCCCTTTGGATGAATGAGACAACCTTCACTGTCCTAAGGAATCATGGCTGAAAGTGACAACTTCCAATCTGTGTCTAGTCTCATCTTCCAATTTTTCCCCAGGGCCTCTAATATCTCTCGACGGCCCTGCCAACCATGTGGCTGTAGGTGTCAGCTAGGGGGGGGGCAAACTCAAGCAAGAACCATACCTGAGGGGGGCAGGCTTTAAAACAAGAAAACAGATGTATAACAAACAGGTATATTTGGACAAAATCAAGGTCATGGAATTATAAATATGCCAAATTTTCAAAATATCATTTGGAAAAACTGTAGCCAGAGGGGGCAAGCTGTTGTCAAAATTTTCATTTGGGGCACAGCCTCCCCCCCCCGTGCCCCCCTGCAGCTACGTGACTGGGCCCTGCCAAAGATGGTAATTTTAATCTTGTCAAGACTCTCAACCAAATGAAATAAACTATATGGACATTTAAAAGCAAAATTTGCAAGAGGGGGGGGGGCAAAATTTATAAAACTTGATATACACAAAAGTTATATGGTGATAATAAAAGTAAATGGGAGCAACAGAGGGAACAATGGAACTGAGGGTACCAAAGGGTAACGTTCCCCCAACTTTTTAGGCCATGCTCTTACTCCAAGCAGTGACCATATTTAGGAAACTGATAGTCCATTTTTCAGAGAAATAATGGTCCTGCCTATCAAACCTTCAAAGATTTTTTCATCTCTGGGGTCAGATTAAAGAGAAAAAAAATAAAACATCAAACAAGGAAGGGGCACTAAAGCTTGTTATCTTGAGGATGGATGGGATAGACTCAAGAGGTTTGTCTCAATTTTTTATAATCATCGAAAGCTTCTAAAATTTCAAGATACAAGAGGAAAGAAAATTTTTGGTTCACCAACTGATCAAGCCACTTTTCCTCTAGTGGGTAAAGCACTGAGAAATAAGTTTAGCTGGATATGTACCTGTGTAGGAACAAAGTTATCGAACATTCTTTCAACATCTTCTTCATCAGGGTACTTTCCAAACTTCTCAAACCATCTTTGCCTTACAGACTCTTGATGTGTTATCTTTCTGATATGGACCTTCTTGTAAGTACCCATGGGTTCTCTTGCTTCATCCATCGTGATTGGGACCCCTTCATTTTTGAAAACTTCAACAAAAGCAACTGCTGGCGCATACACACCGCAGTCCAAAACTGTACCAGCCCAGTCCAAAATGACTGCCTTGATTTTGCCTTGGTACTTGTAGACTGTTCTGTATTCAGTTCTTGGATTTGACAGCAAATGGCCTGCAAGGAAAGTTACTGTCATCAT
This sequence comes from Rhopilema esculentum, assembly GCF_013076305.1. Next base: position 6,508,183 of record NW_027018659.1, read on the forward strand.
CACAATCATTATCAATCAAGATTAACCTTAATTGAGGTAGACCCCCAGTTGGGGGTATGCAGAAAACAATCTTTATGAGATTTAAAGCACAATACACAAGCAAGGGGGAAACTCACTTTGCAAACAGGGTACGAGATTTCCACAAAAAGAAAAGAATTTCAAGGGATTTTTACAGGGATGTCCATCAAAAGTGTGCTTGATTTTGAAACAGTGATTCCCCTTCGATATTCAAAGGTTTTCTGAAATACTGCAAATGGAGTCATTTGATTTGAAATAGGATAAGTGTCTTATGGGCTCCAACACAGGTTGAAAAATGGGGGGGGGGGGCAAGAGAATGTTTAACACTCATAAGAAAAGATTTTTGATAAACTCTATTGTTTTCCAAAAAAGGTGGGCCCCGCCTCCCCCTTCGTCGGAGGCCCCGCGTCTGCTTACAATAGCTAATAATTTATCTTGCGAAATTAGTGAGACTTCAGTTTTTATACTTGGATTAATTTTTTTCTGGTATTATACAGGTACAAAACTGATGATAAAAAAACCATCAAGCAATCTACCTGTCGTGATCGTGAAAGTTGTTTAGATATTTTTCAAAGGCTATATCACATGATACACCACATGGTATCACATGATTGAATATAATGGTAGCTGATTTTCGTGACCTGCTCAGTGCAAACAGATCCTATCATTAAACAGTACCAACAAAGCGACAGGAAATTTTACAAAATAGACGCCAAGCTATTGTTTATTGCAGTATTATTCTGAAGAAACGATCTTTAAAATTTTAACAATTTATGAAAAAAACGCCGACATGAGACAAACTTTGACTCTATCTAACTTTGAAGCTTTTATCTCTCCCTCTGTGGAGCAAGATAATGAAAATGCTTATTCTGAAGCTGTTTTTTTAATTAGAGTTCGATGCATTGAGTTCAGAAGAAAACCGGCGATCTAAAGTTGATAAAGAAGCAAGTCATTGCTAAAAAAATTGGCTATTATACAACAAAATAACATGCATGTAAGGCAAAGTGATATATCACCGCAAAATTTTGATGGTATGTTTTGGCTTGAGATTTTTTTTACCTACCTTGTCTTTGCATCAATGGTTTCGCAAGAGAGTCGCTTCTTCTGACCTTCAAATCATCCGTAGAAGAAGACACAGCTTCGTTGCTTGCCAGTCGTGAGAGTGGGAGTGAAGTTCCTCTGCCTCGAAGAAGTTGTCTTACAGCTGTTTGACACATCAACCTTGCCATCTTAGAATTTTCTTCGTTCAGAAAAAATTTTTCCGGACTGTATAACTCGTACTGTTGCCTTCACAGCACAACGAATTATGACGCAGTATGTACCAGTCAGTCTTGTTTTCAACGCGTATTGTGCTGAAACAATGCGTTTTACTAGTAAAAAGTCTTTAGATGGACAGACCTCCTTTTGTGACGTAGTTCCCTTTACCAAATATAGAAAGCAGAATTCGTTCGTCGACAGACCCTGGCCTTCATGTGACCGGAAATTCTTAAATTTTCTTCACGTTAACTTTGTTTTTGGTCAGCACTTAGGGCGAAACAAACAGTCTCGTTCTGTCAAAACAGGCCCGTTGCCAAGGGGTGGCAAACAGCATTGCCACCCAGATTAATTTGTCTTTATGTTTTTTTAAGGCTTTACATGGATGGCTTTGATAGCTCTATCTTGAGTTTTTTCATGTGTCCGTCAGCTGATTTAATTATATATAAGGTTGTTTTTTCTCTTTAATGTTCTTATTGTAATTTTGGATTTAATAATTGAATTTTAAACAACTTAACTAAATGACGTAACGTGTAATTAATTGATTTGCTGAAAAAAATGTTTCGAGTTTGAGTTTCAATGGGTTTTTTCCTCGTTTTTATTGGATTGCGATGGCAACTTGAGTTATGTCAACACTGACAGATAGCAATTTTTTGTATCGGAGTCTTCTGATTCCAGTGTAGGACTTAAAATAGCCCTTGGTGCTCAAAATATTCTGCCGATCCTAAACAAAAACTTCTCGGGGAAAGTTTGAAAATTATCTCAAAATCAAGATCTTGAAGTTTAAGAAGCGATGAATGGATTGGCTAAAATATTACTGCATCAGCTAGAAGAGGATAAATGGCGAATCTAGCCTTAAAAATCTGGGGGGGGGCAGGAGGCCAAACTTTCAGTTTTAGGGGCAAACGCTAGCCAGTACTTTGCGAACTAGTAGAATGTAAAACAGTGGCGTGATGCCAGAGCCTCAGAGAGTTAAAGGATGAAGAACGGGGGAAAGAAAAAGGGGAATGAGAATGGAAGAGGAAAGGGGAGAGACGAGGAGACTCGTCTCTCCCTTTTACTATTCCATTCTCCTTCGCAATTCCTCCCCCCGTTCTTTATCCTTTGACTCTCTGAGGCTCTGGCACCCAGGGTAGGTTCGGTCCGGCCTCCCATGTTGGTTGATGTTGGAGTGAAAGGAATTTCGAGAATGAAGTTTGACTGTAGTCTTGATTCAAATGTATTTTTATTTTTGTTGCCTTCATTTCCGGGAGTTTTTAGGGCGTAGCAACGCAAAATTTCCCCAAGGACTACGCCCCCAGAACGCCGAGCCTGTATCCTTTGACAGAGCCTCCACCTACACCAGTGGCGAAGCTAGCCAAAAATTGTTGGTCCTGCTATATGGACAGGGCCACGCCCTTATTCAATAGGAAAAGCCCATGGACAAAAATTCTATTTTGCAGATGAATTTTTTCTTAAATTCAGTAAAAAGCAAATTTTAAATCGATGTCTATCTTTTTAAAAATAAACCCATACTTAAACTTTTCAAACAATTCTATCTTAAATTGTAGTAAGCCTCTACAGCTGAAGTAAAAGTTCAAATTGGTGATAACTAAATTTGACGATAAAAGGGGGGTAGGGGTGGCATTTGAAGTTGCATATAATATATGTGTGTTATTCCAGATTTTGGTCGTATAAACCTGACCAATCTAGATACTCTATTAAAATAATTTTAATAAACAACAGAGTTTAAAGTCTGTAGTGGCAAGTTCACATATTCTGCAGAACAATTTTTCTGCAGCTGATAAAGAGAGGTACAATCGAATAATGTGTCGCATTATCAATGAAAACAACTTGATTAGATAAACCATTAGACGAGAAAACAATTCAGGTAGAAAAATGCAAATTCCGCTGAAATTGGTTTATTCTCCAACTCAAAACTTTCAATCACACAACAGTAAATTCAATTATGCTTTCATCGTCCTTGTCCAAGTCTAAGAAAGTTCTATTTAGGCCATCATGATATACCGTGCCTCAAACGATCGTACAAAGGCCGAAATCAGAGTGCCTCATACAGCCAATTCTTGTTGATTGCATTTCTTTCTTGCGAACTTTGGACTCTGTCTTGTTACAAATAAAATTTATGCAGCTCAACTGAGGCAAGTTTTGCTGTCAATAATAATATCATTGGTATTGCCAAAGCAGCAGAAAATCCGCATTCACATCGCCTCACCATAATACTGGCCTCCTTGCTAGTATCTCATAGCAGAACGAGAATGCACAGGGCAATTCTTGCAGTCCTGCTCTCAGAAATAGCAGGACCAACGGTTTTCAAAACAATGCTCTTTGAACTACGTGGGTGAACCCTCAACCAATCAAATAACAACTGCTTACGAAATGTTATGATGGTCATTTCGACGAGGTCCTGCTCTCGAGATTGAGCAGGACTGCTCTTTGTTTTAGACTATTGTGAAGCAGGACTAAATTCACAAAAGCCCATTGTGAAGCAGGACCAAACATAGGGTATCATAGTTATGAGCAGGACCGAAATACAGGGCTGCCGTAGAAGAGAACAGGACCTTGAGATTAGCACGGGATGCCTGTATCAGCTGGCGGAACTGGGGACTGTTTATCAAAAACAATTTGAAACTTTCTTTTTGCAAAGAAGAAATTGTTTATTGTTTACAGTAAATCTTATCTTTGGAAATTCTTGGTCCTGCTCAGCAGGACCAGCAGGACCTTTGGCTTCGCCACTGACCTACACTACAACCAGGCTTCGTCATACATAATTGAAACCAGCAAATTTTGCTTATAAAGTGCGCCTTCATCTAAAAGAGGCCTTCATAGGCACTTTTAACTGTCCCCATTTGATCATTAAACAGAAAAGTGTAGTGACCCTGCCTAGGCCTATTTTCCATCCTACGCCATACACTCGTTTCTGCCTATAGAGTACCGAAGTGATGACGTCATAAATATCTATTTTTAGAATTTCTGAATTTTGATCCCAGAACCTAAAAGAGCATCATGAAATACCTCTAAATATGCAAAATCAGTTAAAGGCACTACGAATTGGCTGAGATATGGCCACTTGAGCACAGGCTCTTGCCCCATCAAACCTCTGTTATTTGGTCTTGGTTCATAACTTTATGAACCAGGCCAGAATAACAGTAATCCGTTAGCAAACTTCAAATCTTCTGTTGGCTATATCTCCCCCAATTTGCAACATATCTAGCTAACTTTGCAAATTGAGAGGTATTTTATGCCGTTCTTTCAGATTATGGGGCCAAATTTAAGAAATTCTAAAAATAGATTTTTTCACACTTCATCATGACGTCATGACGTCACACTTCGGTACTCTATTCATCACATTCCACTTAACACGTAAGACATTTCCCAACAGGCAATTACAACAGCATTATCATTAATCACCATGAAGATCATCAGCATCAAAACACTGCTATTCCCACATGGCATTTCCTCTCCATTGATCATCTGTCGTCACCTTGCCTCTCCCAACCTATGCATTGTTTTCCTGGCGTCATTCGATTATTTTTAGAACAATCAGTTTAGTATATATGTATGTAGATAGATTCATTTAATTTAGTTACGATAACCCTAGTTCAAGTCAACATGCGTCTTACTGAAGCTCCTCTGACTCCGTGTTCTCTGCAGTGCTGAGGAGAGGGGGGGTCGGGGGGTCACTGACCCGGGGGCCCTTGGCTTTAGGGGCCCATAAATAATAACTCAATTGAAAAAAGTTTCTAAGTAATAATCCAGCCTCCCAATCAATATTAAGATAACATAATATTAGAGACAATAATGACAAAGGTCCATGAAGTCATTGCCTGCCTCAGTGTTAAATTTAATTTTGTTACGAATTTCTCATCATTGTTGGCTAGGGCTTAAGAAGTTCAAAAGCTTCTGAATGTTAACAAAAAATGTGATTGCAGGGCAACATACAGGGCAATATGTATGTAATACAGATTTGCACTATGGTATTCGCATCTATTTGCAACAGTGTGTTGGTTGTGGTCCAATCTAGTTAACGTTTTATTTTCATGCATTATGCTGTTAAGATATCAGTTATGCTCAAATTAGATCAAACAGCGGATCAGGTATGGTAAATATGATATTTGATGCGTATACATTGTATATCGATTGTATTTAAGAAATGCAAGGTTGAATGAAGCAGTGCGATAGGGAAGGTAACAGAATAAACAGTTGCCTAAAGTATTAAATGTAGTTGTGATAAATTATATCTCTTCCATTAAATATCCCTAAATCTTGTGCCTATCCCACTTGTTTTTTATTCTCAGTTATTTAAACGTATCATTTTGTACCTGTAATTTTCTATTTCTTTCTAATTCACAGGAGGGGTGAGAAACATGGATTTTCCGACAAAAATCTAACAAGCTTCTATATTTTTCTCATAAATTTTAACATAACATAACGACATCAGAACTGAAAAAAGATATTTTGATATATTGAATATTCTTATGTTTATTATTTAGATACAAATTTTTTCCCATCAAAACATAGCATTCAGAAAAACATAGACAACCATGTTAAATTTTTGAAAAGAGCAGAGGTTTTCAGACAAAATAGCATCAGTTTAGCTCTCTCTGACCCCCTCTATCTACACCATTGCCACCGGCACAGTTTAGCCACCCCCCCCCCAGATTAAGCAACCATAATTTTCAAAAACTTCTGGGGAGCATTCCCCATACCTCCTAGAAGCGTCTGCCTTAGGCATGCCTTATGATTTAATTTTTGTCCTGACCCGGGGCCCATAAATTCTCTCCGCGGCCCTGGTTCTCTGCACGTTAAATAAGACTACACCGAAGTTCTACTTGTCACAACTATTATACACAACTATTAGGTAACGCCGCTCAACAAAAACTCGCGTTCCTAAAAAAGGAACCATTATTACTTAGGTAGGTTTGCTCGTGTAGCAATAAGCAAGTACACGAAAGTTACTACCTGAGGCGGCACCATGAGTGCTGGAATTTTCGAATTTTGATTATTCTAGCTCGCTGGAAAATGCACTCATTGAAGCAACTCTTATTACCTTTAAATCTTGCTGTTGGCTCAAAGTGCTGACGAAAGAAGTCGTTGTCTCTCTGCTCCTCTCTGCCACAAGTCGAGTTGAAAAGGGCCGCGAGTTATTTTATATATACTTGGTTGCACTGTAGTTAAAGTTTAGTATAACAAAACAGAGTGAATAAAGAAAAATAAGCCTTGGAATCCTGTGACAGAATCTCTTCAGGTATCTAAACTTTATATGAAAATATTAAAAAATGCAGTCATAAATTACAATTAAATTATTCAATACTCTATTAAATTTAAAGCTACTTTAAAACAGCATTGCAAGAAACAAGCACGTGTTAACAGCTACAGTGAGCTAAAAACTAAAAACAAGCGATTGTTTAATGGTTGTCTGAAAGAGCAGTTGTGCCAAAAGAGATATTATTGATAAATTACTTTGGATGTCCTTTACCCATTAATGTTCTGAAGCCAGATTTTTGGTAGACAACATAAAGAAAACATAAAAATGCCATTTTTCATGCTATAGAATGTAAACTTCGCTATTCATAATAGGATAGACATTTACAAGTAGAATTTTTTTTTGGAATGCCAAATAAAAAAAGTCCATAAAACAGCAAGCAAGACTTTCAGACCTTTAAAAAAATGACCCAACTCTCTCTTTCAATGTGTACTAGTTTTGCTAAAAATATTACTTAGAGTCCTTCAGGGGCTTTCACCCCGGGGGGGGGGGTACTTGGATACCAAAACAACAAGGGTGTGCACTCCTAGGATTGTTTTGGTGAACCGGCTTTAGAAAAAAAAGCTAAAAATGACACCTGGCTTTAGAATTTCTGGAAAAAAGAACAAAGGAAAACAAAAGCTTTGGTGCCAGTTGCCATCGTTACCAGAACACAACAAAAACAATGGGCGGGTAGCTCCTTTGCTGATATTTTTGAATAGAAAAAAAAAGAAAATCAGGCAACCGGCTTTAGATTATATCCTTTGAACAGATACCCAGCCTTAGAATAAATTGCTGAAAATGATACCCAGAAAGACGTGCACATCCCGTCAGCAAAATATACTAAGTATCCCCCCCCTGGGGCTTTCACCTGCAATAACTGGAGGCAAATCATTGATTGTGTTAATGACATAATCTACTTCTTAGGGGCTTTCACCTGCAGCAAGCCTCCTGTTGATGTCATCAATAACTGGAGGCAAATCATTGATTGTGTCAATAACATAATGGGCCCCAGCATTAGCCAAGATGCTGTAAGACCTTTGAAGTCTTCTTTCATAATCTTCTGCAGACAAATTTGAAATCTCTTCTTCATTCAGTGCCACATAGTTTCCCTGAGGTAAGAGACATTTAAAGAATCATTACAGAAGTTTAGTGCAAATCTATTGATAGACATTTTGAACTGAGGAATGAAAGTAAACTAAAGTGTCATCAGAAAACAAGACCAGAAAACAACACATCCTATCCACAACCAAAAATGTAAAAAAACTATGAATTCAAGACAAAAAGCATTTAATAGAAGTTATGGCTGAACTTCATACGCATACCGTTCTTGCAAGTCCTACACTCCAACATCCAGCTAAAATGCCTTCTCTAACACCATCAGCAGTGTCATCAACTTTCAATACTGCTTGAATTGGATTTACGTCAAGTTTGATGCAGTTTGCCCAAACCATATAAGGGTAGGGTCTTGCCTGAGGAACGTCATCGGCAGCTACATAGGCATCAGGAACATACCCAGCTTCTTTGGCAATTTCTTTCAATATATCAACCATAGCAGTAGTGAATCCAGTAGTTGAGCCAATTTTCATACCCATGTCTTTCTGGATGTAGTTCACTGTTTCAACAGCACCATCAATCATTTTTGAATAATCACGTAAGCAAGCCAGCTAGAGCAAAAATTTGATTACTTTTTTCCATATATAAACAAATCATACTAAACTACAAATACAATAAACATCAAATATTGCCATTCACAGCAGGAAAAGGCACAGGGGCATCTAATTCCTACTGTGAATGGATTTTACATTACTCTTATAATTACTGATTAAAAAAAATATTTAAAAAAATTGGGAAGGAGGGGTTGCTGTGTCGGTATTATCATGCACATGAAGACATGTTCAGCCCACCCACCAGAAGCCCCAGGCCCAATCCATGCACAGCACCATCCATGCCCACTCATTCCAACCCCCTGAGCATGCCCCAAGCCAAGCTGCCATGTAACCCTGAACAGCCACCCCAAACTGACCAAGCACAGAACCCTGCAGCACATCACACCACCACAGGAATGCCTCCATGGTAACACATTGCACCCTGAAGCACCAGACACATTTAATTACTTATTCACAAACATAAATTTGATATCTTTAAAATATCTAAAATTATCTCAAACTATGCAACAACTATGAAGCAGCATAATCAAAAGTGAAAGGGTAAATACTAAGAAATAAAAGAAGTTACAGGCAGAACTATAAAATTTCAACCAGAGTTTTACATATGCAAAGTTTTCATGAATCACCTTAATCAGACAAGCAACACCTTAATCAGAGACTAAGGGAAGTATTGCTCCTTATAACAAACTTGGCTGGGGCCACTGATAGCCAGCTTGGGTCCAGGAGTTAAAGGCAATCGGTCACAACATTGATTGGTTATAAGAACAAAGGGATTTTTATTGTTTCCAGTCCCCCTTTAATTTATCGCATTTTAAAAAATATGGCGGAGCGCTGGAATCGTGTTTAGGCTATTGTTCCAGCTATTGTTCTCGTTAACCAATCCACAACAAGACAGATTGCCTTTAATCCTCAAATGCAAACTTTTCAACAGCTTTAATGAATTTTATGAATATTTGTTTTTAGATAAAGTGCAATAAAATACCTGCATAGGGACAAAGTTCTGGAACATTCTTTCAACATCTTCTTCATTAGGATACTTTCCAAACTTCTCAAACCATCTTTGTCTCACAGATTCTTGATGTGTTATCTTCCGGATATGAACTTTCTTATGAGCACCCATGGGTTCTCTTGCTTCATCCATCGTGATTGGGACCCCTTCATTTTTGAAAACCTCAACAAATACAACTGCTGGAGCATACACACCACAGTCCAAAACTGTACCAGCCCAGTCCAAAATGACTGCCTTGATTTTGCCTTGGTACTTGTAGACTGTTCTGTATTCAGTTCTTGGGTTTGACAGTAAATTACCTGGTAAGATAATGAAAGTTGTCTTGTAGATCTACATTTCATCTGTCAAGTAACTGGTCAAGCCTCAGTGGGCATCATGCTGGATAGCCATTGCAATGCTTATGATCTAAGGAAGCAATGGAATGGTGTACCCCTGAAGTAAATTTTATCTAAAAGTTTTTTGTTCAGATCCTGCGGGCAGGGATGTATTTAAGTAGCAATGATTGGCAGGGAGGGGGGTGTTAGACTCAAATTAGATTTTGGTGGCACACCTTTCAGGTACAGAAGAAAATTAGAGGGGAATACACCTCCTATACCCCCTGCTTAATCTGTCCATGTTCCACTATGAGCCATCACTTCTACAGTAAAGAACAAATTGCAGTACTTTTTTCACATAGGATCTTGTAAATTAAGGTTCAGACTGGCTGTTTTAATTTTTCTAAAAATTTGAGGCGGAATTTTTCTGAAGCTGTTCTTCAATTATTAGGGTGAGTGCTAAAAAAAATTAGGAAAAGACAGAAGACAGCAGTCTATTGCATAATAACATTGGATGTGTACACTGCATGTATTGCTTTTATCAATTAGTAAAAGATATTACCTGCAGTCCTGATGAAATTTTAATTGTTGTAGTTTTAATTTTTGATTTTTGAATCGCTTTTCAAAATTATTTAACAGTACCTCAGCCACAGCTTCTTCCTAATTTGTTTTCAATTATATTTTTTGTTTAATTATTAGGCTCAGTTTCCTTTTGTGATTGTTAGTATGAAGCTTGTAAGAAGAACAAAACAGAAGCTGCATGTGCATATGTGAATCAATAAATAGGTCTTTTGGGATCATGAAACACCACTTATAAATCTCCCATTACAAACCAAGGAAATTAAAATACGCAATCTTTTTTCTTGGTTAATTTCAAGAGATAGTCTTTCGAAAGCAAAAACGATTTGGCAGGTTTTTTTGGCTAATTTGGCTTCATTTGTAATGACTCAACGGGATATACACGGAGTTGTCGTGTGTGACGGAGTAACCCAGGGACTTCCTTTGTTCAAAGTTCACGTGATAGCCAAGCATGTGACTTCACTTTTTTATCGTGTGGCTTTGTAAATACTTTTGTGATGATCACATGATACAGAGGATAATATTTTTTGACATTTGAAAACAAACTAGGAACAAGCTGTGCAAGTGGCACATTTTCGATGCAAGATGCAAATATTCCATATCATCCTAATTTATTACTCATCAAAAATTTTCAGCTCTAAACGAAAGCCTAAAGCTATATCACAAAACCTAAAGCTATATATCGATGATGGGATTATTGTTAAAATTGCAGTAAAATTGTCCACCGTGAAACAGTCTAGCGACAGAAGAAATCGGTGCTCCAGTTTGACATTGTTTGTAAACAAGCAATGCAATCCTGAGAAAACATAAAAATATTTTAATGTTGATGAGTCGTTACCTAGCCTTCAAGATCCACAAATAGTTCATACTTACCGTGCCTTTGCAATAATGGCTTCACCAAAGAGTCACTCTTTCTGATCTTCAAGTCGTCTGCGGAAGACACGGGATTGTTACTTGCCAGTCGCCCAAGAGGAAGTAAAGACGCTCGTCCTCTAAGAAGTTGCCTTAACGCTGTTTGACACACTAACCTCGACATCTCTGAAACTCCTTCGGTCAAAATTTTCACTAACAGAAACTTTTATGTTATGGCTGCCTCAGAGCTGTGACGCACCATCTAGTGCCGTTTGTACAAGCTGCGTTGTGCTTCAATTGATGAGAACAATTGTGATTGTTCTGGGACAATCACATTGCTGCTTCAGAGCTGCTAAATGGTCAGACTTCCTATTATGACGTTTGCACCTTTCACCAAATTTGGTGAGCAGGGTCTAGATATGGATAGACCAATAGACCTCTTATTTGCACCTCTCCCTTACATGTTATCATCGAAGACACACACCTATATAATTCTGAGATTTTAGCTACATTTCTGAGACTAAATAATGAAGCGTGGTTACTATAACGGGAAATGAGTAAAAATGACTAGGAAACAAGAAGAAACAAGTAAAAACAACTAGGAAACAAGTAATAAACAACTAGGAAACAAGTAGAAACGACTTGGAAAAATTTAAACTGCGGCACAATTTTATTTATTTAGTGGAAATCCTGCATTAATAGCTATGATAGTAGATGTTGATATGGTAATTTTGTAAGAGGAATTAACCTATGAAAGCCTGATGTGAAATCTTACTGGCATTGGAATTAACATGAAACAACTACTGGGAAGGTCGAAATAAAGCAATTTTAATTCTCGGCTAATAATCAAGCCTTTTTCCCCCTGAATTCAACTGCTTTAGGAACTTACCGAAACTTTATAGAGGCTTTAGGGTTAGGCTCCCAAACAAAACATTTTTCAAGAACTACATTGTCAACCTCTATAGCTTGTTCCTCTAGTATATTGGAGTTTGTTCCTTTAGTTTCTGTTGCTTTTGCTGAAATTAGCGTTGTAGAAACATAAGTAAGCATTATCACTGGGTTTCCGTAACCTCATCTAAGACAACAGCTATTGCGGTGGAGAACGACATGACCGAACACTTAGGCCGCTGCAACGAATGCCCACGTGGATGGATAAGCTTGCCTCGTTTTGGAGATCTAGTCGTTTCTGCAAAGTCACAAATCGTTTCATGTTGTTTCCTTATCGTTTCTTCTCATTTTGTATTCGTTTCTTGTTGTTTCCTGTTGTTTCCTGCTGTTTCTTGTTGTTTCCTGTTGTTTCTTATCATTTTGTATTCGTCTCTTGTTGTTTCCTGTTGTTTCCTGTTATAGTAAACAAGATAATGAAGGCGCTGGCAGCCAGGAAAAACAAAAGCAAAGAATGCACACAATCTTGAAATAATTGATAATATGCAGACTGATACATGGTTGTAACCAGGGGCGTCGCGACCAGGGGGTGTGGGGGGGTGTCACACCCCCCCCAATAGTATCTCGATAGGAAGGAAGATAAAAAACTAATGACTTGAAGATTTGAAGATTTCTTGCTGGCACAAAATCTAAAAATCCAGGCACTCTAGGTAAAATTTGTCTTGTGTCCATTTCCCCTAAAAAGGCATGCTAAGATGGAAATAGGGATCTAAATTGGCAACCAGTGCTGCTTGTTACCTGGCTTTAGAAGTAACTGACAACATGGAATTTTTCAAGACCACGGGAAAATTTTACCAGTTGTTTTTATCTGCTGTTCAATTTGTTTGCAAAAATAAAAGAATTTTCGGTAGGATTTGGAGGATTGCTTTAGTGAAATTCACTTAAAAGAGTGCATTTTCCAGGGATATGGAAGCATCAGAATTCGAAATTTTCTGGTCCTTCGGCGGCAACCATGGTGCCTCCTCGGGTAGTTGCCCGTCCCAGTATACAGATTTGGCAAAACCATTAGGAAAGTCCGTTATTATCATTTTAAAATGAATGTTGTGAATTATATGCCACACAGTTAGATCGACAAAATGTATTGCAGAGGTTTGTGACAGCAACTTAACAATTTCAGGTAAATATTTTTTAATCGGGTAAATTTGTAGTCCACACCCCCCCCCTCCAACAAGGCACCATATCTCTTGTGCATAATCTTTAATTTTACTAGTAGTTTGTGAAAACCTCCAATTAGTGGAATGACTTTGTCGACCGTCGTGAAGCCACTTTATGATCATAATCTTGCAACAAACCGCTTCATGAGCATGGAGAAATAGGCAGTCTAGCTCAAAGTTGTTCGCCATGTCAAGAATTACATCAAGATACCACTTGCAAACGTTATCCCCAAGAGGTAGTGGAACAACTTCAAGATATTCTACAATCACTGTCAAAAGTCTTGGAACACTAACGTAGGTTTTCAAAGGCAAATTCAGCCATCCCCCTCTTCCCCTAGGAACAATGTTGATTTACTAAAGAAAAAAGTTATGGAGTACGCTTTTTCTTGTGGATTGTTTGATATTTTTCTATACTTTTAACATTGTTTTGGGGGGAAAGGGGGGCGGAAGTGGTAGTATTCAAGAAAACAAATGAAAAATAGAAAAGCATAGCGCAAAGTGTTAGGTGTTCCATGTAATTTTGGCAGTGATTGTAGATGGCTTTTTGACGTAAATTCGGTGACCAATTTCGTTAAAGCTGTCCATGATCCAATCGGATCGAGCATTTTGGCTCGTTTCCAGATTGGAGATCATCTGTCACCTTGGTCAACACCCAGGCAATGTTTCGCTTCAAAGCCCATTGCAGATGATTATCTGATTTGTCGTCTTTAAGTTCAGGAACATATGGAGGACACGCCTTTTTAGGAATCTTATAGACACAATAATATTCTTGTTCTTCTTCTATCACCAGCGACATTGCCTGGTTATCATTTGCTAGCAGCGTAGGGGCATCAGAATTGTTTTGGCTCTGCCCCCGTTCCTTGTAGTAAATGCGTAGTGCCTGTACCAGTCAGGGGCGAAACTACTGGGCGGGTATGGGGGGTGCTGCACCCCCCCAATCTTCAAAAAAGCAGATTTTGTCGGGCAAATTTATGGAAATTCCATCTAGAAATACGTTGTTGAGAAAAATCAATCAATAATTTTTTTTCTAAATGTATGAAACTTTCCTCATACATTCATAAGGAGTTATGCCCCAAAATTCTCTTAAGGTTTTACACTTACGGTTCGAAAGAATTGCACCCTTGGCTAGAAAATGGTCATACAGACGCCAAAGTTTTTTAACTAAAAATATTCGAATAACCGTAACAAGTAACAGAAAGTTTTAATCAGTTCAAGCGGGAAATAATATAAAATTTATCAAGAAATTGTAGTTAAGATATGAATTGCAAAAAACTTTCGAGTTTATTCTATTTCTGAAAAATATCCATGATTACAAAAACACGAAAATTGAGCTTTGATGATAGGTGTACCTGTAAAATACTTTCATTAAAAAAACTTTTCCTTGCTTGAGGGATTTTGTTATGGTGAATTGAGAGATACTTTGTGCTGGGGTGTCTAAAAATGTTGAAATTCCTTATGGAGCAACCGAAAGTTGAAAATCAAACTCAGAAAATGCAACTGAAGCTCTTTTTTGTTGAAATATTGTAGTTTGCGTAGCTGTTTCTAAATTCCGAAATTTCCAAGGTTTGTTTTGTTGTTCCACTTAAATAAAATTGAGACCCTACTTCAATCTCTTTTTGAATTGCTCTCTTAATAGCTAGGTGATTTAGAAAGTGAAGACTTTTTTTAGACCTTTTATAGAAAAGACAGGCCTTACAAATGCTTGTTTTTGGAAACAGATGTTTATAGCCAACACCAGAAAAACTAGAGGCATATTTCTTGACTTTAAACAAACAGCCTGGGCCGATGATTTCAGCCCTTGAGGCGATGTGCTTCAAAAATGAAGTTCATGTATGACACGCCCTTTCATCAAGCATGCCACGCCCTTTCGTCGGGCATCTAAGCTTCATACCCCCCTAATGAAAATAGTGAAGTTTCGCCCCTGGTACCAGTCAATGTTTCCTGACATCCATCTGTATCATCTACTGATCTATGAAGAGGTTTTCCTTTTTCAAAAACAGCTGGAAAGTTACTTTTATAAGTTCTAGAAACTTCAGCAGCCCATAGGTTATTTAAAAGCCTAACTTCTGTATTTGATATACCGTGGCCATGTTGGGGATCACTACCGCACTTTACTGGTCCTTATTTAGGATATCGAGATAAATAAACACTCATAATAAGTAACTTCATTGCAACGTTTTCTTTTTATTCCTTCCTTGTATAATCACGAGTAACTCAATACTTATCTTGTGTCACAAACAGCGATGCACAGCATGCCATGCTAACAATAGCTACCACATGATATAAACGAACCATTACCAATAGAAATTCAAGTTTAATCACAAACAATGATAAAACAAACAGCGAATTTAAAAACACAACAAACTGACGTAATATAAGGTTGCATCTTGGCACATCTCTTTGTTGTCTGTGATTGTCAAGAATGATTTTTTCTTGGTAACTACGGAAAGGAGCCAACAATTTTTAATGTTCACCTCGGTTACAAACCAAAACGCTTATCAGGGCCTTCAGCTTGTTAAAAATAAATGCAATAAAGATCACATTGAGCAAAATAAAAGAGCAACCCTAACAAAGCAAAAAACCATTGAACAGCTTTCGAAGAAAACATCGGATTTTTGATAAAAACTTGAAAAAGCTGGGGGGCCAAACAAGGGGCAAAGAAAATTACTGGGAGCGTGACCCCTTTCCCCCCTCCCCCGTAGAAACGCCACTGATGTTTACTCCTGTAATCGCATGTTTACAAACTTCCAAAATTTTGGAAGGTTAATATTTGACTTGCCTCCAACTCACTTTGACTGCCACATAAACGGGTCCTATTTTCGAAGGCAACATGTGACCAAGAGAAAGAGGAAACGTAACATTGATACGAGGTTCCCGTTTCCATTTCCGCCCTGATCCACACTTCTCAGAAACGAAAGCTCTGTTTCAGCATTGCTGAAAAACCTAGCTGCACCCATTAGCAATCTAGTCTTTCTGCAGCGACGAACGATCACAGAGTTTCTATACGTTATTTGTCGAGACCATTTAATAAAGGTAAGTGGGATTATACAAAATACCTTGGAGTTACAAAATGAAGGCTGGAGCGGTCACCTCAAGTGACCATTCTGTGATGCTTAGCGCAACGGACCTTCAGTAAAGCTGCCCAATTATTTCGCACCACTCTCCTGGAAAGGTTTTATAATGCATTAATATGAAAGCATTTTTAATCATATATTATATATCAGTAGGTGGGGTGGAATAGTCTTAGGAGCCCTTCCTTTCCCATCTTTGTCTTCGTCAGTAAATTTTTCTATTGATGACCCTCCACCCCCTTTGTCTGGAAGGTCAAGCGACGTCACTGATTTTAGATAACAAAACAAGATATATATAGATAAATCATGTAGCCAAGTTTCAGGGAAATCTTTCTTCAAGATTGATAAAGGGCCTAAATTGATTTATAATGCGATTAAAGAGTTTTTAAAATTTAATAAATATTGGCAGGATTTTTCATTCTGACAGGCTCCTTTTAGAAACTTTAGGGTAAGTTGTATGTACTCTTGTAAGTATGTGCATCGGCAACAAAGTCCATACTCTAGCACTGAAAAAATACTCTGTTGGAAGCATTATTCCTATGAACAAATGACAGAATTTCTGTTTGAAATAGAATATTTCCTTCGCATTTAATCAATCTATGTCTACCACTCTGTAAATTATTTAAAAGACATACTTGCTAGAAGGCTCACAGTAAGTCATGAAATGTTTATTCCCACTGGTTGATGGAATATTTTCATCCTGACAAGCTCCCAACTTTAAAGCTTTTTACAAGTTAGATAGTGACAGTTTCAGAATGAATTTAAGAATCATACAAAGTACTTTATTATGTATTTTGATTATGTCCCCTTTGGGTTTTTTAATTATTATGCCTGGTGAAATCAAAAGAAAAACCAAATAAATTTCAAATTGGATAATTTCCAATCTCCACATATTTAAAGCATAGACCTAGGTGTCTGATATTTCCAATTCTCTGTAAACTAAAAGAAATGACACTTTTTGCCAGAAAAGAACCTGATTTCCTCTGAAAAGTTACCTATTTTGTCCCAGATATTGTTCCTTTGATCACATGCTCCCTTGTTGATGCAGTAATCACTAGGTTGTGATTATTGATTTCTGGCATCACATGTCCTGTTAGGAACAAAATGTAATCTACCCAACCTTTTTGACACTGTGCTGCTGGTTTGATATCTAGCATCTATCAATGAATAGAAATCAAGCTATGATATCGAATATTTGTAAATAGAATGCACATTCTATTAAATAAATACCTTTAAAGAGTATTTTAAATTCTGATTGCACTTATTTCATAAGTATGATTTTCATAATATCATAATAGTTTTACCATACAAACAAAACAAAATAAAACAAACAAAATGAAAGAAAACAATACGAAAAAGAGATGAGACGAGACGAGATGAGACAAGACTAGATGAAATGAAACGAAACAAAATTACAAAGTGTTCATAATTTATAGTTTTTATAGTAACAACCTTTTCAAATAAATCCAGGAATTCAAAAAGAAAATCTGGATGGGCAGAAAAGGGAGCTTAACTTAATTTTGAGTCAGGAATTCTTAATTAAATGTTTTGATGCTTCTACTGCTAGAAAAAGCATTTCTCAATGTCTATGAAGTTTGGGCAAATGTTGTGCCTAAGCAACTATTGAATGCCAAAGAATCAGGGTGAAACCAATCTTTTTGAATGGATAAAACCATTTTATACTTTACTATATGTTGATTCAAGACTTTCTGATGCAAAAATATTAAGCAATGATTATCTGATGCAAAAATATTAAGCAAGTTCGCCCTTTATTTGCAGTTTTGCAATGGAATTAGAAAATGAGCAGATAGCATCCTTATTGTTTGATGGATTCATAGAGTCAATATTCCCAGAAGGTGTTCCAGAGAGTCGAGAAACATCTGTACAAGGTATTTCATTGATGTTCAGCCATCTTCACACAGTTTCAAGGCACATTTGCATGCATTACATATTCCTATGGGATTAATAAATGAAACCTTATAAAAGAACACCAAATTAAGCAGTTTAACTAAATATGCACATATTTTTAGAATAAGACACTTTATAGGAATCTTGGTTTTCTGAAAAGTTAGATACAGGGAAAGAGCATCTTACCTCAGATGAAGAATTAGAAGAATGAAAATTTTGTCTTGGTTTATTCTTGGTTTATTGATTTCTTGGTTTATTCGAGAAAAGAATATTAGGCAGCATTCTTTTCTCGACTAATCAGGCCCTTTCCTGCCCAAAATTAATTTTGATTGATTGACCAAATTATTTTTCGAATGATATGTTGACTTTGATATGTTTTAAAGGGTGTTCAGCCGCTTAATAGCTTGTTCTTAGGATGTTCTTGGAGTGTTCTTGGGGTGTTCAGCCTGTTCCTAGAGTGTTCAGTCTTTTAGAAATGACGAAGAAATTATCCAAGTTTTTCTCTATTTTTAAGCTTTTCTCATTTTGGAAATCCAAAAAATAATTCAGATTTTCATGTACCCAAAAAAGTAATTGTATTATTGACTGGCCCAAAAATAACTTTAACTCAAATTATAGATCCACAAAAGTAACTCCTATCCTAAAAATATTAAAGTATCAATGCCCTGGGCTTGTATTATGTAACTAAAGTATGCTTTAATTTTAAGAATATTGCGAAAGAGAACAACACAAGTAAGCCAAGCATCAAGTGTCTTTGGACAAGTGTGTTGGTTAAAAAAGTATAGAAAGCTATCTTGTGTCATTGCAAACATTTTCTTCAATGGATGTAGGTTTTAAGTTTAGTAGCCAGCCGCATTCAGGAAATTTTGTCTTATCCAATCAGATACAAGTGCAAAGAAAGATTTTAGATTAGATGGTGCCATAAAAAGCAAAACAGTTCCGAAAGATATACAAGAAACACCAACAGATGTACCTGTTGACCCAAGCAAAATAAATCGTACTGCTGTTAAAGAATCAGTCGCAGAATTGATTAAGATTGCAGATTTGCTTATAGTACCACAACGTGCAAAGAAAACAAAAGAGGTATTTATTAGCTATTTGATAATAAAAGCTTCATTTTGTAAATTCAAAAGGATATCCTATTTTTCATAATTGGTCACTAAAAATAGGCCGCACTGCACTGAAACACAGTGATAAACCAAAATCCTGCGCTAAAGATTTTGTTATTCATTTGAACGGGAAATTTATCCGGTCCAAAAGTTCTATTTGAGGAGGATTTGATACTTTATAATTCAGAGAATTGTTTTTGTAATATTTGACATTTTCACACAGTCAAAAGTTTTTATAGCGGATGCTATTAATGAGCTAATTCAACTTGGTGAGCACAGAATAGTTGCAGCCCAAAGGAGAGCAGGGCATGGCCCCCCTCATTTTTCAAGGTTCATTTTTACAATTTTGTTTCTATCTTTCTGTACCTGGGTCTTACTTCATCCTGTATTCTGTTCTTTGTCTTAATGTATGCCAAGAGTTGTGGTAAAGTTAACACCTTTCCAAACTTAATGATGAACTAATTCAAGCCCTAAAACTCTTAATATGTTATTGCAGTTTGACAGATCAAATCAAACTGAGATAAAACTGTATATCGAGTTTTTTGTTTTTCTGCAAATTACAGTTAGTTTCTAATGTTCTTACAAAGTTTTTAAAGAAAGTTTTTATATCATCTTATCATTAACAAAATTGAAACAAAAGAACGATTACATTTTATTGTGCCGTTCAAAGCAGGAATAATCAAGAGATCATCTGGTCCCAACTCAAAAAGCATTTACAGCTATGCTACTTTTTACAAGCAAAAGAAAAATTTTCAAGGTGGCTAGATGCCAGATACAAACATTTGTAATTCTGGATTCAACCTGAATTCAAAATAGAAACATTCAAAAAGAGGTTTAATATAATTGAAATTGATTGTAATCAAGTAACTATAATCTTATTGCTTTCATTCCCATCATTTTTTCTAATTCCTTTTTTATAGGATTATGCAGCTGAGGTAGATGATCTACTCAGTACAACATTGAATGTTCGATATCAGGCGTTCAAATCCTTTTTGGATTCATTATTTGAGCCACTCAGTGTCAATGAATCACACGCAATTGTGTTGTATCTCATCCAAACTCTTGGTCCTAAATATGGTGCACAGCTTGTGTTGAACTGTAGGAGATACTATAAACAGACATATCAAGATGTTACGGTGGGTATTACCTTAGTTACTTTCCTTACACGATTGTCGCTTCTCTAGACCAAAGACTGAGATACAACTTTTTGTTTGGGGCTTTGGGGCAGCCCTGATAGATTATTTTCAGGGTGGGCCTGGGGGGCAAGGCACCTTCGGCCGCACTATACCTCGTTTTTTGCTCTAGACCAAAGCCTAGCAAATCATACCAAACTTGTTGCTGCTCTCGAAACTTGAGACAGTCTTTACCGAGGTAGTGTGCAGTGCATAGGGAAACATGAGTGGGCAAAGGTGAGTTGAGGGAAAGAAACCTTGAGGGCACACCATTTATAACACCAGAAAACGCCCTTTTTCGAATATATTTTATGAAATGGGCAGGGAAGGTCCCCTCATGCCTCCGATTTGCTACGCCACTAGTAGTTTGAGGTTACTTGCTCTATCTTTATTAAACAATCGAGCTTCCCTGCATCAATGCGTTGTTTTTTTGTGGAAAGGTTTTACAGCTTTTTATTCGCCTTCAATTTATACTTACACTTACAATTTTTATCTACAATATTCTCCAGTTTCGAATTTTCAGCTATTGTTTGCAAAATATTAAAGCTTTTTTATATTTTTGTACCGCTATATTATTTTTTTTGACGAATTGATATCTCCAACACATTACATCAATCGCTTCAACAATTTTTCGGAAAACTGTAAGGTCTTCAGAATCATCAGTAACACATAAACTTTGCCCTTTCAGGCAAAACTTTACAAGGAAAAAACTCAAGGCAGTTCTGTGTAACAAGAAGATCAATGGTTAGTCCAGAGGTGTGTTATTTTGGAAGGATTGACTGGTGCAGAGCACTCCCTTGTTACAAAAGTCCGGATACTGATTTAAATCTTTGAAATTAAAAAGTGCTGCATTTGTATTGAAAATTATAGTAGAAAGCTGTCTCATATTTGATAAGATGAATTTATTTCATAAACTTCTCTGTTCCTCTCAACTAGCAAGATCAAGGAAGCCATCCTTGAAATACAGAAGCTGATCTAGACTGAACTAATAGTGTCAAATTCTTTCAAAATATAAATAATAATTTAGTTACGGATAAATTTCTTATAAAAATTGCACATTCATTATAACCTAGTGAAACATATGCCAAAATTATTCGTTGAAAAATAAAGTTCCCCCGTCATGGTGAGTGTACTTCACTGACCAGCATAGGAAATTGTAATTTCTTTGGGAAAAATAGAACAATGCATTATGCTCTGCTCCTCTGGTTTATGTCTTCCTATCAGAAGTTTTATCATTTGCCCATCAAATGCCATATGTGTGCTCCACTCACACGAATTCTGTGCCCGAATGATGGACGCAGCCTGTTGGTTGCTATATTAAAGGGCTCTTTTTGCGGCTGCTGTAATCTAAGGTCTTATTTGCAGACGCAATCATAAAGAATAACAACAGATTTCTCCAAGCTGTAATAGATATTTTTAACTTACGATTAGATTATGTTTTCAAACCAGAAAACCTTTTTCAACTTTCTCACAAAACTAACTGCCTAATTGTGTGAAAAATTAAATACATAAGAAAGAAGTTAATGATACACACAAGGTCTATAATAATATAAAAATAATAATAAATAATTTGTTTAAAGTTGGCGTACTAAATGAACGGCTGATAGCTATAAAGAAGCTAATTAAGGCCAACTATCTATAAAGAGTTAGTATGAAATAGAAATATATGATACAATATTAAAAAGGTTTAAGGTATAATGTTCTAAATAAAACCTAACCCAGCAATAAATTTTTTACACAATCTACAGTCGCATTCTATAGGGTGTGCTCTTAATTCTTTTTTAAATGTTGCCAATGATTGGGACTCTCTTATACTGTGAGGTAGTGTTTGCCACAGTTTTTGACCTAAATATCTCACAGTTTCTATACCATAAGAAGTTGTCCTGGCTTTTGGAATGCAAAGATTATTTTTAGTTCGCAAATCATAATGTACATTTCTTCTTTCAAAAATCTCACTCATGAAACTAGGGTTCAGGTTATGTTTGGTTTTGTATATTTCTATCTATTACTAATGATGAGACTGCGAGATATAATGCTTGCAAAGTACTGATATGTTACTGCGTCTATTAGAATAACAAGCAGACTAATTTTAAAATGTGTGTCCTATGTAACTTTTTGGTAGCAACCATTAAACCAAAATGCCGAGAAACACGAATAAGAGCGTGATAGTGTAGTAGCTGCGAAGCACCGTTTGATAATTTAGCTCTTGAATAAAACTCAGATAGAAAACATGTTGAAGACTTAGCAACAGTGGCGGCACCATGGGGGTATGAAGGGGGTATTTACGACCTCACTCTCATCTTTTCACACGATCTCAATTTTTTTAGACCCTATTTTCATCTAAGAAAAATTCAGCTGAAACGAGGCAAAAAGGGCGTTGTCTCATTTGCCACTGCTTAGCAAAACAATATTGAAGGGAGCAAATCTTTTAATGATATAAAACAGAAATATAAACCCAATGTAGAAATACACCAAATGCAAAGTGATTTCTGTGTTGTCCATACATGGCTGTTATACATGGTACACAATGATACCAAAATTGAAACTAACAGAAATCTTGAAAATGGAAAAAATGCCATGTAAACGAAGGTTTCCATAATTTCTTTATCAGAACTTGTGGTTGAGGCCTGAAAATCCCTTGACCTGTTCATATGAAATGCTCACATGAAAAACGTCCACATTGAAAAAGATACCAATGTCACCATAGTCCATGCTGGCACATGTAACATCAGAAAAGAAACAAACCCAGACGAATTAGCAGATGAAATTGTGTCAACGCTTCGCGTGATTAAATCAAGATTTCCAAAGATGCAGGTCGCCTTCTCCAGTATTTTAAAAAGGACTGATGACGTCGAACTAAATTCCAAAGTGCTAGCAACTAACAAGATCTTGGAAGAGAAGCTACTCCTCAGCGGACTGGATTTGATTGATAATAGTAATTTAAGGTATGGAAATATCTCTTCTGATGGACTCCATGTAAATGATGGTGGGGTCAAAATGTTTGCATCAAATTTTAGTAAATACGTAAGATATTGCTAGGGGTATATGGGAATTATTAATAAAACGCCAAACATAAGCAACAAGAAAAGAAAGGGTTTAAAGATATCTTAACATAGTGTCTCTACGAAACCATAGAATAGAAGTAGAGCAACTATCGAATGAATATCAACTAGATATACTTGGACTTAACAAAGCTAGATTGCATAGAGACATTCATGACCAGGAAGTCTCTATTGAAGGTTTTGAAATACACAGATATGATAGGGATACTTCAGGGGGTGAGGTAGCTACGTATGTCAAAAACACCCTTTCCCATCATCGAAGGGATGATATAGTGGACCCTAACCTTGAAATTGTTGGGATCGAGATCACCCCCAAACAAGCTAAGAATTTTCTAGTCGTGTGTTGGTACCGCAGGCCTACGGATGGCACCGACAGTCCTACTTTTGATGCTCTTTCTAGGCTCATAAAAAGATTAGATACAGAGGGCAAAGAAATGATCTACCTTTAGAGGACTGGGTTTTTTTTGCATACAATATACTTGCATCAGAAAAGTCTTTCTTGGAAGAATAATGGTGCATTATGACCCAGTAAAGTATATATTTTTGAATTGCCAGTTTGTGAAGTATTCCAGAAAAAAATTATTTAACCTAATTAATGATCACGTGATCTCATTAATAATTCAAAATGGCTGACGAAAAAATTTTTTCTTCATCATTTCAATAATTTTGGAGCCAAAAGAGGACATTGTTCTGGTCACTACCAAAGCAAATTGCATTTACTATAAAGTTCTATCATCAGAAAGTCAGGAATCCAAATTATATTCAATTGTTTTATTATTTCAGTAAATTATTGCAACTAAAGAATCATCTGGCTCTGAACCGCTTGACTCGTGTTCTTATTTTGATACCAGTTGCTATCACAAGAAAATTACCTATCCCTGAAGTAACTTACAGGAAATAAAAAAGGAAACCTTTCAAGAGAAATAATGTTACTTATAGCCAAAAGATATTGCTATGACCAAACTTTCAAGAATTCTAGATATTAGGTAAAATAGCAAAACAATAGTTCATTCAAAAAAAGTTAGTATGCAAAAAAAAGTTTATGAATTGAGATGTTCAGTAATCAAATGATTTGAAAGAGTTCCAGTAAATTAGACTCTAGTATGCCATAATTTAAAACAGTTCCTATCTTTATTCAAGCAAAGATGTACATTGCACATCTCACAGGATATGTATGTTACATGAACCCCTGCAGCACGTCGATCAATTTTGCCAATCTTTCCACCTCTGCTTGACTTCACAGTTTCTTTGCATAATTGGCAGTCTTTTCTGTCTGTGTTGTACACAGGCAGATGTACTCCTACATTCTGAAATCTGAGCTCATTTTCATGTGCTACAGATGGACGACCTACAGTGCGCTTTCTTGCACGGTATTGCCCTATCAGCAACTCTATCAGCTCCTCACGAAAGTTTTGACGCTTGGGAGTTTTCTTGCCAACTTCATGAGGGATGAAGCATGATCCCAAGATGAATGCATTATGTATGCACAGCTCAAGAATATGGAAAAGCACCCTCCTGTACCATTTTCTTGACCTTCTTCCAATGTTGTAAAATTTGATCATGTGATCGCAAAAATCGACACCACCCATTTTCTTGTTATATGGCTGCACAATAGGTGGGCAAGGTATTTCAACTGCTCCCGTGTGTCCTTTTTTACCACGGCGCTTCACAACTTTTTCTTTATCCTGGATATCATCTTTGTATTCTGGCTCATGTATTGTAGACAAAAAATGTACCCCTTTGTTGTCAAGCCATGATGTGGCCAAAATACTTCCATTCATTCTCCAATCTGAATATCCACGATCTTTTCCTCTTTTACTTGCAATCACTATTTCCTTCGGAAATCCGCTTCTGTCCACTCTGGCTGTTCCACTTGCATAAATTCCCTTTTCCTCTAAGGATTTGAGCAACCAAGCCTTGGTGTAATAATTGTCCAAGTACAAATGATGATTTACATCTTGGTAGCCTTCAGTGAGCTTCAAAACTACTTTCTCTGCTAGGCCTTTTGAAATTGTTTGGTTAGCATCTTTCCCTGTATAGATGACAATCTCACTAACATACCCAGTGTCAGATTCACATAACACAAAGGCTTTGATGCCAAATCGTGCCCTTTTACTAGGAATGAATTGACGAAAGTAAATTCTTCCTTTGTATGGGATGAGGCTTTCATCAATGCATATGTCTCTGGATGGTTTATATACATTTCTAAACCTGTCAGAGATCAAATTTAGAAAGGACCTGATTTTGAATAGAGGATCATGACCATCTTGTCCTCTTGGTATTTGCTGATTATCATTACAAACATGCAAATATCTATACAGCTGCAAAAACCTGTCTCTTGGCATTACCTCTCCAAAAGAACTGACATGTATAAGCCAATTGATCTTTCTCCAATAGTCCTTTATTTTAGGTAATTTCAACAAGCCCATAGCTAGTAACAACCCAAAGAATGCCTTCATCTCTGCAACATTTATGTTCTTCCAAGAAGACACATTTTTGCCAATAGCATTTGCATTTGTCATGTCAACAAGTAATTGCCATACCTCATCAGTGAAATACTGCTCAAAAAAAACTTTAGATGATAATTTTTCTGGGAGGCTTGTACTTCTCATTTGTGGGCCTTGTTTTCCAACAAACAGTGGAATTGCCCTTTCAGAGCATGTTTTGTTCCAGTTTTTATCATTAGCCCACTTCGAGTGCTGAGACTCTTCCTTTCTTGATTTCTTGGATGCCTTGCTAGCAAGATTTTGGCTTTGAGCATGAATATGTTTTTTCGGTCGGCCACGTGTCACATTGCTTACTGCAAATCTTGAAACGGCTTTTCCTTTTCCAATTTTCCTTGTCTCTTTCCCTGGTTTGAAAACATTTGTTTCTCTTTCCAATGAAATTTCATCAGGACTTTCAGATTCTAAACTTTCTGACTTTTCATCTACCTCTTTCTCCAAACACAATGACGATGGCCTAGGCGTTACAACTGACCCAACTGCAACCTCACTTTCTGATAAATCCATGGACTCACAAGATTCAGATTCTGATAAAATCTCACAATTAGAGTCTTCCTCATCGTTTTCTGATATTTCGCTGGCATCACAGCTACTTATATCATCAAAAACAAGCAATGCTTCCGCTGCGTCAAACTTTCGTTTTGAATGCGACGCCATGTTGAATTGAAAAATCAGGTGAGATTTTCATCTCGCGATATTTGGTCTTGTTTCCATGTCAACAGCATAAACATGAACAGATATACCACAGGTAGTTCAGAGAAATGTTTAAGCATCTGAACAGCCTATAGTGAGGAATTTTCATCAGGTTTATATGACATCATTTCAAGTGACGTCATGTTGTCACAGATCTGTGACTACCGTCCCCTAAAGGTTAAGTTTTCAGAGACTTTGTGGGAAAGAATAAATATACACACTTCTTCAGGGAACATGTTATTGACATTTTGTTATATTTTCTCTTAACGGTATTTCCTTTTTGGCGACATATTATACTGTAACATCCCTGTTTCAATGCGATATATAAAGCCCCGGCAAAACGACTGGACATTTGCACTGGTCACACACGCTGGATATTGCTCACTTTTTCAGAGTATGGACATCAAGAAAATATTGGTGGTGGCAAAACGACTGAACATTGTCCAGTGAACTTTTTCCCTGTTGAAGAATGCGGGTGGGAAAACTGGCATCAGGGCATCTCTTTACCTTTGAAAATACACTTTTCATGGCCCTAACCGTGTTATCTTATGAATTAGAGTGTATTATTGAAAAGTGGCTAGGACTGCTAGGTTCATCAAAATCACCGTCCTCGTGCTCTCTGACATCGCTTTCCTTATCGGAACTAAAGGTTATCTGATCAGAAGATTCATCGTTACTAATTAAATGCCTTTTTCTACTATTGGTCGAATTGAATTTTCACGTTGTTTCCATTTCGTTCGCGGTGTTGACTAGGAAAGTTTGTTGAAGATTTGAATATGGGAAATAAATTGACGCCAAATCCAAACCATTAATCGATTGCGCGTGCGCGAACTGGACAATGTTCAGTAGAGTGGCAAAACGACTGAACAATATCTGTACTACGGTGGCCCACAGGTGCCACGGCAAAACTTACTTTCTCACGGCAAAACTTTTTTTTTCACGGCAAAACTTTCTTTCTCACGGCAAAACTTTCTTTTTTCACGGCAAAACTTTCTTTCTCACGGCAAAACTTTCTTTTTTCACGGCAAAACTTTCTTTCTCACGTCAAAACTTTCTTTCTCACGGCAAAACTTTCTTTCTCGCGGCAAAACTTTCTTTCTCACGGCAAAACTTTCTTTCTCACGGCAAAACTTTCTTTAGTAAAAAACAATAACAACAACATTCCAATTGGCCAGAAAAGATGGAGAATGGCAGGGACATGGCTGATGTTGTGTACGTGATACTTAGATCTAATCAATGCTTTAGACGTTTCAAACTTCGCAGATTCGCGAATACCTACATCTTCTCTTGATGATTCTTGCAGAAAGACAGCCCAGAAATGGTCTAAAATTTATCTAGGTTGGGCTAGGCTAGGCCTATATGCCTATCTCAACGAAACAGTACCGCATGCAAGGTCTTTGATTCCTTTGTTTTGAAAGCAGTGAAAAAGATCAATTCGTTGAAAATTGGCGTGCACATAAAATTCGTGCAAAAAAATCTCGTACGTGCACTTGGCACGCTCGATTGTGGCTTGTAAAAAACCTATAAATTGGGTATTGTGTTTAATATCATATCATATCGTACTCACAGGGTGGGTTGATGGCTAGGTACTTAATTTTTCGAATAATAGTAACAACAATGAATAAAGAAATGAAATAATAAGCATGGGCATAATGTAAGGGTAGAAAAAAATACGACGACGAGAATCCAATGTAACGAGATAAAATTTTCAAAATAAATTAAATTTAAGTAATAAATTAAATTCAAAGAAAGTTTTGTCATGAGAAAGAAAGTTTTGCCGTGAGAAGTAAAGTTTTGCCGTGAGAAATAAAGTTTTGCCGTGAAAAAAGAAAGTTTTGCCGTGAGAAAGTAAGTTTTGCCGTGAGAAAGCAAGTTTTGCCGTGAGAAAGAAAGTTTTGCAGTGAAAAAAGAAAGTTTTGCCGTGAGAAAGAAAGTTTTGCCGTGAGAAAGAAAGTTTTGCCGTGAGAAAGTAAGTTTTGCCGTGAGAAAGTAAGTTTTGCCTTGAGAAAGAAAGTTTTGCCGTGAGAAAGAAAGTTTTGCCGTGAGAAAGTAAGTTTTGCCGTGAGAAAGTAAGTTTTGCCGTGAGAAAGAAAGTTTTGCCGTGAGAAAGAAAGTTTTGCCATGGCACCTGTGGGCCACCGTACTGTACAACATCAGTGAGCAAAAGAAATTTAATCCTGTGCACTGAACATTTTTGGCTGCCTTCAAAATCGACTGAACAACATTCAACATCGCTGAACAACACTGGACAAGGTGGCAAAACG
Source organism: Rhopilema esculentum (assembly GCF_013076305.1). The sequence goes on from NW_027018659.1 coordinate 6,537,003, forward strand.
ACCCAACATTTACGCTGGACATTTGTCCAGTCCATGTTCAGTGAAAACGTCCAGTCGTTTTGCTGAGGCTTGAGATTTTAACCTGCCCCGATGTCTTTTTACTTAGCTTTTGCTTGAAGCTGGTCATGTTTTTCCCTAAGCACAAGCTATTGCTAAATGTAATTAATTTAAAAGTCCAACAATTAGAGTTCACTAAGCGATTTGCTCTGTGATGTGAAGTAATAAAGAGGACATGCGTAGAACAAGGAAAGAGCAAGAAGACTTCAACCAAAGGTGGTGCACAGAAATTTCGTGAGGAAAAGCTGTGAGACTTAAAAAAGGATTCAGCTACGATACAAAGCTTTTTTTATCAAGCAAAAGCCACAAACGTCACAAAAAACAGCAGGGTCTTGCTCTTGCTCCTTTCAATAAACTCATACAAGTTATGGTAAATTTATTAGGCATATACTATCATAAGTCAAATGGCCCCCCGCCCAACAGGTACTACACGATAATGGTGCTACACGATAAAATATCAACAGGGGTGCCCATGTTTTCTTTTTGGGGTTAGAAATTGACAAATCGATATTTTTGGGCTGCTGAAAATCATTGTGGTTTTCCGGAGGATTAAAAAATTATTTGTCACAAGTTGAGTTTGATAGAAGCTTTTCCACTTTAAATATATAAAGAACAGATTACGTGGTAATTTTTCGCAGCCAAACCTGGAGTTCTTAGAAAAACACCTGTTAGATGACATCTAGAACGATCACATTATCAACATATAAGTTACTGTATTTAGAAAGAAAGTCAAACCAATGAGTTAAAATTTTTGTTTATTTACTATTTAGTCAGCAAATGACTTATTCAACATGTTCTGTTAACCAGCATTCATCTATGCACACAATTACTGAATTTAAAAACTTGTTTTCCTTACAGACTAACATTTACTTGCATTTTCCGAGGAGTTTTTTATTTGCTATTTTTGTGGGCCGGTTTGATCAAAATTTGCCCGGGTCAAAAAAATTAGCCAGTCCGCCCCTGATGGCAACATCAGTAACATAAGCAGGGCAGGCGAAACGTTAATGAAGTAGGGGAGGGGGTGAGATGTTTAGATTGTTCAGGGCTTAAATAAAAGCCACCACCATGGTTAGGAATTCTGGCCGAATTCAAGAAAAATTTTCGAAATATGACATTATAGGGATGGCGAGAAATGCATCTAGAATATTACAACATCAAGTTGTCGAAAGGAAGATCCTAGGCAGCACATACAAGCTTTCATTAACAATAATTCCCCATGGTTCAATTTTTCTTGGTTTTGACATGGCGATGGGAATAAGTTGGAGTTGGCTTTATATTAAACTTTCAAGCGCCAGAATAGAACAACGTTTAACAACGAGGAATTGAAGTTGGGAAAAGTTGTAGAGAGACCAAAAAAATCTGGAAGAGCAACAAAAACAACTAATGTTTTTAAAATGCTCTGTCGGGATTTACTACTTGAACGGAAAACTGTGTTTGTGTAGAGCCGACTCTCCCAGTAATTCTATGAAATTACTTCCCTGATTGATAATTACTTTCCAATTACCGAAAAGCCAATATAATATTCTCAACTTTTAGCAACAAGCCCAGCATTTCTAACACACAGAACTTTGAACAAATTTCTAAATGCAATTATAAAAAACTCTGTCTTGTCGATTGAAGACTGTTGTAATTAGCGTACGTCACGTGACGCTATTTAATTTCTATGGAGTTTTTTTTGTAGTTGTTGAACAGAGTTGAGGAGTTATGTTCCGAAGAAGAGTTATGGAGTTCAAATTATGAACTAAGTTTAATCTACGAAAGTTATTATAGAGTTACGTTTGCGTTGTATATATTATTCTTTTGTAAATAGCCTTTTTGAGTTGAGGAAATTATTGGAGTCAAGTTTGGAATTGGGTTGTATTCAGTTATGTGTTATCTGCTAGGATTCCACGAACCAGGGTGAAGAAACACATGTTTAAATAAGAAAAACAACCCAGATTCAATTTCACAACAAAGACAGTAAATAAATGTTCTCAGTAAGAAACTTCCAAGAATAGCGAGTCATTCCTTTCTATGTTTAGATATCGATTCATCTGTACATTTATATGAGCATAAAGCTTGTAATGCATCTAAGTGTTCCAGTTTTTATCTCGTTTCTTTTTTTGTAGTTTACAATGGGAGACATTCAAAACTTATTCATTCTTTTGCAAGCCCGTAGACTGTTGCACTGGGTTGGGGGACATGGATAGAAATAAAGCTTTTTCTATACCTGCCTTACTAAATACTGTCAGATCAAGCTGCGCTTATAAGATCTACAAACACAATTTTTGCAAATTATTGGAAGGGGGCATTGCCTCCCTGACCCCAGTGTCTATGGACCTTTTTTTTCCAAAGTTCGTCAGGGCAAATCTCGCATGGTTGTTACCACGTCAGCAAATTTTTGAATTAAAAACTAGCACAGTCAGACCCAGTGGCGACTCCAGCCTTATACCTAAGATCTTTGGCGAGTCATTCATGTTTTATACTGGAGCAAGATATGGATGTACTGGAGCAAAAATTTTGTCAGATCTGAGGGAGTTGAGCCCTTCTGCTGTTTTGATCTATACTCTCAAATCTATGTGGCTAGCTTTAAAATGATGTACCTTACTAGAAATTGAGTCACAAAAATTGTCATTTCCTCCTTACCACCTTAACCTATGATTAAATGAAAACATTTAAACTGAGGGCCCGAGTAGAAAATTTATCAGATTTTGGAACTTCAAGTTAAATATCGTTCTATTGCATGGGCTCCGACAAAGGTTGAAAAGTGGGGGGGCCAAGGGAAAATTTAACAGCCATAACAAAAGATTTTGAAAAAACTCTTGTTTTGCAAAAAAGTTGGGGGGTCAAGGCCCCCCCGGCCCCCCTTCGTCGGAGGCCCTGTATTGTATTAGGGGCCCAGAATTCTCCTTGCTTACATGGGCCCCAAATTTTGGAAAATGCTTTTTCAGTACTTAAATACCGCAACGTGATCCTTTTATTCATTCTGTATCCACTAATCTTGAGAGAGTCTCGGTGTTGTGGCAACAGAAGAGGGCCTCTACCAAACAATACGAGTTTTCATTTAATAGCAAAATTAAGAAAAAATTGTAATAATTTTGGGAGGGCCCACCGGACGATCGCCCGGTAGCCCGACCGGCCAGTCCGCCCCTGGTTGGGTAAGGATCAGTGTCCAAGAGGTGCGAAACTGCATTAGCGCCGTACCCCGCAACGTTAAACGGTTGTCAAATGTCCGACGAAACCCCGAAATTTCCGACGACGCGAGCCCCCCCAATACACCAACAATTTTCGCCACTGGGTATATTATTCCACCGTTTTGAACTAGAACAGAGCAACGCTTTTAAACAATTCCAGATTTTTTTGGGGCTTTCGATACCATGTCTGTTTCCCGTGGCATAGTTGGGGAATTAAGACCTTGTCATAAATTCTCCCTGGAGATTGTTGAAACATAAGTTGTTGACAATTTCACAAATCATTACAGAAAGAATAGAATGAGGGTAATGTCGATCCTTTGGAACATGGAAGAATCCCCGATGAAAAGAGATAATGGAGGAAATAAATTGTAATAGACTAAAGACTGACATAAAAGTTTTTCAGAACAAGTTTTTCTAAATTAAAATAAGTGTTTTGGCTGACCAATATTCTTCTGTTTGTAAATAACATATGCGCACCGAATACCCCCCTTTCTTGAATTTCGAGCTTTCAATAAGCCCCCCTCTCAAATAAGCCCCCTATCCAACATTGAATTTTAAGCCCCCATAGTAGGTCTTAATGGAATTTTTAGGTTAGGTCACAAAAAAAATCTCAGCGATGACATTCTATTATCAAACAATGGATATTGACTTTGTTACGAGAAAGAATTTTCGATAAGGGGTAAAAATAATTTGAGACATTTAGAAAGCCAAAAGACTCATCAGTTTTAGGGGGAGGAGGGGGCGGTTAAGTATGGAACTTGCCCAAAGATTATAGATACAACTGCAGAATTGGATCCTGAAGTGCAAAAAATGTTCCTGATGTAAATTTCAGCCTCACTTTTGTCACCTTGATAAAAAAGATCTTCAGAAAGAAAAGACAAAGGACAAACAGAAAATTACAAAACTATCAGTCTTTTAAGCCATAAGTCTATGCTTTTTAAAATCTTTATACAAGATTTCCATACTTCAGGTTATTAAGAAGCAAGTCATATGAAGCAAGTATTTTTCACGTTTTTATTACAATATTTGAAACACAAAACTCCATCTTCCAGAGTTGATTGTGCAGCCAAGAAAAAATTATTGTGGTCATCAAAGATAAAATAATTATTAAAATGGAAACACAAAACACGCAAAACTTATTCATATCCTGACATCCATATTCATATCCATATTCAGATCCTGCAACCCCCCCCCTCCACACCCCCTCCCCCCAACACACCAAGGTGATTCTTAATAAAATCAAATAAGCATAATGTTAAAGAATGACATTTGTAATTTGCCTTCCTACAAATGGAACACAGTGGAGCAAATCTGTTAACTGTTGCCTGATTCATCATATGCATATGAGGAATGCAGCTTGTGTAGTTGAGTTGCCTGTGAACAAAATCATCTTGCAAATTGGTTGAATTGCCTTACTTACAAAAATTTTGCAATGACTTGATGAAGACAAAATAAAACTACAAATAGGTACCCTTACACAAAAATACTATACAAAATTGTAATCTCTTAGTTGTTTCTGCAGAATCTGACAGCGTTTCGGCAGAATCTGATAGGGGGTTTACTCAGGGTAGGGGAATTTTCTAAACTGAATATTGTCTGGGGGCCAATTTGACAGGGGGGCTTATTTGAGAGGAAGGCTTAATAAGGATTATTGGATTACAAGCAGTCAACATCAATAATACGTAATAGGTATGTAAGAAACCTACATTTGATGGCTCTATTGATAGTTTGATCCAAATATGCAGTTAAGGACCACAGCCTACCCTAGTGTCAATAATTACTAAATCCTACCAATATGAAAACTACATATAAACGATTCTGCTTTCCTTTTATCATCATCTTCAGCTGTTTCCCTCTATGCATGCAGCCTAGACAAGAAGCAGATATTCAAAAATTGAGAGAAGCTCATTTGGAACAAAAAGCTTGAAATAATTTACATTTAGCTTCTATCACAAAGAAAAAATCAATGATTTTTTTGCAGTTCATAGTTTCACTTATTTATCAAGCAAAGTAAAAGAAGCATTAAATTTCCCCTTTTTAGCAAAAATCAGTTTTTTATTTTATATTCAACAGTATAAAAAATCATGCAGTTAGAAAGAAAGAGAGCTCATTGAAACATCCTTTACAAAAAGTTCAGAAAAGAAAAACATCATCTATGGGGTCTACTTATCTCCAACTAGACTTCAGGAAAATGTTTGATTCTAGCCAAAATTAGAAGTTTGTTCACCAATAAAGATATTTGGAGAGGGTATGCTCATTAAAGAAGATATGATTATCAGCCAGTGACACATAATTTCAGGTAAGTTGGTGATAGAATTACATGGGTGATAGATAGAAAATTCTTTTCAAACAGTGAAAAAAACTGCAATGTAAGTTGTAACCTTCCACAACAAAGCTTAAAGCAAGTTTCCATTGCAAAAAGAAAACCCTTTTGTTTTGTAAGTATATATAACAACAAACACTTTGCTTCATGTGGAAATCAAAACAGCTATTTTTGGTGAATATTTGGAGAAACATCTAAGATAAATCTGCAAAAGAGGATACTCACAGCTTCATCTGCATACTTTTCACCAATATACATCCTTGGATAAACCTGAGACAACTGTTGCATTGTTGATAAAACATTGCTGAACAGGTGCAAAACAAATACAAAGGAGGCCATATCTTGATCCTGCGAAATGACCTCATCTACCACTGCACGGAACACTTCATATGATAAGTTTGAGCCCTTGTCTTTAACTTTCTTAATCATCCCATCTGTTGCACTCTGTAACAAGTCATCAATGGTCAGATAGGCTGCAGAGCCATCTAACATTATCTTTTAGTCTGATGTAATGATAATCTTTATTTCCATTATGATTAAGGTCTTCTCTAAAAGCAAACTTATAGAATGCCTATCTTTGTTTGAAACTTGCTGTGTTGCAAATGACTGAGGTCTAACAACATCAGATGAAAAATTTTGTTTCATGAAGGATCTTTCAAGATAAAAAAATATAATCTAAGACATGGCAATGATTTCTAGACCCTAAAGGTTAGTAGCCTGTGCACAGACTCAACTGGTTTTTCCAGAGATTAATTTAATTAAATGGAAAATTTAGACTGAATTTCCCAATCAACTAAATTTCCAATCAACTAGATTCATCTCTGGGAAAACCATTCGAGTCTGTGTGCAGGCTATTGGGTCAGTGGCTATGCACACTCTCTTTTCACTGTCAGAAAACACCCTCTTTTCAGCGGGGAACACTAGTTCTGCCAATTGTGACACCCATGACCAACATTTGGGTAAACTTTGGGTAAACATTTAAATGTATTTTGTTTAAATAGTTGGCCTCAATTAGCTTTTAAGCTATATATTATTAACTGCCAATTTTAAATCAAAGAACTAATAACAAAAATAATTAAAAAAACACTATAAAAAGGCAGATTCAAAATCAGAGAAGCATGATAAAAAATACTTTGTCACATCCTTCCCTAACTTTCCTCATCAAATTATTAAAAAACAGAAGATCTGTTTGGCCATAAAGTGGTGGTGGTGTCCCCCTGGTCCTCTGGTGGTCCCATCATTGCCAAAGATGCAAACTTTGTTTATTTTGTCCTTCTGAGTGGAGATCAATGATAAACTTGGGCTAATCTTACTGAACAAATAAAAAAGCAATCAAACCTTCCTATCACCTTCCAAAATCCCAAATATCCCAACAGATCAAATGTTGGAGCAAGAAAATTAATCAGCATGCCCTTACAAAATAAATCAATCTAAAAATTGGATATATTCTTCAAGTTCTGTTTCTCATCAAATTGAAATTCAAATAGACTAGGCAAATACCAGACCAGTCAACTCTCCCGATAACACTTGGAAACTTAATGTTTTGGATGGCAAAGTCCTCTCTATCGTTTTCACCGGTATTCTTTTAACAAAAATGGTTGCAATGGCATTCTTCATGACAAAATTTTTATAAGAATTACACAGAGTTTGCGAATTAATAAGAAGCTCGAAAAAACCATTATGTAGATGTTTCCTATAATATTTTTGTCATTAACTGTTTGCCTACCATGACTCTTTACAGATGTTGTTTATAAATTTACCCTTAAAATAGTTCTATTATTTCATCTTGATTCAACAAATTCCAGGAATCTCCCTGTTTTGGCCAAATTTCCCTGTTTTTTACGTAAAAATCTATAATCTCCAGGTTTTGAAAATTTTAGGTTGACAGGTCTGACTATAGCTGACTTTAATCAGCTGTTTGTTAACTATATTTGATTTTTCTAGCCTGCAGTCAAGTGAATATACAATGACCATGATGATGATGATGATTATGATTATGATGATGATAATGTTATTTGATTCATGTTAGCTACGGTGAATAGCAAAGCATTTTACAATTGTTATTGACACAAGCATACAGTATACTCCCCCCAATGAATTTTACATTGTTTTTGGACATATCTCGAGGACCGTATTTTAGAAAAGTGGGGGAGTCCAGACCACCCATTCCCCCCCTTGGGTGCACCACTGACAACATCCCATTTTAATTCAGTGATACAATCAACATTTTGTATGCCACTTATCTCAACCTGTAAGTTGTTTTGCTTGCAAGACAGAATTGATACTTGTCTTGGCAATTACATGGAGGCATGAAAATATTGAAACTGTGCAAACTTTGCTCAAATAAATCAAAGCTCAAAATTTCTTTCATTCATTTTATGACACTCATATGGAAATAGACACTGAGCGCAAAGACAAATTCTTCAAGTGATTTTATTTTTCTTACCTGTATTTGGCATTTATACTCATCATTGAGTTCATCACCTGCCATTGCAATATTGTTAGCTGTGTTGTGGATGTCTTGTTCATTTGGTTGCACTGCATTGTTACTTCCCTGGGCAGTCCATTCATTCAGTGAGTCTGTTCCTGAGGTAACGCTAGCCACATCATCACCAATGAGTTGTAATCTAGAACTATATCCAGTTTCAGCCATAACCACATTCTCTGATGGGAGCATTCGTGCTTGTAGTGTGTGGCTCTCCCTTTGAAATGTTCCTGAATACCGTTTATTACCATCTGACACAGCATTGCTGCCTAAAAACAAAAGTAATAAAGGTTTAGGCCATGTAATATGAGTTTTAGCAGCTGCATTGTAAGCTTCCTTTCTTATTTGAGAGAAAACTTAAATAGCTTAGTGTCTATTTACAAATTAAGTGTGCTTCAAAATATCAAACCAGACAAAGTGTCTTAGAATTTAAGGTATGGAAACTCATCAAAAGGATGAAAAACAGAATGGTAACCTAAAATGCTTGACATTCTTTGCAGTGAGGTTATCAGAATGTGAAAAATGTTACTTGAATTAGTATGACAATGAGAGAAGAGTCCTGTGAAATATGCTTGGCTCCCATATACCTTGGCATTGAAAAATATGACGATGTCATGGCACAGGTTTTCGGACTGCTCAAGGTAAACAACAAAATTGGAGCATTATAAAAGATATACAAGTAAAAGTACTATATTACGTTCCTTTCAAATCAGTCTTGGATGTCGTGAGAGATAAATGAGTCAAAAAAAGATGTTGAAAGTTATCTGAGCATATTGATACTTTTTAGGTTTCAAAGTTTCCAACAACATGAACATTTTAGGAAAAGGATTGAAATATAGGTCTAAGTTTAATATTTGAGCTGTACATTCACTTCTGCGCTTTTAATCTCCTATTCTCCTTTGCCTAATATTAGAGCCTTGCATTGTGAAATAGCATATTTTCTAAACCTTATGTTTGCAACTTGATGCAATGATCACATTTTAAATAAGTACATAAATTCCACTTCTTCATAATTTAACTGCAAAAGGCTTCTGTTTCTGGTCTGCCAGATCATAATTTTTAAACGATAATTTTGTCTAGAGTATCTGATCGTTCACATCATGCTGATAATTTTGGATCGCTACAAGGTTAATGGGATATTCCAGTTATGTTTTGAAATGTTTTATTAAACAAATAGAACATCATGATTATAATGAACTTAAAATTATTTGCGCATACAAAATGCAAAATGATGGTTTCTGGATGTTTTCAGTTTCTAATGTTTATTTTAGGTTTTTTATGAAGATGCATATAAAAATCATTAAGATTATAAAGAATTAGTGCAGAAGGGTCTACCTCCTTTGCTTTAGATAGCTATTAAACATACTTCTATCAATCTGAAGTTCTTTTAAATATCTTTATGTTGTAATAGATCAAGTGGCTTGGTGGGAATGTCTGCCATCTTCTCATTTAGTACTTAAATATTAAAATCCCATGCCAATTTGTTGGAACAGTATCATCTTTTTTATTTTTGAAAATGAAATTTTACAAGTTTGCATGGGTTGCTGTAGTTTAAACATTTCACTGGATGGTGTTAAATCAACATAAGGAATTGTTAGTAAATTATTTTCCTGAAACCTTCAAACATTCAGTCTCAAAAGCATATGGCAACATAACAATAAAATAATTTTTTGTACAGGATAACATTTGAACAGTTACAATTGTTGTTATAAATTTATATACTTATAATACTGGTTGTCCTGTTTCCTGGATCTAAATGAAATCGGAAGAAATCTTTTACACTAAAAACGCAGAAATTTATTACATACATGAACAAATTTGGTACAACCTAAGTCCACTTTTTAAGTTTCTCAACTAACTCTTTGAATGCCTCAGTTTAAAGCAGCTCTTACTTGGTCAGATTTTGTTGAATTTGACAACGGAATTACCGTGTAAAAAGAGAAATCGAATGTCAAAAGCCATCATCAGATTGTCGAATTCGATTTTTCAAGAATCAAATGTGTTTTATTCCATTCGACAAATCGAAAGGTGAATGAATGGCATTCTTGCTCGCTCACACTGCTACGTCATCCAAGTTACCATGTTCTGTATTGTTTCAGTCTGTTTGCAATCAAACGCAGCCAAAGTTCAACAAAAAGGAAGAAACAGAATTATTCATTGCTAAATACTCATGTTGTCCTTCATGTAGTCATTTCCTTCGGTGAAACGCAACTCATTCAAATGTGTATTGTATGTTCCAAATACAGGACATTGATTCAGCCATTCTTTTGTCCATTTTGTTTGTTTTTGACTCTTATTTCTTGGTTTTTTTAATACCAGTGCTATAACTCTGGCAGCTGAAGCAACCTACTCCATTTCATAAACAGAATTGAGGCATTTGACTCTTATCTTATTCCACAAAATCTGATCACGTAAAAGGGGCATTTGATTTGACAAATCTGAAGCAAAACTAGATTCAACATAATCAAATTCGAGAAAATCTGACCGTTTAAGAGCAGCTTAAAGGTAGCTCATTGCACAATTTAGCGCCCATATACAGAAATGCTTTCATGCATATTCTTTTTTCATACTTGGTAATCACATTTGTAGTTGCTTTTTCTTCGCTTCCTTTTTCGTTTGAAAGACTTATCAAAATGGGATTCAAGTTAAGAGTGCTATCCACATAGATGCCAAGATATCCACAATGGTATCTACATGGTATTTCATTGCATTGTTATTGCTGGTTGGGTTTCTTGAGATATAATTGTACTTAATTTTTACGGAAAATGAGTTAGGAAATTGGTAAGAGAATTATTTTACCAGCTTGAATTGAAAATGGGAATGTCCTGGGATAATTTAGCTTTTGTTTATCGTGTTGCCACATTCAATTCTATTATTTTTTGACGACGTCGAGTGGGGCAAAATCGTAAAATTTATGAAGAGGTGAAGTTAAATTATAAAACAATTTAAAAGGGAGTTAAATTATTTAAAAACTACAGAAAAGGAAATCAATTCAATAAATAAACACAGATTGTATATACTTTCATTAAACAGGTGTAGAATTGCAGGGAAAGGGAGGGTTGGGTGGCTTGGCCAACCAAAACCGGAAATTCAACAGGACTTCAAACTAAGTATGATTTTACCTTGCCATTTATTCTTGTGAGCAACAATTTCTGAATCTCCTGTCCAAACTGCACTTTCCTTTGCTTTTCTTATCTCTGATATCTTTAAAAACTCTTCAAAAAGAAGTTCGGCCTGCTCCCTCTTCGTTAAACGCATGTTGCCAAAACGTAGTCAATTATTCCAAAGGTTTCTGACGTAAAAATCTAAGCTCTTTCTACTCCTCTACAGGCAAATGAAGTCACAGCTCTCGTTAATAATTTTTTCTTTAAAGCGAAGAATATGAATTAGGTGAAAAGTGAATATTTGTCAGCTCGCACACAGCTTGCGGCCATTGGTAATGCAACTCAATATCCAAGTTGATAAACAGATGACGTCATTTGTCACCTGACAAAAGGAAGCAGGTGTCCACAAGCCAGCACCTATTTCTAAGAATCGTTCTAGCCAATTTTTTTCTCAGAAGCTTATCAAAAACAACAGTCAGTGAAGCAAAATGAGATGGCCGGCTGACATTTTGATTGTAATTTGACCTAACTATAGTTTGAACTGTAACAATTATAAGATATTAAATGAATCAGAGCCACGTCGAATTTTTTCCGGACTGTCGGATCACCTCCATAATTTTTTACAGCGGCCATTTTTGTGGAATTGATTAAAACATCTGACTATTCTTCCTACTCTAAGGATCTAGCTGCCATCTCGAAGAAAACTCCTTTTCATATTTGATCAATTAGAATCCTAACACTTAAAGCATATATTATACAAACTAAATCTTGTAAACATCCACAATTTACACAATGAAACATCAGCAGCATTAAAGTGCCACTGAACTGAAAAAAATCAAAATTTGTTTTTTTGATGTTCTAAGTCAAGTCGGTGCTCCTGAATCCGATGCTGAAGTTCGCTTTTCGGAATTGTGAAGTGTTTTGAAGCCACAACGCTTCAAAGTTGCGATTTTCAAGACTTTTTGTGCGAAAATTTGTGCGCGGTCTGTGAGGAATTTCAGGAATGTGTGACGCATTAACGTTTATAAGTCGCAGAAGTGATGCGGGCTTCCGTACTGAAGACTGTATTTCGAGTGCGATAAAAAACCAAAAAAAACGTGAAGTGGATGGAAATAGTGAGTTTCTTGTAAAAACTTCGAGCCCATACGAAATAAGCAAACTTTTTGCGTGCAGTTTTTACCAAGACTTCATGCCGATCAATTACCTTTTATGAATTATTGAGCGTGTCGAATAAGAATGCTTTTACGAACAGCTTTACAAATTATGAATAAAAGTGAGCAAATTGATCAAGGAAAAAGTTGATATATTATAGAACCACACAAATTGCACATTTTTCGGCGCTTTTCCCACTTTCCAACTTGCGTTGCCACTGTCAAAGCATCAGTTATTGCCAGGGCCGTCAAGATGGGATAAGTTGCCCCAGAACCTCGTGGTCAGGGGACCTCAAAAAGTAAAGAAGTTTATTTTAAATGGAATTGATTAAAAGTCCATAAGTAGCACGGTGGGATATTTTTAAGCTTCTATTCATACCCCATCTTTTTGGCGTATCAAACTGCCTATCTCTATCAAGTTTCATGCTGGTATCGCGATCTAATGGTTAAATTGTGACAATTACTGCTTAGAGGTTTGGAACCTAGTACCCCACCCTATAAATAGCACAAATGGATATTTCTAAGCGTCTATTCACACCCCATCTTTTTCAGCGTATCAAACTGCCTATCTCTATCAAGTTTCATGCTTGTATCATGTTTTACACAATTTGTAACTTTTTATCTTCTTACAGCCCTCACTATGGCTGAATTGACTATATAAATCTGAATGCGTTACTCACCCCAGCCTCTTTTCGCACGACCTACACGCAAAAGAACCCCAGAAACCCCTATTTGTGGGCTCCAAATTAAAAAACTAAACTTTTTTTCGAAATCAGCGATGATTAGTCTACCAGAATCAACAATAAAAAAAATTCCATTTTTTTCAATTCAGTGGCACTTTAACAAGAGCGATCGATATTGCGTCTGATTCCTCCTGGTAACTTGTCAAAGCATGTGGTGCATTAATTTCATTGTCAGACACCTTTGCCCAATGGCTCTTTCACAAAATAATATTGCTATCCTTATAAGGCGTTTCGATGTATGTATGTAAGTATGTATGTATGTATAATGAAAATTTTAAAAGGATATGTACATCTAAATAAGAAAGAACTGCTATCAACATGTGTCCTTTTAGTCCTAATAAAGAGGAACATGATTGCATGCATAAATAAATAAATAAATAAGTAGAGATATTCTTACAATTTAATCAAAACCTTTTAAAATGTCTTAAAAATGAAATTAAAATTTACTTTAATCTATAAAATTTTTATCTACTTAGAATGCTGTAAAAATACTATAAAAACAATTTAATTAGAGAATGAATCTACTTTGTTCTCAAAATCACTGGTGTTTTCTCTGATATCTTTAGCAAGTTAGTTGTACAACTTGACGCCATTAAAAAAGAAGCCATTCTAAGCAAACTCCAGTTAAACTTTTGGAATTTGCAAAAGGATATTTCTCTTCTTTGTCCTCGTATTGTGGTGGTTGATTGTAAAATGATCTTGAAAGTTTGAACATACATTTCCGTTTAGACACTTGATCACCAGTAAGATAGCATGCTTATCGATTTCTTGTTTCAAGTTGCATGTCTTTGACTTAAATTTAAAGGAGGCTCGTGCCTCTATCAGTCTATCAATTTTAATTTCTTAAGCTGGGTTCTTGTGAGGTTCAAGTGAACGGTGCAATTGTAAATTAGAGCTGGAATGATGGCGCTAGTACAAACGGCATTTGCAGCTTGATTGGTCATAAATGGCTTCAGCTTGCACAAAAGGCCAAATTTTGACGACGCTTTCTTGTACTTATTCTACCAAGATATTTATATGACTGAGTAGAGTTTATCATTGCAAAACAGGTTTCGGTCTCTCGAATCGGGTGCAGCAGTTGCTATGCGTTTTGAAGTGCCAAGCAACATGCACTCTGTCTTAACCTACTTCAGGTTAATAACAGTGGACTGTATTTCTTTACGCAACCCTGCTTTCTGTAAAGCTGTAGGGTATTTTTCATAGCATTCCTTGTGCTTTGAATTCTATTTAAATTAGATAGGTATTTGCAAAAGCAACATTTATCTCTGTATCATTTCTCGTAACATTAGCAGCTTCTGTCACAATCTACTATTTGACAGTTGCTTTTTATGATTAACGTGTGAACTATTTTTTTGTGTGAACTACAAATTTACCTGATTAAAAAGTTATTGCCTGAAATTTTTTAGCTGCTGTCACAAACCTTTGCAATATATTTTGTCAATGTAACACTGTGTGATAATAAAGGAATTTCCTAATAGTTTTGTCAAATCTGCATATCGGGACGGGCAAAGGATATAGTTACTCCCTGAGGCGGCACCAGGGGTGAAAATGCAAATTTTTTTAGGGGGGTGTTCTTTGAAGGGACCGAGTTTTCGCCACGACAGACCGATGTTTGCGATATAGATATTGTCGGGGATAACAAATTTACCTGATTGAAATATAATTGCCTGAAATTGTATAGTTGTTGTCACGAACCTCTGCAATATATTTTGAGTGAATCTAACTCTGTATATAATTAGCAACTAGTTATTTTTATACGATATGAGCCGACTTTCCTAATAGTTTTGTCAAATCTCTATATCGGAACAGGTAAAGAATATAGTTACTACCCGAGGCGGCACCATGGTTGCCGCCGAAGAAGAAGGAAATTTTCGAATTTTGATGCTTCCAGTTCTCTGGAAAATGCACTTTTTAAGCAAATTTAACTAAAGCAATCCTCCTAACCCTATTGAAAATTTTTTCTTGCAAAAAAATTGAACAGCAGTTAGAAACATCTGGTATAATTTCGCTATGGTTTAGAAAAATACCATGTTGTCAGTTACTTAACAAGCCACGCTGGTTGTCAATTTAGATCACTCTTTCCAGCTTAGCATGCCTTTTGAATGTTAAAAAAAATCTGGATTTCATTGTGAATTGCAGTTCGAGAAACTTTGGGGGAAATGGAAATAAAGTACAATTTTATCTAAAGAGGGCCTGGATTTTTAGATTTAATGCCAACAAGAATATCATATTTAATTTAACCAACGGAGCAACTACCTTTGCTTGATCCTTTATTGATATAATGACAGGAAGGTCTCTGAAATACCTAAAGCATTTCTTCCACCGAGCGGATTTTACCTGAAATTTCCAATTGAGATACTATTGAGGGAATATGACTGCTGCTCTCGCATTCCCCTTAGAAATTTGCGCATCCAACGCCGCGCATATCACGGAAACAAGATAAAGCATGTTCATATGGCGAACAAGTTATTGTTGTCGGTGGCTGCTAGAGTTTTTTTTCCAAAGCAGCGTTGGTTGGGACCGGACTGGACCGATTCTGTCCCCTGTCATTTTTCGGTGATTAGCCCTTCCTAGAAAATGCGCCCACTATATGCCTTACTTTACTGCAATACAGTGTGGTACCAGCAAAATTGGGACCAGCTTTGGGTGTGATAGACAGAAATACTAAGCAGATGGCTAGATCGGGACCGACTTTATTGCTATCAACTTTCAACTGGGACAGGGTGATGAAATTATTGGGGGGGTGTGACACCCCCCCACACCCCCCTCATTTGCGCCCCTGGACGGCACCATGGTTGCCGGCAAAGGAGGAGGAAATTTTCGAATTTTGATGCTTCTAGTTCCCTTCTAAATGCATCTTTCACTAAAGCAATCCTCCTAATCCTATTGAAAATTATTTTTGTTTGCAAAAAAAATTTTACAGCAGATAAAAGCAACAATTTCGCCGTGGTCTTGGAAAATACCAGGTTGTCAGTTGCTTCTAAATTTAGATCCCTCTCTTCACCTTACTATGCCTTTTGAATGTTAAGAAAAATCTGGAGCTCATAGTGAATTGCAGTTGACGCTTCTACTGAGAAACTTTAGGAGAAATGGAGGCAAGGCACAATTTTACCTAAAGAGGGCCTGGATTTTTAGATTTATCGCCAACAAGCAATCTTCAAATCTTCAAATCATTAGTTTGTTTACCTTTATTCATATCAAGGAATATCATATTTAACCAACGGAGCAACTACCTTTGCTTGATCCTTTATTTTATGACATGAAGGTCTCTGAAATATCTAAAGCGTTTCTTCCACCGAGCGGATTTTACCTGAAATTTCGCCCCTGAAATCGTCGTGGCGCCCCTGAGTGTTGCACAGGTTTGTCAAACGAGTAAAGGCGACCTGGGGCGGATTCAGGGTGTCGCACAGGTCGCAAGGAAGACCGTCAGATTTTTTAAAATTTACTTTTAGACTTCAGTCGTTGAAATAAGGCAATCATGTTTGCCACAATCTTTTATTTTCCCATGCAATAATTTCCGCTATACAACAATTTCAGATCCATTTTCGGAACAAAAACATAAGTTTGAGGTAATCCTTGAAGTAAATTAACCCATAGGTCTCAGAAACTTTTTCACCTGATTCTCATTCTTCAAAAGGGGCGCAAAATTTCCAAAAAGGGACGCAAGACTTGCTTCAACTCGTTGAGGGAGGGGCAACTGCCCCTAGTTGCCCCCCCTTAAATCCGCCACTGGTTGCAGTAATAGAGCCTATGTTGAAGCCCCAACTCTACAGCGTGTTTTATGATGCGCTACGCATTGGTTTGAAGAATGGTTCTGGGCATAAGCGTACGGCGGAATTTTTACAGGGGGGGGGGGGGGCGGTAGGATTTTTGCCTGAGTACAGAGGCATGCATATATTCATGAGCCTGTTGGTGATAAGGAACTTGACATAGGAATATTTACATTACGAGTTCTTTTTCACCGAAATATCTTAAATAAAAATAATCAGTTGAGAGTAGAGCAAACCAATCAGAGACATATTTGGGGGGACATGCTATCCTTATCGATTCTTCTATACTATGTCTACTGTTCAGATCTAAAAGTTTGATCTAAGTTTCTCATAGATAAGGGCAGCAATGTATAATATTTTCCAATATTTTACTTAATATCACTTAAAATACTATTATTAACTCTTGAATTCGACTACAGTCAATAGAAATGTGAGTCCCGACCCTTTCCATGTCCAAATGTATCAATCATCGCATTCCTGTCACTTTTCAAAACTTCGTTTGAAAATTTCCTCTCGATGCTAAGTAGTGCCAAATTGCTCAGCCGTTCTTGGCCCATGGTTTATCTGAGATATGTTTTAGCCGTCAAAGCTTAGCAATACACTCCTTTTTTATCAGAACAATTTTATAAGAACACGAGCCTCAAAACTGGTCAAAAGTTAAGAACAAATTAAGAACAAGCTGAGGCTGAGCTTCTGCAAAATGCAATTTCGAACAATGTTTTTTCTCAAAATCGAGGATTTTTAGCGATGTGTGGGTGCTTTTTCGGTGAACATTCAATTTGTCAGCAAATTAAGGCTGTCTCACTCACTTTGTTGGCAAATGAACACCTCCTTAGAGCGAAAAAGCTAGCAATAGCACTGCTTACACCCTCTTAATTTAAGAACAAGTTTAGAACAATCCAGCCTCAGATTTTCGAAAAAATTAAGAACAGTCAGCCTGAACTTAAATTTACTGGTTCTTATAAAAAATAGAGTGTATTGCTTCATACAGGAATGGCAGTACTTGATGCAAACCTTCTCGAAACATTTTCTGGACAAGCATTGCTGTATTATTATCATAAGATTCAGAAGCGCTTTGCTTCTTGTAATTTTCAAAAACCATCTTACCATTTTTAAGGCACTCTTGGTCGATTCGATAATGCAACTATATTGACACGTAGCTTTCAGTCTTTGGGTTATTTGAAGATACCACGAATGTTCAACCAAATTGCCTAAAGTAAGTCCCATCACTTTCCAGTGTCATTTCTGCCCAACTATTTGCGGATAATTTTTGAAAATTTGCCCGACTGACATGGTTTTTCGAAAAACTGGGGGCTACCGCCCCCCAGCCCCCCCGGCCCGTACACTTATGGTTCTGGGACTTAAAAACCTCTACGACCACTGATAAAAAAGCTACAAGAAAGAAACCAACACATCTTTCAAGCCTGTCCCATGGTTCATGAAATTTACAGGGTCATAGAGGACTTTTACATGGAACGAGGAATTGTAGAGGAACTTTTGCGGACTGGTATTAGCAAGCAGTGGAGATGGCACAATAAGTTGATGTTCAGCTGTTCCATTCCTTGTCGGCATCACAACCAATGGCGGCGCCAGCCACTACGCTCTGGGGGGGGGGGGACAAAACAAAATATTTTGGACCACGCCTCTTTTAGCACCAGAAAACCCCCTTTTACTAACAAGGAATGCAATTTTTACCTGAAGGGAACGCCCATTACTTACTTTTGGCTATGTAAAGACAGTTTGAAAATCATAGGATTACATCACAAAAGGTACGCTGCCAAAATATTACTCCTCCCCCAACATTTTCGCATCGGATTTAGACGAAATGCAAAATTGATCCTGCCGAGAACTGGGGGCTGGGCCCCTATCATGACTCTACCCTTGACCATGAGGGAGGCCCCCTAGACCGATTGTTAGGTAGCGTTTATGTGCGACTGTCAACTTTTATTCTGTATCCGCCCTTGAGGAGGACCGTGTTGTAAACAACATGATGATAAAAAATAAAACCCCTTTAGTGAATATATTAGGCGTCTCTTTAAACATTGTAAAAAATATATTTTTAAAAAGTAAAAAGATTGAACTTTTTATCGGACAGTCTCGCATCTTTGAAACCTTTGTGAGACTTGCTAGAAGTTTGTCAAAAAGTTTTGTAACAAGTTCTTTCAATCGCAATATGATAATTTCAAAAAAACACTTGCAAGATCATTAATGGTCATTTTTGATCATTAATGGCCTTGTGTTTGGTGGAAAGTGACATATTTTAAGCCATTTTAAAATGCTTACTCTTTAACTGCTGCAGAGGCACTTGAATATTTTCGTAAAAATGTACCAACAATATTTTTTATGAATGTGCTCGCGGTAGATCCCTGCCCAAAATTTAGCAAAGTCCCCCCCCCCCCCCCCTCCCCGTGCCTCTCGACACACCAGGCGCAGATTTCCAACGTGACAAAGTCCAGGCCTCTATTCAGTGCAATTGAATCAGAAAGAGGGTAATCGTTGTTAGACTGCTCAAAGGAGGTGTCGATGACAACTGAGGATCGATGCACAGTGATCGGTAGAAGAATATCCTTGGAAATATGGATCAAAACGCGGAATATGTTGATTGTCCCTACCCTGAAAAGAGTTCTGTTTCATTACGTCCAAACAGTCTTGATCTTCGAAGTAGAGAGAACGCACTTTCTAGCGATGAAGCGGAGACAAGGCACAGTTGGCCGTCGGGCTGCAAAGACCCAGCAGCAGCCAAGTTAAAAAGACAATGCAGGGTTGAAAACAAACCAGATTTGAAGCTCAAACTCGAAAGCAAAGAAAGAATGAGACAGGAGACGAAACTTGTGATTCTAGAATTCCTTAGCAGTCTACCACCAGAACCAGAAAGAATTAATGCAAGATATCGGAGAGAAAACAGAGGACCAACAAATGTCTCCAAAGCGAAGACAATTCACTCGAGCGAACGACCGTTTCTCGATGTTATCGAGAAGAGGAAAAGACTTCCTGTTATTCGTCGTAACAGTGAGGAATATGACCAGAAAGTGAGGGAAAAACTTGCGAAGATGGCTAAACCTTTAAGAAAGAGGCTCACTCCTGAAGTTCGTAGTGATATAGAAAGCTTTGACAAAGCAAAGCTGAAAAAGGAAACCAATGGTCGAAAAACAATGCGAGATTTACCCCATTTAAGGTATTTAGTTTGCAACCTTTGAGAAAATTCTGCAACCAGCAAACACCGTTTTATTGCCTGACTTCTTTCATACAAAGTTCTTCTATTAATTAGGGCAATATAATTTATGGTAAATTACACAGTGTCAACATATGCTATCACGTTTTGTTGTCAATTTATTTTTTATCGATTTCTGAAAAAATTGTTTACTAATATGTTGAAAATTCACCTCCATAGATTTGCTGCACAGGCATCAGCCAAGCTTCTTGATTCACCAATTACCACAGTGACAACAAGACTGGATGAGATGGGTCAGGACATTATGAAGGACTATCCCCAGCTACTTGATGAGCATCTGTCAGAACTATTAACACCACTGGAAATAGAAAATAAATTAACATATGAGGAATTTTCTGTGGTAGCAAAAACAGTATTTGAAAAACAGCTAGCTAGATTTACTGGGTCAATATGGACCAAAGTAGCCATGGTGTTTTATCTTGTAAAGGAGGTTTTGTATTCTGGAAATTTAACTGATATTCAAGTTGAATTACTTGTTGATTATGCAACTAGGTTCATTACAGAAACTTCATCAGAAAAAATAAAAAAGGAAGGCGGATGGGTGAGTTTGAGTTTCATAGTTTTCAAACTTGTTGATGTAATTTACGTGGTTGCACTTTCCTTTAGTTATTAATCCTTTTTTATGCCTATTCTGGAGAGCATAACCTGCAGTAGGGCTTCTCGGCAATTATCTTGTTCATTATCTATTTTTTCCATTCCTGAAGATGGAATGCCAATAACTCACAAACATCCATTAGCTTTAACTACTTTGCCTTTCTGTTAAGCTATCCCTAATATGTTCCAGCCCAGGCCTTGCACAGGGAGATGCTTGAGCTTGGGCACCTAGAAAATTATAGATGAAACTTGATTGATCAAGCACCTAGCATGG
Source organism: Rhopilema esculentum (assembly GCF_013076305.1). Next base: position 6,557,909 of record NW_027018659.1, read on the forward strand.
TTTAACATTCTTTAAACTGAATTGCAAACATACTTGAATGACAAAGCTTCAAATAGGCAAATGTTAATAAGCTAGACCTAATTCATTTTAGTTTAATTCATTTTATCATATGACATAATTAATTGTATCTGGGTAATACTGTATATTGCGACACATTTCTTAGTTTTTGGGAAATCCTTTGAGAAGCAAAGTATCTTCAGAATAACTGGGTACAAGATTTGCTTTTGCCTGTAACAGACAGTAAAAATTTTTCAAATGTACTACAATTTCTCATCAAGATAAATTCTTGTAGGAAATTACTTAGCAAACCTATCTGGGTAGGTTCCAGGACTGAAATAGGGGCAGTGCTAAAAGTTCCCACAAAGATCCAGACTTGTTCATTTTGACAAAACCATAAAAAGATACTCTTTAGCTTTAAACAACCACTCGGTTATTTGAAATTCATGACCCAAAGATTTCTTTGTTTAGTAAAAGTTTCATATTTCGTTTTTCACATAAGTTTTTTGCCATTACTCCAGGCCACTCTGTTTTGGTCAAAATGATAATGTAGGTGTTCCATTACCCAGTTTTCCATACGTTTTCATATCCTTTGTTCGAGCTACATTTGAAAATGAGAATAAATGACTCCATTTCCGAATGCCTCACTGTTCCCAATAAAATGATATGTTTTCAAATGATCCAGTTTTCAAATTGCTCCAATTTAAACAGCATTTTCGAATTATTCTGGTTTGATTCTGAATGACTCCCTTATTTAGCATATTAACTGAATGCAAAATCAAAAACAAATTCATATGAATCCGTTTTCATACAAAGATGGAGTAATTGCACTAGGGCCTAAAAAACTTGTTCCTTTTTGTTGAATTATTTTGTTTTCAAGAAACTTCTTCTAAAATTCTGTAAAAATTATTTGGTTTTATGAAAACCTTATATGCATTTTTCAAAAGGTGATACACCCCTTTAAATACGTATATGACATTTAAAAGGCTATCAGGTCTTTATAAAGTCATAAGGTCTCCATTTTATGCAATAACCAATGCAACAATTGCCATTTTATGCAATTACCACCACTGTATGTGGCTGACCCCATAAGGTGTAAAAGTGTGGCTTCAGGGAAACTGCTCATGTTACAGGGTTTTTCATATCAAATACAATCTTGTATTTCTTCTTTAGGTTGCACTGAAAGAGAATGATGGATTTATTGACCAGAACATATTAATGCATGATATTTACAATCCTCTTGGGGCAAAGGATGGTCAAGATGCCCAAGATGGTCCATCTTCATTGGTTGAGGAAGAGCCTGACACTGAAGAAGAGGAAACATATATTGGAATGTTAACAAACACTGTTAAGAGCTGGACTACTTATAGTGCAGCCGCCATGGCAGTTGGGATTGGTTTTGCATATGCATACCTAAAGCAACAATGAAATAACAGAGCTTGTTATATTCCAAAGATCTTCATTGTGCATTCCAAAGATTTCAGCTTCTGCCAGCGTTAAATTATATCCCACTATCAATGTTCTCTGTAATGAACAGTCCCAAAACATCATTTGGAACTCCACAATTGGTCTTCTGATTCGGTGCTAGAAAGATTCATTGACCTAGCAGATATGTCAAATTAAGTTAAAAACTTTCACTCCAGTGGATTCCCAAGTTATTCAGAGATTTTTGAGTCAACAGATTGAACAAATTCAAAAAAACTGCACTGTCTGCCACATGATATCAACCACATGCTCTTGAGCTTATCATCATTCATTTCTCTGAGAAATTCAAATCTTTTTTCATGATACCTTCTTTAGCAGCTTGATACGTATTACGTAGTCGACCAATACATTCCTTCATTTCCTTTTAGTAAAGATGTAAGATAGTATTTTAACTTAAGTCAAAATAGGAACTATTGAATATATTACTGATATGAGCAGGGGCGGATGCAGAAAGAAATCTGACATTCGCAAAGTTTCGACCACGCCTATATGACCACGCCCAAAAAAATCAGTCACATTTTACTATAGTCTCAGAATCGAAGTTTTCCACTTAAAGATGTATTTTTCCTTATATTAAGTTTTAGGATTAGGAAACAGAAAATGTTGAGGCTCAAAGGTTGAGAAATTTAAGGATAAATATTAAGAATAACAGCCAGGTCTGGATTTCATTGACAATTTGGCATTTTACTTATTGAGTGAACAAGAAAAGAGATCTCTGGAAAAATTTTGAGAAACACTCATCAAGTTTTTGTTGTGTTGGCATGTTTTGTTTCCTACATGGCTTTTGTGATGGAAAAACAGCAGCAAAGATTTGAAATGTCCTCTTAATAATGATTTAATGGCAAGTCTAGGCACAGAACCACAAATTGTCAAGAACAAAGAGGATGAGCTAAAATAAGGGTATATTAGATGTGTGTATCACCCCTTCTCAGGGAGAAAAACTCATGAAAAACATTTTATGTCACTCACTTAAAAAACAGCCATTTAAAGAAAGGAATCTTAGTTCTATTTATACAATGATATTATTTAACAATCAAATACTGTGTTTAGTGTAGAAATTTTCAATGCAATATCCACCCAAATGTTTGACTTCAACACCAAGTACCTTAGGGGCTCAGAGCTTTTCTGTTATTTATTTTGTGCATTCACCTTTCTATCTAAACTGCTGTGTGATGTGCCTTAAACATGGCCAAAAATACCAGTTAGGTCAATACACATCATACAATTTTAGTATTTTCAGGTGTTGGTAAAACAGCAAATGTAACAGAATTTAAAACAATTCATTGTCTTTCAATAACAAGAACATCATAAATATATATTATATACAAATTTTAAAGGTACATCAAACAAAGTCAGTAATGGCAAAGAAATAAGACAAACATGGTAACTTTTACTATATGGATTTATATGAGATATTTACTTGGCAGAACCAATTTGCTGTGAATTTCTTATTAATAATGTAGTAATTCCCCCATTAGGATCATTCCATTGATTGCACTTATTTACTACCCATATTTACATTTATTTACACACACAATTATATAGAAAAGAAAACTGTCAGTCACTTGCAAATTCATAAACAAAAATTAATGAATCTTAAGGGTATTTCAGAACCAAAAGTTTCAGATGGTATACTCTTATAGTGTGGAAACCACAAATAATTTTACTAGTTTTAGAGGTTAAACTCGTGAAAAGGGTTACCATATTTATGGCTGACTTGAACCCTAAAAGTTCTGATTGAAAGCCTGCATAAAAATGGCTATTTACCTTAAAATGCAACACGTATTTTTCAAAATATTATTTGAGTCTGAATCTCTGTCTAAATAACGTCCTCCATCATGAAAATGAAAACATAGGCAAAATTTTGGTTCAACAATTTTAGGTCCAACTGAACTGTCCTCGCATATTGCCATCTATCAAATTCCATCCATCAACCAAAATCTTCGACAAACTTTGAACATCTTCATAAGAAATCCGCTGATTCAAATTAAAAATCATCTTATATTTGACTCCTTTCACTCCCTCTGAAGTACAATTGCTTCTCTTCTGCAAGCAAATATCTCCACAGCTTTCCAACAACAATCATGGCGGTTGATGTGGAAGCGAGGTTTCAATCTGCTCTCTTTCCAAGGTTCTCTCCCTCAACTGGCTACCGAACATAGTTCGCATCTACCTTCGCCACATTCGCAAAAAAATTTCCCATATACATTTCCTATTGGTTTTCAGATGGCTAAATAACATAGCTTGACTGACATTCGCACAAATTTTTGGCATACATTTTTCAGTACTACTTCATTTGCGCACGCATGCCTAATATATTATAATTCCATTCGACATTCGCATCAAACCTTATTGGTGCTCTCTGAATTTATGCGTAAAAGGGGGAGCCCTCTTTCGAATAAATCATCTCTAAATCACGAAAACGAGGGAATAAAACCTAAAAAGTAAACAACAAGGTGACATCATAGCAACTAGGGCAGGAAACAAAACTTTTATTTCTTGTATTCTGTGGACCTTTTTTTTATTATCTGGCCATTTCTAGTACAATATTCACAATGCTAAAATGTATTAACAGACAATTACAAAAAGACATGTGGAAATCTGACATTCGCCAGTGCGAATGTTGCGAATGTCTGGATCCGCCCCTGGATATGAGGATGCAGCATCATGACTGACTTTGTGATGCCTCTGCCATGTTTTCTTTTACAAGTTAAAAAATTAACTTTATATTGCAAAATACTTATCTGTGATGCAGCAGAAGCATAATGCCTAGATCTGCTAACAAATTGATACATTTATTTGCCTTGTGATTCAAGGCAGTGCCCTACACATAGGGATGAAAATACCGTCAACTGAGGTTTACAGGATTTTAATATTCGCTCAAAGTGCTCTTTTCTGACAATACTGGTCCGGTTTCACCAGTTTCCACAACAGAGCAACTTTGAAATTGTAACTTCAAAGACAGTTTTATTAGCTATTCCATGTAAAGCATCCTTGGATGTTCTATTTATCTATCACAGTAAATGGTGGCACAAAGCCTCACCCATGATTGCCAACTTATTTTCTAAAACAAGAGACCATTGTATCTTGTTCTACAAGAGCGAAACGTTTTCATCCACGTCCCCAAGTCAGGCTCATTTAAAAAGGCCATGTGTGACACTGTGTTAGAATTTGAGAATATAATTACTGTTATAATTAAATGTAATTTCAATTGTGTAAAATATTGTGATTGATTGGAAATTCTGTGTTTTTATTAATAGAGTCTGTTTCTAAATCTGATAGTGCTATGTTTTTGTTCCATGTCTTTCTACCAAATCCCAGTACATTATTGCGTATTCACAGGGCACTAGTGATTTGTTCAATGTCTTAACACAACAAGAAACTTTAACAACTTAAAAAAAGGATTTTTCTGAAGAACGGCTATCCAAAAGATTTTTCTTCCATATACATTTAGAAAAAGTCTAAAGTTATTCGGCTGAATTAAAGTATGTTTCACATTTTCGAGAGTGCTCAGTTTATTTAAGACTATATTGGACCAGTAACACCTCCTTGTAACCATTAAAAAAAGTCAGATTAAACAGTCTTATTTCATTCTTATGCTACCTGAGCATAATTACAATGTGGATGCCGTTTTATCAAACTTTGCCTTTGCTGAAGATTACAATGTGGATGCCGTTTGATCAAACTTTGCCTTTGCCAAAGGTTACAATGTGGATGTCGTTTGACCCTGGGACCGAAACAGTAGTCTATTACATGGTGCTCTTTCGTAGCGAACCATTGGGTTTTGCTTCCAAATTAAAACTATGGATCATCCTTTCTTTAAGGATGGCCCCTTGCTACAATGGCTACGCATCTTTTTCTGCAATACCTCCAGCTGTGGTACTTCAGGGCCCCATCCTTCTAACATCAGACCACCATTCTGTGACTATAGGTATCATTAGATGTAAATAATCTACCAACTCTTATTGGTTCCGAAACAGTGATATTTGCAGATTACATAACAATCCTGTCACATGGGCCCTCTTTCATTAGTTTAACTTGTATCATACTAAGAGATACGGACAATGTTTGTTCATGCTCTTCTAAAACCACCGTGTTTCTCTTTTTACCAAGACAAAAGTATACATTGTAGTAAGCCACCGTAGCAAGCAAATTCGAAGATTTCACCGTTTAAATCCTCAACAATCTGGATACTGAATATGTTATCTCCTATAAATGTTGTCGTTTCACATTGGAGATCTAGTTTGGCTACACTTTACATATTAAGGGTATCTTGAAAAAAAGCTCTAGCTTTCACACAATTAGACGTGTGCATGAGATAAATTTTATCTTAAAGGTAATGTGTCCAGCTAAAGCAAGCGACTCTGCGGGGTTTTTTAGAAACAAGTGATTTTTCATGTCATCGCCCCATCGTTTTGTTTATTTTTACTGCTGCGAGGTGATCTTTTCATGTGAGCAGTTTTGCATCGCAAGAATACTAACCAATTGCAAACTGTTATTTTGATGGGTGGCTTGACAAGTTGGGTATACGCAGTCCTTTTATATGGACACATTACCTTTAATTGTCGTTTTTCTGTCAAGTCATTTAGACTACTGTTCTCCAGTCCTCGACAACCTCAGCTGCAGCCAAAAAAGTGTTGCGTATCTATCGTACGAAATGCTGTAAGTTTGGGTCCCAGGTTGAAAGGTTGCCTGTCTCTGCATTAAAGAAGATTTTAGATGCCCACAAGTACACACCTACATACATTATGATTAATCAATGTACTTTTGCCTGTTATTCGTCGTATTTAAGTTATAGTAATTTGAATTGGTCATACATTACGAAAACTGCCCACTGGTTTTTAGTGAGCAGTGCACCTTCAGAAGGCAGCTCACACAAAATTTATTTTGGCGCATAAGAAATATTGCAAGAAATTTTTCGAAGTAAATTTTTTAAAATTTACTTTTTAAAAACCAATTTAAATTTTTTTTATAAATCTCTCGCAAGTGGAGATATGAAGTTTATAATTTCATTAACTTTTGATATTTCATCAGCCTGGGAAATAACCAATTAACCAATGTCAGGATACCAACATTGCCTTTAGCTCGCTGTAAAGCATGCTTAAGAGGTTGTATCGCATGCATAAGAGGTTGTTGAAGTCTATTCGAACAAACCTTGCACAGAAGTTGGGCAGATACTGTTTTTGTAAAGTGAATACGCGAAAATGCCTCAAGCAGGCCCATTTTTAGTAGCTTTTGCTGCAGCTGCAATATTTGTTGGTATATCTATACATAAAATCGATGAAGGTGAGGCATGAATACAGAACTATTTATTTTCTTGTGGTAGGCCTAGTTCATCCGTACAATTGCAATGCTAATTATAGATATCAGTCCATGTTATTTGACTTAAACGTCGATGACAGATCATTTTCTTATATGTTTATAAGTTATATTAAAAACTTAATATTCTTTAGGGGGAGGGGGGTTGGGCTTTGACCCATATAATACATTCAGAAACTTAAGAAAGAGCACGCACCACAAGCAAAGGGTGAGTGCCTTCACTGAGTTAGGGTTTTTTCAGGTTTAGTTTTTACTGTAGCAGCGCCCATTTTACCAGAAAAATTCTTGGTCAGTGGTGGCTATGATAAGTGCCCTTTCAAAAGGTGTGCCAGCCTCAAGTTCTAAATACCTCTAATATTAGCTGAATATGGTTATCCCGCTAATATTAGCTGATTATGGTCAACAATCTAGAATTTTGATCCAAAAACTGCTTTTAGAAGGAAGTCAAAGCTTTATAAAGCTTAGTTTAATTGTTTCTCAAATAAATGAACAGTGAATAAATTATTTTTGTAAACCTGACCCGAAAAGTACTTATTTAAGCAGGAGGGCTTATTTAAATCTTGTTGCCAAATGGGGCTAAGATGAGTGGGGACTTAATTAATGTGGCAATAATTAGTAAATATAAGCAAAGAGCACACATTTCAAAACCACTCTAATGAACTTGCTGTTCAAGATTTGGAGGAATCATATGAATAGAACAAAATAGGGATCGTTTCAGCGCTCTGTATCTGCCGTTGCATAGCAGCATTAAAACCAATTTTATAGTTATATTTTAGGGGTCTTGGGTTGTGTTGGTACAAATGTTTTTGTAGGTCTTTGTTATTTGTAATATTTTAAGGTCAATCACTTAAAATGTTAAATATGCTATGGAGTAAGCAGCTCTTTTAAATACATTGTATATATAAAACTTTCAAATCATTCAATTTTAGGCCATGTTGGTGTCTATTATAGGGTATGTTTGAATTTTTTTCTTGATTGTAAGATTAAAATATGCAGTTATTCCCTACCTGGATCATTTTTTGTCCACATGCAAAGATTTGACATACAACAGACCTAACTTTTGTTGAACACTTGCTTCAATTTGCGTCACATTCATAGGTTATGCATCACATACTTTACTCAGATATTTTTTTGCATATTCTTTTAATTATTTGTAAATTTTTTATAAAAACTGAGCTTAGTTTTCAAAATGTCAAAACACTAAAAAATAGTGCTTTGAGTATTCAAACTTTAATAATCAACAGTTCATTTGTGTATCTTTTCTATTCTGGTTTAAAAGAGGCAGGTACAGTATGTGTTTTTGGTGTATGAATTCACCTGGTTACAAGGGATATTCTCCAAACTCTTTTAGCTGTTCGTGATTATCAAGTACTTTTTAGCTGTCAGACAATTTCTGTTCTACATACATGATTTTTATATAATGTATCATCCCCATCATTGTTAGACATTTTTGTTTTTGGTCAATTACAAGTTGGTTTAAATCAAATATTTCTATTCAGGGTGGTGCTCTGCTGAAAGGAACAAGTGGTCCAGGTTATCACATAATGATACCATTTATCACCTCCTATAAAACAGTACAGGTATTGTCTTTTAATTTCTTGTAAATTTATAAATTTATATATGCTATGGTATGTCAGGCCAAGAAATGTTTGCAAGGACAACAAATTGCATGTCTGGATCAGGTTTGAAATTGGTAGTCCTTCCAACAATATTTGTTAAACAAAGTCTTTCTGTCTACCTAACCTTTCATTTTGTGTGGTTACTGCCAATTTGTCACCAAAGTATTCGATGTTAAAATCAGTAATGTCAACAGTGAAGAAATTGTGCTTTTCATTAGAAACTTGACCTTTGATTCAGGAATCTCACAACTTTTCAGAACAGACAAAGAAAAAATCAAGCAAAATCGCAAAACCACCATCCTGAAGTTTTCATGTCTTTTTCAGAGTTTGAATTGCAATCAGAATCTCAAGAGTATGAAAAAGTCTCTCCCTCTTCCCAACTGATTGCATTATCTATGTTTCCATATTTTTGTTTGGAGCTTCAGGACGAATTTCTTACTTGGAGTATCTACAACTCGTTCACCATTTTTCTCAAATAAATATCAACAGGTCTTTCTATTGTAGCATTTCTATTTTGTTACTGTCCAGTTCTTGTGATTCCTGCGACTTTCAAAAGCACTCGGTTTCTAAAAAGTGTTAAACTGAAAGGTCTCGAGGTAAATCCTTGATGACACTGTTTTATGTGCCAAAATTTCCATAAAGGCTAATTGCTATGAGAAGGTGAGAATTAAATTATATTGACAACAAAAAAGTGACATTTGTCGCTAATTTTTTCTAAGTGCTCTTCCTTTCTGATGTGGGTGAGATATCTTTGCAAGGGGGGGGGGCAATATTTCACAAATTTAGTTTTTTATTTCTCCTTAGAGATTTCAAATGCTAATGCCCTTGCCAAATTATTGGCACATTATGCTATTTACCATTGTTACAAATGTCTTGTCTGCAAGAGGCAGGAAGATCATTTGAAGAAAAATCAGTCACTATAACTCATGGTGTTGCTGAATGCAAGGTCAAGTTGCTAAAGGAAACAACGCAAATAGCGTCCTCATTTACTTTACACCAAACAGTTTGTTTACAGATAGATGGCAATCACCTATATAGAGCACCAAATTTAAAAAAAAAAAAATTTAGGCACTACTGGGCAGACAAAACCCTAATAACCCCATCAGGCCCTAGTGGACTTGGGCAATCACCCATTTAACCCCATACTCATTTGCAATTTCTAGCTCTTGTGACAATTTCTTCATGTATTTAGGTATAGAAGCCCAATCTATAATGGCTGCATGATATTTTAGCTGTTTCCAAAAACAGCTTCGAAAAGGACAAAAAAAGAAAATACTTTTCCATTGTAATTTTAAATGGTACCAGATTATTTTAGAGTTATATATTACTGGTTTTCAAGAAAGACTTGTATTGCATCATCCTGTGAACTTTGGAAAGCAAAAAAACCTTTACCTTGACCAATGTCTTGAAAATTCATGCTTTCCTAGATTCATTCTTTTAGATATTTACAGAGCTTTGCCGATGAAACATAACTTTGGCTCTGGGTGCACTGAACAAGGTTTCAGGAAAAACTTCTGATGCAATTAACCTCTATTGTTCATAGACAAAAGGGATTAAGCTTGTTAGTAAACAAATGCTGATTTTCCAGTGCACCCACCCAAATTGCCACTGAACCAAATTCACTAATCCCTTAAAGGTTCCGTCATCCTGCCCCAGAGCAGGACAAACTCTGGAAAACAGAAATGGTCAGCAATTAATACATTATCTCTTGCCACACAAAACCCAAAGCCAAATCGTTCTTTGTTTTAAACCACTTTACATTAGCCAAAGAGCAAATAACCACTTCACACACAAACTGCAGTACGCTTGAATTTCCAAGCAGAAATCGGATTATCTTTGTCAAACTTGAAAAGGTATTCTTGATTTTACACATTAACAAAGATAATGAGTTAATTTATGTCAGAAACCAGTGTGCCCAGGGCCTTTGAACTTTTTCTTTAAGATGCTTATAGAATAATTATCTTTTTTCATTTAGACAACATTGCAAACAGATGAGATAAAAAATGTCCCTTGTGGAACAAGGTAACTGTGTTTACAACATAGGATCTTGTGCGGCTGTTCTTTGCTATTTTTTGCTCTGTATTATCATTTTCATGATCTTGTTTGACATTCAGAAAGACATGTTTCAAGAGATAATGAGTGACAAAAACAAACTATAATAATTTGTTGTTGATGTCTGGAGAATGTGGATACCACACCAATGGCAAATTGTCAATTTGTTTACAGTGTAATTATACCAGCCTGAAATGTTTGCATTTTATATTACTGCCTATTTTATAATTCATCATTATTTTAATTATTTTTGCTGGGATAGAATTGAAAAATCAGTTTATGAAATGGAACAATAAATGAAATCAGTAAATGCTTCTGAAAAAGTCATGTGATTTTGAAAATTGTAACCTGTCTAAGTATTGAAAGTAAAGGACCACTTTTGCTGAAGAGTCCAGGGTGCACCAAAACATGTAGTGACAACAGTATTTGAGTAGTATTTAAAAATCATAGGGCAAGCATGGTTTTCTTTTCATTTTGAGTTTTTAGAAACTGGTACATATCAAAATATATAATTCAAACTAGTGTAGATAGAAGAGTTCCTTTTCTCAAGAATTATGGAAAGGCATAATTCTTCCTCTCATGCTACTTCCAAGCTTGCAAATATAAATATATGCATACCTTGAAACATGACCAGAGTTTTTGTTATAGAAAAACCTATAAAATATAAGATGTCATATGAAATTTACTCATTTCTGCTTTTTGTGCTATTTACTAATATGCCATGATATTTACTAAATGTTTTCCTTTATTTCCAGTGGCGGTGTGGTGATCTACTTTGATAGAATAGAAGTGGTGAACCAACTTCAGGCAGAATATGGTATAAACGAATGTTAAATTTATTTTCTGAAGAAGCATCCACAATACTCCAGATCTATATATTAAAAAATGGCTTTGAAGAAAGCAAACATTTTACAGCATATTGAAAGCTTTTTCGTCTGACATTCCTCAGAGTATAAAACATCAGAATAGGGTTCCAAAAGAACAAGATGAAAAGTATATACCCTGTTTTGAATCAAAATAGGCCAATAAGATAAATGTGAGCACATGACTGGTTTACTTGTCCAATCAGTATTGCATGCCTATAGCAAAATCACCACTGGAATCCAAGAGAAAAACAAACTTCCTTCTGTCTACAATTACACAATAGTACCTTTTTTGTTTGTATGTAAATCAATTCCAAAACTGCTAGATGAAAAGATGACCAGCCCCTGCCAATTATCTGATGCATGTCTAAAATGATGACAAGATTTGCAGTCAGCTTACTTACATGCAAATGCAAGCAAGATGAATTTCAAACTTTTCATTTCTGAAATGGAAAAATGATACCTTAAACACTATAACAGGGATGTGCTACTAGTTCATTGGCAAAAGTCACAGAAATAATGGTATCACAATGCCTGCACCCAAAAATTTTCATAAATTTCTGAGAATTCAAAGGGAAAGAGAAGAAAATGGATAAATTACAATTGCATTTTTTTAAAATATTAACTTAAAAGAAGTTTCTCCAAGATTTAACCAGAAAAACTTATCCAAATAAAATTTCATTTTTATTTTTTAAGAATGATCATCAGTTTGCAGTTTGATGGTTCTGTTCATTGTGTGAATTCCCAATACCTGTTTTCTTGATACCTTAATGAGTTCCCTAAAAGTGCTAAAATTTACATTTTGAAATTATGATGTCCTGTATTAGGCTAAATAGAGACTTTAAATATAGGATTAGGAGTCCCCCCAATATAGGGTAATAGATTTTCCATAATATGTGGTCCATGTGAGCTTTGACGTGTGTTCTCGATATAAACAGGAAATCAGAAACCAATTCGAGATTACACAAGCAAAAATAAACACAAGAAGCTATTAGTGTGAACGCAGCCTAAGTTAATGATCAGGTCTACTTAGATTTCAAATGTGTAGATGGACAGTTTCTGTAGCAGAGCACTTTCTCTCGGAAAAAGGGTACTTTCCCAAATGTTCTCTAAAGTGCTAAATAGACCCCTATTTTGCTAAATTAAGACTTTTAGTTTGTTGTAGTTTATTAGGTTTGTTAATAGCACAAAATCATGACAGCAAAGCAGTACAAACTTTGCAGTGGGAAACAAGAAAATATGTATTTTGCTTATTTTTAACAATCAATATATTTCATCAGATTGAATAGGAACAGCTTTGAAAATATGATATTTGTTTAAGTGCTTTAACTCTCTACTCTAGTTTGGTTAGGTCAGTTTTTCAATCTGTAAATTTTTGATTTTGTAATTCTTATTGAGTTAATTTGAAAAATTTGTGACATGATTTTGATAATTGTTGTTTTATTTTGAAATTTGATCAAATCGAATAAATCAAATTCACCAAACATTCCTTTCTTTTTTAGTCCACTTGACTGTGAAAAATTATACTGCAGACTATGATAAAACATTGATTTTCAACAAAATTCATCATGAACTGAATCAGGTATGTCAAGGTATTACTATTGCTATTCAAGATGTAGTGGGTGCTGTAAAATATTAAAATGTGAATATGCCATCAATACTCTGAATTTATTCATACATTCAATTTTGCTTAAATATGTGTTTGTTTAGCGCTTATAACGGAAATACATTGGTCACAAGAATCGAGTAATAAAGTTGATTGACTTTTTTTCGAGTCACCTTAAGATTTACTTCCCTGCATTTTTGTCACAATCGTCTACAAATCTGCCTTTTCTGTGAGATATCTTTTGCTCAAGTATGTTTGTTAGGCGAAACGAAATTTTTGTCAAAATATGTATTTATTTAGCGCTTATAAACGGAAATTCATGATTTTGCCATTTTCAAGGTACGTGGTTCAGATAATCGAGGAAGCATGGAAACGTTGTCAAAGAGAAAATAGATAGCCATATCGTTTTTTTCATCTTTCTCGCAAAACCGTAAGATTAAGGTCCACTTATAAACGCAGTTTGCCTATATTCGGATGTAAGCGCATGCGCCTATAAGCACGGTAATAGGGTATTGATTTTTTCTAAACTAATTGTAGGCTGTTGTGGTTTATTTACAATCAAGTTTTCACAAAGAAAAATTAAGTTACATGCTCAATTTTCAACTTGTTACTTGTTCATAGAATTAAACACTTTACAAATGCGCAGCTGGAGAATTTTTCGCTAGACATTTTAAAAGAAAGTCCGTACTTTTTAAGATTGCTTTTTTAGATTTCTTGATCCCCATCGTGTTTTTTTAGTTCTGCAGTGTTCACACGCTTCAAGAAGTCTACATTGACCTTTTTGGTAAGTGTTGTATCTTTTTTGATTAATTCAACCTTACTTTTCTTACTATGTACAAACCTCGTATGCGAGAAAATAAGTGACCAATCAAGTTTGCCATGTGATATCTTAAAATGTTTTTTTCTAGATGTGCATGTATTGAAGGGCCGGTCTTATTTTGCCATCTTTTTAATTGTTGCGACTGTGTATTTTTTATTCTCTAAAATTTGAATTATATTTTACAATAACTGTATTCCCTGTTTATAAACGTATATTTTTTCAAAAGTTACGATAATGCCATTGTAGATCAAATTGATGAAAACCTGAAGATAGCACTGCAGAGAGATTTGGTTACAATGTCACCAGGGCTACAAGTTCAGGTATACAGTATAATCCGGTTATAACGTACTTTAAGGGACCAGTGTATTAAGTATGTTATATCTGAAGTACGTTGTAACGAGGGTAAGTAAAAATTGACTAAAACCAAGCACACCTTTTGCCTGGACCAAGCACACCAGTACGTTATATCCGAAAGTACGTAATAACCGAGTACGTTATAACGGGATTCTACTGTACTTTTATGAAACTGAGAAAGAAATTTTCAAATATGTAGTTGACCGGAACCCTAGCCTGTAAATACTTGTTGTAAGTAGCATTATTTGAGTTGGGGTTGTGCAGCTCAGAATCCCATATTGCGTATTGTACTTATCAGTATATCAATCAAAGGTTTTTGCCTAGCCAGAGGTTTTTGCCTACCTAGCAGACTTTATTAAAAGTAAAGTCAGAAAGTCTGGGAAACGGTAATTGTATTCATCATGCTAGAAGTATTTTGCAAGATTAGGGTGGTCCTATTCAAAAGTCTTTGGTTTTATTGCACTTTAGACGTCATTACATAATTTCTAGGAGCGGATCATAATGATCTAACTTCTGTTGAATGCCTTAGGGATGTCATAATTTTAGTCGTGCTATGGTAATACCGGTGATGCAAGAAAAGGACTTTAGTTCTACCTCTTTTTATTCCTGAAATCTCTCGAATTCAATGTTTTGACTAAACTTGTTTCAAAGAAGTCTCAATTTACCTTTGTTAGCCAGTCGTATTTCATAAGTATTAACGGATATAAAATTTAATTATCATGAAAGTTACTGGTTACTGGTCTTTCACAAAGTGTTCGATGCCGTATCATCAGTGATGTACATTTGCCTGATAATGGGATTAAGCATACAACTCGAACTTTCAACTTGAAACCGACCTGTTCTATACACCAGATAGGGTTATTAGTTATTATAAGGTTTTTCAAAGACATTACAGACTCCAACCCTTTGTCATATGTCTCGGACCCCATCAAAGATTTTCCTGAGGTAGTGAAACCTTCAGAGGAATAATCGCCACTAAGTATATTGGTTTCCAACAAAATTATCGTTATAGACAATTCTAGGCAACCTAAAACCAAACAAATATACTTGCTGTTTCAGTGAGAGAAATCGTTTATAGAAATATAAGTGACAATATTGCATTAACATCTTAATTATAAAACAATATAAGCCGGAATTCTGTAAATTTAAACTTATTAATCAGTACATACCTAGACAATTCTTAGAAAATTTGAAAGGAACTGTGAAAATTGCATTGTTTTCTGAATCGATTTCAGCAAATACGTCTTCATGAGTACCAAGATTGCCAATAGGCTTTTTTCGTTCAGATTTTTCTTTCAGTCTTCTCTTCAGATTTTATACACAAATGAAACTTTACCTCGATCTTGCAATTGATTTCACGAAGTTAAATTTGTAATGTTCTCATTATATTGCCATTTCAGAGTTTCTAGTCACAGTTTTCGATCAAATCACCCTTTTCATATATATTTTTTATTCACCTCCTGAAGGCAGTCCGTGTAACAAAGCCAAAAATTCCAGAAACGATCCGGAGAAATTACGAGCTCATGTAAGTATAAATTTTAAAAGATAAAAATGTATTTCATGTGCTCAAAGAAAAAATGCTTCATGTGCTCAAAAGTAACCCTCGGGGGGTAAACTAAGCCTAAATTTTGACGGGGACGTGCCATTTTGGTTAAAATTCTGGACCTATAATTCCGCAAACATGCTGAAAACTATACCCATAATTCTGCAGAGCAAATAAAATTTTTAAAGCACATAACAAATCATCAACCAGATTTTGCATTTCCTATGCCCCAAAATCTCAATATTACACATATTTCATACTTTTATTTCTAGGACATTCATTTTGTTAATGCTTAATCTCCCTCCTAATAATTTTACAATATTTCCCCAAAATGGTACCCATTATTCTGTGTTTCTTCAAATGGTACCCATAGTTCCGCACAAATTTCAAAAACTGATACCGATAATCCACACTTTTCAGAAAAAAGGTACCCCTAAATATTGGCAAGTCCTCGTACCTACATGTTAAGGTACCCCCCCCCCCCCCCCTGAGAAATAACCTTAAACGTGATGTCAAGCAGGACCATTTAATAACCTTGCCATTTTAAAGAAAAACCTCAGATAAAACTTAGCTTGCTATTATAATCAATAAGATATTTTGTTTTCTTATATATACGTGTAATGTTATTTCTTTTATTAGTTATTTTTAGCACGGCCCCCTGAATAGCAAATGTAACAGATTGAAGGGGCTACCGTGCCTAAATAATCAAGAATAAGATAACAATGAAATTAAATGAAAAATTTTCAATGGTTTTTGAATTGTTATAGACGAAGGTTCTTTAAGACTCGAGTTTTTTTTATAAAAATTCAGAAGAGTGATTGTGAAAAGTACTGGCAGAAAGTAACTTTAAATGTCTAAATACAACATTGCCTCAAAGGTCGCCTGCATGCACACTCTACTGTTATGGTCGGTCATATCATTAAGGCAGCCTCGATTGAACAAGGTCTGTTTGGACCCAAAAGGATTGATGATAAGGTTGCTTATAACATATCGGCAACTTTATAAAATTACATTGATATAATTAACTTTTCAGCCAGTTTTACTTCAACTTTCTTTCGAGAAAAATATTTTCCATTTTTATATTTTTCTTGTATTTTTATGCTGTTTGATTGTTTTTCTTGAAATATCTTTCAAATGTTGACGTTCTTTTCTTCATCTATATTTGAATATTCTTAGGGAAGGTGAAAAGACCAAACTGCTGATTACAAATCAACATCAAAAGGTTGTCGAGAAAGAGGCCGAAACGGAGCGGAAGAAAGCAATCATTGGTAATTAGTCTCTCAAAATATGAAAACCGAAAAATTTGAATATTGCACGGAAAAGCAGAAACTTAGCCTACTAAAGTTTTTTTTTTGTCCGAACTGCTCTGACTGTGAACGTCTTGTGTGTTGATTTTGGCTTGGTTTTAGATGTTATTCACCAGACAGAATCAACAGGAATATATAAGCGACCGTTTCCACAAGACTGTGCCATACCTCAGTTAATATGCTACAGATTCAACTAATTTTCATGTCTAGAGGTGTTTCGTGGCATTTTTTTTATAAATATCTTGTAAAAAGTCATAGCTTGACTAATATACTTTTCATGACATCAAACTTAAAGATGTGCATGATCTGGTGTTATGATACTAATGAGCTAACCAGCGGCGGACACTTGGGGGGGCGAGGGGGGGCGACCGCCCCCCAATACTTTAGAGAACAATGGTCTTTTGTTCTAAAACAATGGGAAATGTGACGTCATCTTATTAAAACAATAGGCTTGCCCCCCAATATTTGACCGCCACCGGAGCTAACCCTGAGTTTTTGCATTGGATCTACTTATTATTAATATCAAACTATATATTTGATTAATCTTTTAACATTCCATTTATTTATTTTTGCTTTAATAAAGAATTTTTCCCTTTATTAAATAGTCATTCATCGTTTTTTTATTTTTTTCTTTACTGTTTTTTATCATATACTCAAGCCTGAGATTTTTAGAATCCAACCAATTGAGTATTTACCCCCTGTTTTTGGCAGATTGTTTTAGCATCATATAGGCTGCGTATTGTCTATTTATTTGTTGCAAAGCCTCAATAAAGTTTTATTTGCAGAGGCCCAGAAAGTTGCAAGTGTTGCAGAGATCCAGTATAAACAGAAAATCATGGAGAAAGAAAGCCAACAGAAGATCTCTCAGATTGAAGGTATTGTGTTAGAAAAATCCACATTTGATATTGAATGCCAGGTTTTCGGACTTCCGTTAGTTATGAATAGATGAGATAAATAATTTTGTGGGCAATTCTTTTTTATTTTTGTTGTGTTTTTTACATAATTGTTTATTATTTCATTCCTTTCTATCTCTGTGTCAATAACTATTCTTTGTTTTTTGTAATGAAAAAGTTTTGAAACAAAATATTGAGTTTTTTCTTTTTTTTAGATCTAACTCATCTGGCAAAGGAAAAAGCTCTTGCTGACGCGCATTTTTATAAGACATCCAGAGAAACAGAAGCAAATAAGGTTCGTTGTTTGTACCTGGGTGGAATATGATTGCGTGTTGAGTCTTAAAAATGAAACTTGACAGATATTCTGATTTACAAAACGTCTTCTATCTGTCATTTTGCTTTTTGTAAGAGGTGAATTGGTTGCTTTCGCTGCTTCCATTTACAATCAATAACTAACTATTTATGGTCACGTCCTAGAGAATGACAGGAGATTTCTTTTCGGGAGTCAAAGCCATGTACAATTATGTCACAAAAAGCGAAAATACCCCTATTTGGTGGTCGGGTTGATCTTCATTTTTAGGAATTCACCAGCCATTTGTTTTGATATGACTCCTTATTGTTGGGTGTACAGGGTAAAAATAACAACATTCAAGACTAAATAACTTTGGAACTTTTTCCTGTAAATAAGAATTATCACCAGTATATCTTAATTTGATTTTGTTTGCAGCAGGTAAAGACACTTCGCTTTATCTCTGTCTGGGGTAAAAACATGTCATTGTTAATTTTTAGCCATAGTTTACGTCTTAGCTCTAAATTTTTTCTTTAACGATTTATAATCTCATTTTCAGCTCAAATTGACACCGGAGTTCCTAGAGTACGTTAGGATCCAGGCAATTGCATCGAATAACAAAATTTACTATGGTGATAAAATTCCAAATATGTTTATTGGTAACGATTTTAAGCCAAGAGAGAAGAAGATCACGGCCTAAAATTACGCAAGAACAGACAAGAGCACTAGATTGTTGAACATCCACGTCCAAAATGCGTAAAAATGATGTTTTATCAAAATAAGCAAGAAAGTTATTATTTGGAAATACTAGCCTTTTTATTGGCACCATACATTTACCATCGCTGTTTTTATTTTGAATGCAATTATTTTAACAAACGTTTGTCTTGCTTTTAGTTTGCACCATATATCAAGCCTTTTTGTTTTTTTCATACCTTCGTTTCTTCTTAAGATCCTACAACATGTTTAGTTGTATTCAGATCAACGTAGCAACAATAATCTTTGGTGATTTTCTTCATGTGTTAATCCAAGGAAATCCATTTATGGATTCTTTCATGGATTCAACATGATCAGCCTGTGAATGAGCTATAGGGTGGCCAACCCTTACCGCCTTTCCCTTACCCAAGCTTAATTTTGATCTAAGTCCTTTCTGATTTTCCAGTAAGGTCTTGATAAGAAATTACTGAACAGCAATTGGCCAATTGATATTCTAAATGTTTTGTTTATTCAAATACGATAAAAAATGAACCTAATTTTTGACGGATATTATTCCAATCGTTAAGAAAATTACAGTTCGGTCACACAGAGGTCTGTTGTCATAACATTGTCACTCTCAAGAATGGAAGCCCAGTGTTTACGGTCTCTTTGGTACTTAGCCATATGGCCCGTATCTACCATGCATTCAGTCGACCTATCAGTACGTAGAAGACCATCACTTATCGCGCGTGGTTTGTCTTTGTTTTCATTGGTGTCCTTAGTGACACGAACACGTGGCCTACCTCCTGGCACCCTTTCACTATGGCTCCTTGTAACCATTTTTGCTGGACGTGCGAACGAAGAATCTCTGCATAACCCCGGTTGATCACCATTTCCAATGTTATCATTCACTTTTTGGAAATCTGATGTGCTTCTACGATATCTGTTTTTGAGCCAGACAGCATGCTCATAGCTTGGTAAGCTATTGCCTATCAATTTCGAACAAAGTCTGTCCCGCAATTGAAACCTGTCTTCAGTATGGTGCACATTAAGGGCTTCTGGTGTTGAACTCAATAGGCCCTTTTCGCATTCGTTTCTTGTGCATTGATTTGGCATTACAATATTCGCAAATGATTCCGCACCAAGTGTTTTACTTCTGTTGATGCCTCGTCTTCGTCGTTCCCGATGAATACTTGCTTTTCCGTTGCAGGATTGCTTTTCTTCTTTAGAAACACCCAGATGGTCCCCTTTTGCATCGTCATTGACCATTGTTACTACATGCATTGTTTGGTCAACAGCATACGGTACCTTTAGTATCGGTTGCTCTTCCGGTTCTTCTGTGGCAGTTTTTGAGGATCGTTTGAAAATAAGAGACAAAGAACGCAGAAATCGACCACGTCTCCTGTTCGTCGATTTACCACCAACATCACTTTCTGGCGAGTTACTTAAATTTTGAATTGAGACAGTAGGATGCATAGATGCCAGTATACTGGCCTCTTTATGTCGGATGATCATTGTAAAAGAGTTAAAAAACATTTTCGTATCTGCTTTATTGTCAAATAGTAATCCAATATGGTCTCTAGAATCTGAACTTTTCTTTACAACGAGAAACCGTGCATCTTGTGCCAAGATCTGTGACTTTTCCGTTAGTTTCAGCATCCATAACATCCTTCCAGTTAATTTGTCATATAAATTCAATAGCCACTCACTTGTCTTGTGATCATACGCAAGAGAAGTCATTCCTTTGGCGAAAAGGAACCAGTTCGGTACGGCCATGTCTCCGTTGTCAATAACTGGTTTTGGTTGTGAAAGGTATAAACTGCACCAACAAGATGCTGTCGAAATCTTGGCCATATCTCCCAGTTGATTTTTTGTTTCTTGACTGGTGCTCGAATGCTCGTTCGCTTCTGACATCTTCTCTCGTAATTCTCACTATAACAAACATCCAATTGCGTCTCTCATGAAATCAAATCAATGTTATTTGTTAAAAGTAATAGATCCACCTTTTTGTTAGTAAATGATTCAAGCGACGTTGCTCCTGTCTTCAGAAAACATTAAAAGCACTTCTGAGGCCATCTTTGCTAAATTCTGTCCGGCAAGATTTTTATACGTTGATTTTCTCACTACAGAATTCTGAAAGTATTTTCTCTTGTTACAACATGCATTGATGAACGACAATATAAGCAATGTTTATTTCCTCTCTGTTCAAACGTAGAATGATACAATGTCTTCGGATAAGGATTTAGAATGATCCTAGTGAAACGTAGGTTTGTTATTGTCGACAAGAGACAACAGGATTTATCCGCTTGGCTGATTTACGCTGAATGGCAAAGACTAGTAGGCTAATTTCAATTTAAAGAAACGACCAACAAGCTGGCATTGCTTTCGTTTCATAACCGTTTCCCTTTTAACAATTCGATGCACTGTTGGGATTAAGGTTACTATTATTTTGATTTCTATAATACCCGGCATCACGACACTAGGCCCATTCTTGATCGCCTGTAATGATTCCACGTGACCCTTGTGATTTCACCAGATTGACTCATAGCCCCACAGATCTCGTATTCAAATCGTTCTTGCCTTGGGATGCCAAAACAACTGTTTTGAAGACAGGCACAACAGCCTCCATGAATTTCTTTTGATAGAAAAATTTGCCTTTTTAATCTTGGATAATAGAGCAATTTATTAACAGATTTCAATGTACCAGAAAGATATACAGACAATGTAAACCAGTTTTGACGTCCTGCGAAAAGTCATTCTCGTGAGATTACTGACGCAAAATATTTGTAAATCGGTTCTTGTTAAGATGGGCAGTTTCCATGGCAATATCCTTGAAAATCCGCATTCAGCAGGAGGAATACAATGATTTCGCCTTGTTAATTCTGTCTGAACTATAGATTAGATACGAATTCATAGATAAATTGTTAAGAGCTTTTAAAGTAATGGATGGAAAAACAGGGGAGACTTGTTTAAAGTCCATGCATCTGAAAAAGAAGTATTTTAACTGGCATTTTGTCTTTCATCTAGGGAACACATTAGGAGAGAAGTCACGCACATACCCCGAAGATTCTTGAAAATCATCATATTTTCGTACGTAGGCAACTCCATTCTGACACAAGGGAAGATGATTTCACAATTTCATCATAAAGGATACCCTGTCCAATAATTTTTATCGGAGGGGGATAAACAAATTTTTTATAAGAATATACAATCGCAAGAAACTGGACACGGCGCGTGATGTCCACGTGATCACTGATCATTTTGGGAAATAAACTGGACCTTTCGTGACTAGCTTGTGCGCAGACTCTAAACTGTTTACGCCCGCGTGTTTTTATGTCAAAATGGTGATTTCGACACGCGACTAAATTATTGATTTCGAGTCTCCTTTGTAGGCTGCGTGCAGACTTAACTTTTCATTGTGAATGTGTGCCAAGGCGGAACTCCGTGCGGAAGAATCCGTCTTCAAAATAAGATGAATAAAGAATATCGAGGCTCAGCAAAAAATTAGGTATTCTTAGAAGAAAGAGTGTACCCCAATCCCCCCTTCAGGTCAAGCATGAAAGTGTCCCCCCCCCTCCCGGGCATCATAACCCGAGACATTGTATTAGTGTTTTTTCGCGTGCTCAATAAGGCTATAGTCACCCTTAGAAAGGGATGGGGGCTAAAGGGCTACAAAAGAGAAGTGCAATCATTTCGAAGCTTGATAATTGAAATTATAAATAGCTAACTGTCATTAACAATCGTAGATTTCATCTTAGACCTTCATTAAGAAGCAAAAAGATTCAGGTATTTTAAAGACAATTAACAGATACTAAGTTGGCTTGGGCATCCGTCAATCAAAACTGGCCAATCAACAAGCGTAATACACTCACACGTTTATTGATTGGCTAATATTGATTGACAGCTGGCCTCAGCCATTTTGGTATCGGTCCATTGGCCTTAGGCAGCGCTATCAAATATGGCCCCTTTTGAGATATATCCAGTGATACATCTGATATATCAGTGATATATCTGTATACGTGTAATGAGATGTAAATAGAAATTGCCAAAGTCAAGAGCCGCTTAAAAGTAGGGGTCTGAAGTACAGGCTACAATACTCATAAAAACATTCTAATAGTTTAATGTCGCTAAAAAGTCATATAAATATCGCAATTCAGTGTATATGGCCCCTTTTGAGATATATCCAGTGATACATCTGATATATAGTGATATATCTGTATTCGTGTAATGAGATGTAAATAGAAATTGCCAAAGCCAAGAGCCGCTCAAAAGTAGGGGTCTGAAGTACAGGCTACAATTCTCATAAAAACATTCGAATAGTTTAATGTCGCTAAAAAGTCATTTAAATATCGCAATTCAGTGTATATGGCCCCTTTTGAGATATATCCAGGTGATACATCTGATATATTAGTGATATATCTGTATTCGTGTAATGAGATGTAAATAGAAATTGCCAAAGCCAAGAGCCGCTCAAAAGTAGGGGTCTGAAGTACAGGCTACAATTCTCATAAAAACATTCGAATAGTTTAATGTCGCTAAAAAAGTCATATAAATATCGCAATTCAGTGTATATGGCCCCTTTTGAGATATATCCAGTGATACATCTGATATATTAGTGATATATCTGTATTCGTGTAATGAGATGTAAATAGAAATTGCCAAAGCCAAGAGCCGCTCAAAAGTAGGGGTCTGAAGTACAGGCTACAATTCTCATAAAAACATTCGAATAGTTTAATGTCGCTAAAAAGTCATATAAATATCGCAATTCAGTGTATATGGCCCCTTTTGAGATATATCCAGTGATACATCTGATATATTAGTGATATATTTGTATACGTGTAATGAGATGTAAATAGAAATTGCCAAAGCCAAGAGCCGCTTAAAAGTAGGGGTCTGAAGTACAGGCTACAATTCTCATAAAAACATTCGAATAGTTTAATGTCGCTAAAAAGTCATATAAATATCGCAATTCAGTGTATATGGCCCCTTTTGAGATATATCCAGTGATACATCTGATATATTAGTGATATATTCTGTATACGTGTAATGAGATGTAAATAGAAATTGCCAAAGCCAAGAGCCGCTTAAAAGTAGGGGTCTGAAGTACAGGCTACAATTCTCATAAAAACATTCGAATAGTTTAATGTCGCTAAAAAGTCATTTAAATATCGCAATTCAGTGTATATGGCCCCTTTTGAGATATATCCAGTGATACATCTGATATATTAGTGATATATCTGTATACGTGTAATGAGATGTAAATAGAAATTGCCAAAGCCAAGAGCCGCTTAAAAGTAGGGGTCTGAAGTACAGGCTACAATTCTCATAAAAACATTCGAATAGTTTAATGTCGCTAAAAAAGTCATATAAATATCGCAATTCAGTGTATATGGCCCCTTTTGAGATATATCCAGTGATACATCTGATATATTAGTGATATATCTGTATTCGTGTAATGAGATGTAAATAGAAATTGTCAAAGCCAAGAGCCGCTTAAAAGTAGGGGTCTGAAGTACAGGGTAGAATTCTCATAAAAACATTCGAATAGTTTAATGTCGCTAAAAAAGTCATATAAATATCGCATTTCAGTGTATATGGCCCCTTTTGAGATATATCCAGTGATACATCTGATATATTAGTGATATATCTGTATTCGTGTAAAGAGATGTAAATAGAAATTGTCAAAGCCAAGAGCCGCTTAAAAGTAGGGGTCTGAAGTACAGGGTAGAATTCTCATAAAAACATTCGAATAGTTTAATGTCGCTAAAAAAGTCATATAAATATCGCATTTCAGTGTATATGGCCCCTTTTGAGATATATCCAGTGATACATCTGATATATTAGTGATATATCTGTATTCGTGTAATGAGATGTAAATAGAGATTGCCAAAGCCAAGAGCCGCTCAAAAGTAGGGGTCTGAAGTACAGGCTACAATTCTCATAAAAACATTCGAATAGTTTAATGTCGCTAAAAAGTCATTTAAATCAGTGGCGTAGCGTCCGGGTATTCAAGGTATTCAGTGAATACCCTGAGATTTCTCAGAAAAAATATTAATACGACGTATAATTGTAATAAGTAAAAAATGTTTTGGGGCTATTGATTCTGGTTGAATTCGTTACCTTCAATATTCTACATTTTGTACAAGTACAAAATATCACGAAATTCATGGAAACAATAACGCTGCGAAGCATAGAGAAGCTGGGAGATCTTTGAAGCTAATTTTGAAGATTGAGCTACTTCATGTTGTATGGAGATTGGTCATGAATACGCAGTGAATACCCTAGACGGTACTTTAACCAATCAAAATGCTCCTTTCCATGAATAATATTTGCCGTTAATCAGCAAAAACAATGGTTCTGTACGCTGAGAAATATGCAGCGTACAGCCTCAAAGTTGGTTCAAAATAGTCTCGTTATGAGATCGATATAAACAGTTAATGGACGTCGGAGCGGTTGGAGTGATGGAGCTGCATCGAAAACAGTAAACATGACTTAATTAAAAAACTATTGCAATGTCTGTATTACTGTTTCATAATCATTCTCTCATTTGACCCCTAATCTTAATCTACCAACAGCAAAGTGGAAAGGTAAGGTAGGCTGCTACATAATACTACACTGATTCAGATCTGTTCCCTCTTAAAATGCCAATTTGTTATTGCTTGCCAATCAGGGATGTTTCTGTTTGTATTATGTGATAGAATTAAAGTAAATGCAGATAGGCCTGGATAATATCCTTATAGTTGCCTGGTGTATTCAGTTATCTTGTTGGCCTATTTTGTTTGCATTATTCGAGCGCATTTATTTGCATTATTGTGCAGTCTCATCTCATTACCTTCGATTCTTTCAAATATTAACTTGTATTGAAAGTATCACGATTAGACCATGAAGAAAAAGTCTATACTGCATACCACAAAATCATTTATAACTCATGTAATGCCCTATGTGAATAATTTTGAAACTTTCGAAAGCCCTTTTCTATTAAAAGGTATTAAGAGTAGGTGTTTACAGTTACTTCCTCTTTACATCAGTGCAAATGTTAGACGATTTAACAACAACTATTGGGACATATTTCGACCAGTAAAATTTTACTGGCTTTCAATGATATGTTTTGATTTGAGTTACTTTTGATGAAATGGTTAATAGTAATATGATGCAATGAATGAGTTCGAAGAGTATATTTGAAGGGTCCTTTAGCAAAGTATCGTTTTTATCATAGCAATGCCCTGACAGTGCAGTGCTTGCCAACCGAACCAAAAAGAAAATTAGATAAAATGTCAATAGCTAGTCCTCTTAATCTTTCTATTATCCCCCTATTTTCATCAAGCCGCATCGAGCCACACCCTGCCCCACCCTTTTGATTAATAGAGAATACCCAGTTGAAAAAGTCACGCTACGCCACTG
>NW_027018659.1:6587160-6642486 GCF_013076305.1 Rhopilema esculentum
ATATCAGTATATATTTGTATTCTGTAATGAGATGTAAATAGAAATTGCCAAAGCAAGAGCCGCTTAAAAGTAGGGGTCTGAAGTACAGGCTACATATTCTCATAAAAACATCGAATAGTTTAATGTCGCTAAAAGTCATATAAATATCGCAATTCAGTGTATATGGCCCCTTTTGAGATATATCCAGTGATACATCTGATATATTAGTGATAATTTGTTACGTGTAATGAGATGTAAATAGAAATTGCCAAAGCAAGAAGCCGCTTAAAAGTAGGGGTCTGAAGTACAGGTACAATTCTCATAAAAACATTCGAATAGTTTAATGTCCTAAAAAGTCATATAAATATCGCAATTCAGTGTATATGGCCCCTTTTGAGATATATCCAGTGATACATCTGATATATTAGTGATATCTCTGTTACGTGTAATGAGATGTAAATAGAAATTGCCAAAGCCAAGAGCCGCTTAAAAGTAGGGTCTGAAGTACAGGCTACAATTCTCATAAAAACATTCGAATAGTTTAATGTCGCTAAAAAAGTCATATAAATATCGCAATTCAGTGTATATGGCCCCTTTTGAGATATATCCAGTGATACATCTGTATATTAGTGATATATTTGTATACGTGTAATGAGATGTAAATAGAAATTGCCAAAGCAAGAGCCTTAAAAGTAGGGTCTGAAGTACAGCTACAATTCTCATAAAAACATTCGAATAGTTTAATGTCGCTAAAAAAGTCATATAAATATCGCAATTCAGTGTATATGGCCCTTTTGAGATATATCCAGTGATACTACTGATATATTAGTGATATATCTGTATACGTGTAATGAGATGTAAATAGAATTGCCAAAGCCAAGAGCCGCTTAAAAGTAGGGGTCTGAAGTACAGGCTACAATTCTCATAAAAAACATTCGAATAGTTTAATGTCGCTAAAAAGTCATATAAATATCGCAATTCAGTGTATATGGCCCCTTTGAATATATCAGTGATACATCTGATATATTAGTGATTATCTGTATATGTGTAAGATGTAAAATAGAAATGCCAAAGCCAAGAGCCGCTAAAGTAGGGTCTGAAAGTACAGCTACAATTCTCATAAAAACATCTAATAATTTAATGTCGCTAAAAAAGTCATATAATATCGCAATTCAGTGTATATGGCCCCTTTTGAGATATATCCAGTGATACAACTGATATATAGTGATATATCTGTATACGTGTAATGAGATGTAAATAGAAATTGCCAAAGCCAAGAGCCGCTTAAAAGAGGGTCTGAAGTACAGGCTACAATTCTCATAAAAACATCGCTAATATTTAATGTCGCTAAAAGTCATATAAATATCGCAATTCAGTGTAATTGCCCCTTTTGAGATATATCCAGTGTGTACATCTTATATATTAGTGATATATTGTATACGTGTAATGAGATGTAAATAGAAATTGCCAAAGCAAGAGCCGCCTTAAGTAGGGGTCTGAAGTACAGGCTACAATTTCTCATAAAAACTTCAATAGTTTAAAGTCGCTAAAAAAGTCATATAAATATCGCAATTCAGTGTATATGCCCCTTTTGAGATATATCCATGATACATCTATATATTAGTGATATATTTGTATACGTGTAATGAGATGTAAATAGAAATTGCCAAAGCAAGAGCCGCTTAAAAGTAGGGTCTGAAGTACAGGTACAATTCTCATAAAAACATTCGAATAGTTTAATGTCGCTAAAAAAGTCATATAAATATCGCAATTCAGTGTATATGGCCCTTTTGAAGATATATCCAGTGTACATCTAATATTAGTGATATATTTGTATACGTGTAATGAGATGTAAATAGAAATTGCCAAAGCAAGAGCCGCTTAAAAGTGGGTCTGAAGTACAGGCTACAAATTCTCATAAAAACATTCAATATTTAATGTCGCCTAAAAAAATCATATAAATATCGCAATTCAGTGTATATGGCCCCTTTTGAGATATATCCAGTGTACATCTATATAATTAGTGATATATTTGTATACGTGTAATGAGATGTAAATAGAAATTGCCAAAGCAAGAGCCGCTAAAATGGGTCTGAAGTACAGGCTACAATTCTCATAAAAACATTCAATAGTTTAATGCGCTAAAAAATATATAAATATCGCAATTCAGTGTATATTGCCCCTTTTGAGATATATCCAGTGATACATCTAATATTAGTGATATATTTGTATACGTGTAATGAATGTAAAATAGAAATTGCCAAAGCAAAGAGCCGCTTAAAATAGGGGTCTGAAGTACAGGCTACAATTCTCATAAAACATTCAATATTTAATGTCGCTAAAAAGTCATTAAATATTCGCAATTCCATGTATATGGCCCCTTTTGAGATATATCCAGTGATACATCTGATATATTAGTGATATATCTGTATTCGTGTAATGAGATGTAAATAGAAATTGTCAAAGCCAAGAGCCGCTCAAAAGTAGGGGTCTGAAGTACAGGCTACAATTCTCATAAAAACATTCGAATAGTTTAATGTCGCTAAAAAGTCATATAAATATCGCAATTCAGTGTATATGGCCCCTTTTGAGATATATCCAGTGATACATCTGATATATTAGTGATATATCTGTATACGTGTAATGAGATGTAAATAGAGATTGCCAAAGCCAAGAGCCGCTCAAAAGTAGGGGTCTGAAGTACAGGCTACAATTCTCATAAAAACATTCGAATAGTTTAATGTCGCTAAAAATGTCATATAAATATCGCAATTCAGTGTATATGGCCCCTTTTGAGATATATCCAGTGATACATCTGATATATTAGTGATATATCTGTATACGTGTAATGAGATGTAAATAGAAATTGCCAAAGCCAATAGCCGCTTAAAAGTAGGGGTCTGAAGTACAGGCTACAATTCTCATAATACATTCGAATAGTTTAATGTCGCTAAAAAGTCATATAAATATCGCAATTCAGTGTATATGGCCCCTTTTGAGATATATCCAGTGATGCATCTGATATATTAGTGATATATCTGTATACGTGTAATGAGATGTAAATAGAGATTGCCAAAGCCAAGAGCCGCTCAAAAGTAGGGGTCTGAAGTACAGGCTACAATTCTCATAAAAACATTCGAATAGTTTAATGTCGCTAAAAAGTCTTATAAATATCGCAATTCAGTGTATATGGCCCCTTTTGAGATATATCCAGTGATACATCTGATATATTAGTGGTATATCTGTATTCGTGTAATGAGATGTAAATAGAGATTGCCAAAGCCAAGAGCCGCTTAAAAGTAGGGGTCTGAAGTACAGGCTACAATTCTCATAAAAACATTCGAATAGTTTAATGTCGCTAAAAAGTCATATAAATATCGCAATTCAGTGTATATGGCCCCTTTTGAGATATATCCAGTGATACATCTGATATATTAGTGGTATATCTGTATTCGTGTAATGAGATGTAAATAGAAATTGTCAAAGCCAAGAGCCGCTTGAAACTAGGGGTCTGAAGTACAGGCTACAATTCTCATAAAAGTATTGGAATAGTTTAATGTCGCTAAAAAAGTCATATAAATATCGCAATTCAGTGTATATGGCCCCTTTTGAGATATATCCAGTGATACATCTGATATATTAGTGATATATCTGTATTCGTGTAATGAGATGTAAATAGAGATTGCCAAAGCCAAGAGCCGCTTAAAAGAAGGGGTCTGAAGTACAGGCTACAATTCTCATAAAAGTATTGGAATAGTTTAATGTCGCTAAAAAAGTCATTTAAATATCGCAATTCAGTGTATATGGCTCCTTTTGAGATATATCCAGTGATACATCAGATATATCCAGTGATATATCTGTATTCGTGTAATGAGATGTAAATAGAGATTGCCAAAGCCAAGAGCCGCTCAAAAGCAGGGGTCTGAAGTACAGGCTACAATTCTCATAAAAGTATTGGAATAGTTTAATGTCGCTAAAAAAGTCATTTAAATATCGCAATTCAGTGTATATGGCCCCTTTTGAGATATATCCAGTGATACATCTGATATATTAGTGATATATCTGTATTCGTGTAATGAGATGTAAATAGAAATTGCCAAAGCCAAGAGCCGCTCAAAAGTAGGGGTCTGAAGTACAGGCTACAATTCTCATAAAAACATTCTAATAGTTTAATGTCGCTGAAAATATCATATAAATATCGCAATTCAGTGTATATGGCCCCTTTTGAGATATATCCAGTGATACATCTGATATATTAGTGATATATCTGTATACGTGTAATGAGATGTAAATAGAAATTGCCAAAGCAAAGAGCCGCTTAAAAGTAGGGGTCTGAAGTACAGGCTACAATACTCATAAAAACATTCAAATAGTTTAATGTCGCTAAAAAAGTCATATAAATATCGCAATTCAGTGTATATGGCCCCTTTTGAGATATATCCAGGGATACATCTGATATATTAGTGGTATATCTGTATACGTGTAATGAGATGTAAATAAAAATTGCCAAAGCAAAGAGCCGCTTAAAAGTAAGGGTCTGAAGTACAGGCTACAATTCTCATAAAAACATTCTAATAGTTTAATGTCGCTGAAAATATCATATAAATATCGCAATTCAGTGTATATGGCCCCTTTTGAGATATATCCAGTGATACATCTGATATATTAGTGATATATCTGTATACGTGTAATGAGATGTAAATAGAAATTGCCAAAGCCAAGAGCCGCTTGAAACTAGGGGTCTGAAGTACAGGCTACAATTCTCATAAAAACATTCGAATAGTTTAATGTCGCTAAAAAAGTCATATAAATATCGCAATTCAGTGTATATGGCCCCTTTTGAGATATATCCAGGGATATATCTGTATTCGTGTAATGAGATGTAGATAATAATTGCCAAAGCCAAGAGCTGCTTGAAACTAGGGGTCTGAAGTACAGGCTACAATTCTCATAAAAACATTCGAATAGTTTAATGTCGCTAAAAAAGTCATATAAATATCGCAATTCAGTGTATATGGCCCCTTTTGAGATATATCCAGTAATACATCTGATATATTAGTGGTATATCTGTATACGTGTAATGAGATGTAAATAGAAATTGCCAAAGCAAAGAGCCGCTTAAAAGTAAGGGTCTGAAGTACAGGCTACAATTCTCATAAAAACATTCTAATAGTTTAATGTCGCTGAAAATATCATATAAATATCGCAATTCAGTGTATATGGCCCCTTTTGAGATATATCCAGTGATACATCTGATATATCCAGTGATATATCTGTATACGTGTAATGAGATGTAAATAGAAATTGCCAAAGCCAAGAGCCGCTTAAAAGTAAGGGTCTGAAGTACAGGCTACAATTCTCATAAAAGCATTCTAATAGTTTAATGTCGCTGAAAAAGTTATTTAAATATCGCAATTCAGTTTATATGGCCTCTTTTGAGAGATATCCAGTGATACATCTGATATATTAGTGATATTTCTGTATACGTGTAATGAGATGTAAATAGAAATTGCCAAAGCCAAGAGCCGCTTAAAAGTAGGGGTCTGAAGTACAGGCTACAATTCTCATAAAAACATTCGAATAGTTTAATGTCGCTGAAAAAGTCATTTAAATATCGCAATTCAGTTTATATGGCCTCTTTTGAGAGATATCCAGTGATACATCTGATATATTAGTGATATTTCTGTATACGTGTAATGAGATGTAAATAGAAATTGCCAAAGCCAAGAGCCGCTTAAAAGTAGGGGTCTGAAGTACAGGCTACAATTCTCATAAAAACATTCGAATAGTTTAATGTCGCTAAAAAAGTCATATAAATATCGCAATTCAGTGTATATACACAATCTTACACAAATACACAAATACAGAATATTCATTGTTAATATTATCTTTGAAAATATAAATTGTATTTAGTGGCACCAGAAGTGGTACCCCTAACTTTTGATTACCCCTAACTTTTGATTATCCCTAACTTTTGTCAAAAATGGTGAAGATAATTTTTCTAAAATTTAAAAAAGGCATTAGGTAGGGGCAGGTAATATTTTTCAAGACATACCTAAGGAAATAAACATGAGGCAAAAAGGCGTTGTTTCGTTTGTCACGCCTATTACTCTCCCACTCTGCAGTAGCTGGCAACACCGCTTATTAGAGTATATTTGTAGTTGTATAAAAGTGAGGATAGCGTTGGTTTAGGAAGGGGTTCGTCTATTTGTTCAAATGGGAACAACAATATGGGATTATTTACACAGAACAAATATACTGGGAATGGACGGGTGTAGTCAGGGAAAACAATTCAAATGGGAACAACAATTGGAGGAGGCTACCCTCTCATTGACTAGATTGTGACGTTGCTGTCATAAGAGCTTGTGATATAGAAACCCAACTCCAGTCATGAGGGCAAACACGCTGCCAATGTGCGTTAAAAATGTTAAGGCACGATCAAAGATTATCTCGTTTAATATCACCGCATGTCTGTATTCTGATGCAATTGCTATCTGATGCAGTTCGTTTTGATGCCCGTTGTAATCCCACATAAAACCATTTGATTCAAGTAAATCTTTGCTTTCGCATTCCAGTGCAACCTGCGATGAAATTTAAACATTGTTACCAAGAAATGAAAAGGTTTGAACAGATGAAAGTCAAGTCAAATAAAATAAAGATGGAAGATCTTTTATGGAATTGCAAAGTGATAAATATACTAAATACTGTTTAGATAACCAATGTCCTAATTAATACTTTTGGGTGTAACTGCTGGAAAGAAAAGCAAAAATCGCCCAGCACAACATTCATCTGCCATTGATAGTGTTAGGAACCTGAGAGAAGTTTCGTATCTCTTTTTCTGGTTCTCAGGACAGAGACGATAGACACGTTCGATCTCATTTTACTCTTTATGTATCAAGCCATTTTCCTTCTCATAACTAACTACAGTTCATGCTATCGGATCAATTACCTATATATGTGCTTCCGCTAATACCTTATATGGCAAAATGACCTTGGCCTATGACCTATAAGGTGTTTGAATTGTTTTCTATTCGAGGTTGACCTCTGACCTTGCACATATCACGTGTTACTGTTCTCTTCTAGTTACACGCAAGGGATAATAGCTAAACTTAAACTTCACAACAACCTGTATTGCATCTTTGAACCAAGCTGGTTAAGCTTTTAAGAAAGGCAATGTTTGTTAAGCAAAAAGCAAAAAAGGAGCAAAAAAAGAGCACCTTCAATTTTCTAGACCCTTGATTGAACAAAAAATATGTCTTAATTAGATAGCTTTCTTGTTTAACAAGTAGTCAACGATGGTTTGAAAATTCAGGTTTCCTTGCTACTGTCTACGATTGTTTGAAAAAAAGAGGTTTCCTTGCTCAAAATGCTTCTAAAGTAAATTCTGTTTAAACGCAGAAAGTTTGATACTTGGAACCATGGATAGAGAAAAAACAAAGCATTTTGAAAATGGGCAACAGGTTGTAGTTGAATGTAACGGATAGTAAGATGATATGAAATTAAGGTAAGGTGACATAGTCAATACATACCCAACCGCCTTCCTTGTTTATCTCATCGAAAGAGCTCTCAGCGACAAACTGGGTTGCATAGTCAACTAGAAGCTCAACCTGGATTCCTGACAAAGCACCAGAGAACAGCACCTCTTTGACCAAGTAAAAAATGAGTGCCACTTTCGACCAAACAGATTGTGTTAAATTCGTCAACTGGTTCTCAAATATTGGCTTTGCAACCAAAGAGAAATGCTTATAACTCATTTCTTTGTTTTCTTCAATCGGACAGAGCAATCTATTGATGCTAGCATCCAGTAAAAAAGGGCAATCACGCATGATGCATTGACTTATTTCCTCTAGTCGCATAGTGGCACAAGTGAGAGGGGTATCGGGGCAGGGTATGCAGGTGTCTGATGCACTGAAACTGAGAGACAATCAGACATATTAACAATCTGTGCAAAATGGCTGCTAGTGTATATATCTTAACAGTTAAGTATTCTCTGACTTCATGAGAAGGTAAAACAATGAAAATGCACTGAACATGAGAGAAACAGGCCATCTTGTTAAAAAACCACGGGAACGTTGGAATTCAGAGTTGGGAGTTAACAGGGAGGAAGGGGCCTTAGGTTTCATAACAAGGGCCGCTTATTCAAAAGTTCTAAAAGGGGCAGTTCAAACTTGTCCAAATATATGGGCACATACTCTGGTAACCTACTCCACCTTTGAAAAGAAACCATTGAAAAGAAATTCCAAACCCCAAAAAATGCGATATTAGCCTTAACCCTATTAAGCTTTGTAGAACTGGGAAAGCTCATTGTGTTATCCTCCCATCCCCCCTGTAGTAATAGGTTAACATGAAAACCTTTAGACTATATATAGTGAAAATGGGAAACAATAGCCTCCATCCCACCTGACTTTTCATCTTACGGGAGTCCATGCCTCTCTAGCACTCTTGAAATCAGTGTCGTATTTAGAACAAATTTGGCCTGATGCTGCAGCAAAGAAATTACCTATTACTGGGCCTATTCTGCTTCATAAAAAGTATGGTCTGTTTTCACTTGGGCTTATTTCAGGAATGGGCCTAATGCTGCAGCACCATAAAGTGAGCCTATATGGCATGATCTCTCTTGATGATTAAATTGTGTAACAGAAAAAGGGCATGCACCATGGGGCATATCATGGAATGCGGGAAAGGGGGTCTTCCAAAAGTTATCTGTCTAAAAGTTGAACTTCTATTTGGGAAAGGAAATTCTAAAAGTTTTCGTTTTAAGTGGTTTCTAGGAACTGGTTGGAAAAGCTAAAACCCTGTCAGTCACAAGCTTCCATGGCCTTATAAAAAGGTTAACACTTAAACTACACCTTGTTTCTAAAATAGAGTCTTTGTGTAATTATTATTTTCAAACTGACTCCTGAGTTGGTAGATCATTAGAAAGTCTAACATAAAGTGATTCTCTCTTTTTTAATGTCAGGTGCTTTCATGGCTTCTCAACTAAACTGACGTATGGAATTAAGAAGTAATAACAAAGACCTTATCATCACTTGATTTGATTTTATTTAAATTTAGGGGAAATTGTAGCAAGTTATCACTGCTGCTACAAATATCCGTATATAAGAGGGAGAAAACTTATGACTAATGAAAAGTGGAGGAATTCAAATAGTCTTATCTTGACATAGGTATATCTGTTTCGAAATCTAATATAGGTTTTGATGAAGAATCATGACTCTCTTGACATTATATCAGGGGTGTAGTGCTAAGAGGGCTCAAGGGGGGGCTGAGCCGAAATTTGTTGATGCCAAAATTTAGTCAGTTTTTTCTTTCATTCATTTATTTTAGCAACACTATGTGAAAGAGCTCTCTTGTTATTTTAATAGCACTACGACACTGCAATAAATGCCTCATAATCTGTTTTAAAACTGGTGTGTTAACAAAGCTGATCAAAAATTTTACAACATTGGTGGACCAGCTCACTTTCTTTGACATTTAGAAACAATTTCTTTAACAATTTCCTTCAATATTTGTTAGTGTGGCTCAGCACAGCACAGCAATGCTTGCAAACTAGTTTTGTTATCAAATATTCTTGCAAAATCCAACATTTTATAGTTTTTAGTATCAGATTCTAAAAGGTATCAATGCCTTGTGATAACTATCTACTGCAATATATCCCCTCTTACAGAAAGACTGACGAAGATACATCGCTGCATAAAGTGGTTAAGTTTCTGTTTTCTTAAACAAAGAAATGTCTTAAGTGACAATATTTTCCTCAAACGCACCTGAGAAGTGAAAGGCTCCCATTGCATTTACCTTTAACTGATTGCTTGCGAACAGCTCTTAGGCCATTTCTATCAAAATTGTTTATACCACGGCAAATTCGTCGATTGCGTTCCACCACATAGCTATCGCAAGACAGTCTTCGCAACCTGGAAGTATCAAAAGTTGTTATTTCTTCGGTAACTGAGCGGTAAACATTGCTGATACCCTTATCCCGTCGGAAATAATCTCTCTTCGTTTCCTTCAGGACACTTCTATCAAATTTTGCGATGCTGGACAGCACATCTTTGGATATCTTTCTGTTTAGAGGATCTAATATCTTACTAAGTTTTCTCTTGATTTTTAGCTCATTGTTCTCGCTGCATCTACGATATTTAATTTCGTTATCAATGCTTTCTTTCGTGGTTCTTTCAGGCAATGAAGTTCTGCCGCAACGATTTCTTTCGCGGCCTAAGTCCGCGCTCGAGTTGCTCATGAATTCCAATGCGACAAGCTTCGTTTCTTGTTTCATTCTTTCCAACTCCATTTTCCATATCTTGCTTCAGTATTTAATAGCTCACGTTTATTCGAATGTTTTAACGGCCTTGTACTATTCGCAGTGCCCACGTTGAACACTCCTTATTTGCAGAGCGCCATTTTTCCGCTTTCTGCATTGTGGGCATTTGAATAAAGCCTTTTGTGATGCAACCAAGTATCACATCTATTTTGTGATGTGAACAAATGAGTTTCGTTGACACTATTTAAAGTATACATCATCGTGATTCGTGTTGCTATGGTCGAGCCTTGCGAATGCTCCGGTTCGTTCCATCGCACGCTTTAGCGGTGGTAGGTGATGGGCACTGGGCAGGCTAATTAAAGTATTTTTTCAATTACTTAACTGTTCTAAAAATGGATAAACAGGTATTAAAGAAAAGTCAGTCTTTTGAATCATTATTTACTTTTAAATTACAGCACCAGGAAATATTAATAGTCTCTCTGGTGCACAGTTGGCAAGTAAGTCAAATCACCCATCACTGATTTCTTGGTTTATTCTACTGAAGAACAGGCAATGATATGCTGAATCTGCTGTTTAAAAAGTCAATCCATTACTTTTAAGGGGTTTTGTATCTTCTGCCCCTCACATTAGGCGTAGCACTGAAATGTTATGAATATTGCATGCGTACAATGCAAAAAAGGCATGTTATCAAAGGGATACCCATTGCCAAAGCTGTATAATAACGAGGCTGTGACCAAAAAAGAGAAGATGCCTGATTAGATGTACCCAGTGCTGAGAAAAGGGGGATCATTGGGTAAGGGGGTCACTGACATGTGGGCCCAAGACTATAAGGGCCCATAAATAATAACACAATCTTGAATAAGAACCCAATAAGAAACTTACCAGGAGGTTTTGCTCGAATTTAGGAATCGAGCCTATTTCACTTTCTAAATGGTTTTTTAGATGTAATAAATCGCATATTTTGTAGCCAAGATAAATGTGTGTGCGTTGTGGCGCATGCGCAAACATATCAGCTATGTTTAAGTTATAATAAAATGGCAAAGAAGTAAGGGCTACCAGCACAATTTAACCACCATATAAATTTTGGAAACCAAATAAGCCACCAGAGCAATTTAGCCACCATCCTCTCAAAAAAATTTCCCTAGACCCCCTAGATGAGTCTGCCCTCGATGTGTCTTGCTATGTTGTTATTGTATAATTATTTTACATCGATTACAAATACAAATAATTAGTCTACAAAATATGAATGTACAGGTAAACTAATCTTAATAACACGTGGTCAAAGAAAGTGAATACGTGAAGGAACTCGTGATGATGCTGAATAAACCTAATTTTATTGGCAAAAACTTTTGATGTTTGTCAAGCTAGCTTTCAAGCAAGCTTCTGATGTATTGGTATTGTTTTTTTGTAAGTAGTATTAATAGAGTAGACGTTTTCGTTAGAAATTTGCTGCCGACATTTCAGTTGTTGTCACAATCGACGCTTATCGTTGCTCAAGTGAGAGGTAGCCTGTGGTCCAGACCCCTAACTTTCAAGTTAGGGGGGTCTGGAACACAGGCTAGTGAGAGGTCGTACATTTTTAATGATATAATGCGAAGGTTGACAATCAGTGGCGTAGCGTGACTTTTTCAACTGGGTATTCTCTATTAAACAAAAGGGTGGGGCAGGGTGTGGCTCGATGGGGCTTGATGAAAATAGGGGGATAATAGGAAGATTAAAAGGACTAGCTATTGACATTTTATCTAATTTTCTTTTTGGTTCGGTTGGCAAGTACTGCACTGTCAGGGCATTACTATGATGAAAACGATACTTTGCTAAAGGACCCTTCAAATATACTCTTCGAACTCATTCGTTGCATCAAATTACCACTAACCATTTCATCAAAAGTAATTCAAATCAAAACATATAATTGAAAGCCAGTAAAATTTTACTGGTCGAAATCTGTCCCAATAGTTGTTGTTGAATCGTCTAACATTTGCACTGATGATGTAAAGAGGAAGTAACTGTAAACACCTTCTCTTGATACCTTAATACAAAAGGGCTTTCGAAAGTTTCACAATTATTCACATAGGGCATTACATGAGTTATAAATGATATTGTGGTATGCAGTATAGACTTTTTCTTCATGGCCTAATCGTGATATTTTCAATACAAGTTAATATTTGAAAGAATCGAAGGTAATGAGATGAGACTGCACATAAATGCGCTCGAATAATGCAAACAAAATAGGCCAACAAGATAACTGAATACACCAGGCAACTATAAGGATATTATCCAGGCCTATCTGCATTTACTTTAATTCTATCACATAATACAAACAGAAACATCCTTGATTGGCAAGCAATAACAAATTGGCATTTCAAGAGGGAACAGATCTGAGTCAGTGTAGTATTATGTAGCAGCCTACCTTTCCTTTCCACTTTGCTGTGGGTAGATTAAGTTTAGTGGTCAAATGAGAGAATGATTATGAAACAGTAATACGGACATTGCAATAGTTTTTTAATTAAGTCATGTTTACTGTTTTCGATGCAGCTCCATCACTCCAACCGCTCCGACGTTCATTAACTGTTTATATCGATCTCATAACGAGACTATTTCGAACCAACTTTGAGGCTGTACGCTGCATATTTCTCAGCGTACAGAACCATTGTTTTAGCTGATTAACGGCAAACATTATTCATGGAAAGGAGCATTTTGATTGGTCAAAGTACGGGCTGGGGTATTCACTGCGTATTCATGACCGATCTCCATACAACATGAAGTAGCTCAATCTTCAAAATTAGCTTCAAAGATCTCCCAGCTTCTCTATGCTTCGCAGCGTTATTGTTTCCATGAATTTGATGATATTTTGTACTTGTACAAAATGTAGAATATCGGAGGTAACGAATTCAAACAAAATCAATAGCCCCAAAACATTTTTTACTTATTACAATTATACGTCGTATTAATATTTTTTCTGAGAAATCTCAGGGTATTCACTGAATACCTTGAATACCCGGACGCTACGCCACTGTTGACAATGAACCCACGCACATTAAACCGCACAATTTAGTTATTTAGCAAGTTGTGGTTTGACAATACGAATGTTACTTTTGATCTGCTTGCTTTGCCTAGTATCAGTGGTGGCGCCAGGGGAGGGCTAGGGGGGGCTACAGCCCCTCCGTCGGAAGCATCTAGCCCCCCATCGGAGCGTTGGTGTTGGTGGGGATAGAATGAAATAGTATTCTCTTTCAAACATCAAACCAACTTGGTGAGCGATATTAACAATTTAGCTGTAAGACAATAAGCAGTAATTCAAGCTGCAACAAAAAGAAACTAAAAAGCAGGTGTACACATACTTAGCAGAGGTGGCGCCAGAAATCTTCCGACAGAGGGGATGGAGCTTCGGATAGAGGGGCTGGAGCTCCCGACAGGGGGGCTAAAATGATTAAAATAGGCAGTTTTCGTACGTTATTTTGTCAAATTTGCTCCGACAACAACCACCACGTGCCCCCATTTGACAAAATAACGTACGAAAACTGCCTATTTTAATCATTTTAGCCCCCCTGTCGGGAGCTCCAGCCCCTCTATCCGAAGCTCCAGCCCCTCTGTCGGAAGATTTCTGGCGCCACCTCTGCTAAGTATGTGTACACCTGCTTTTTAGTTTCTTTTTGTTGCAGCTTGAATTACTGCTGATTGTCTTACAGCTAAATTGTTAATATCGCTCACCAAGTTGGTTTGATGTTTGAAAGAGAATACTATTTCTTTCTATCCCCACCAACACCAACCCCCACCCCAAAAAAGAACAGGCTTCTCAGCTTGAAGTGACAGAATATCAAAGATTTAATCAATATTCATGGACATTTCAACACAGCTCATTCGTTATTCTAATTCTGCCTAACCGAATACTTTGTGAAAGATATCTTAAATTGTATCATCATTATACTTAAAAGCAAAAATGCTTATTTTCGGATGAGATCACAGCAAAGATGCACAAGAATTTTAGCTGTTATTAATTAATTGCAGCATGTATGGGAGTTTAGTGCTGAATATCTCAAAGTATATCTCTTTTCCTGTAATTTCTCCCTTAGAGGCATGTAGGCAAAAGGACCACCTCCTTGACCTTTTTCCGTTTTTCTAAAAAGTGGGAGGCACGTGCCCCCTGTGCCCCAAGTTCCTGCCTTTTTGACTGCAGTCATTTTTATTTGGTATTGTTTTATGCATTGAATTCATCGCAGAAAGCATCATTTACAATTACTGGTAGAATGAATGTGATGGAAAAATTTACCAGTTATCAACAGCTCAACAGCATTAAATTTTGAAAACTTTTTGATAGCTTCAAAAACGAACACAAGTACAAATATAATTTTTAGGGTTTATAGGCTTCAAACCTCGTACTCCCTTACTCGATATATCATAATTATTATTCGTATAAGAAAGATCTTATTGATGATCAATTATATTCATTGTTGGCTCTAAAGTCATCGGGAAATTCGCGCAGTCCTCGCTCCATGATACTTCCTTTAGTAAATGCAGGTCTGTAAGGACATTTTGCTTTTTTCTGAGACAAACTCTTTACGTTTTCAGATCTTCCAGATCGAGCAAGCTCTTTAGTGTTTGGTCTGTAGTCAGAATCACAAATCTGAAAGAAATAAAAGGAGAAAACTATTTATTTTTCGCGAAAAATTTGAAAACTCTTAAGACTCTTATGTCTTATGGCTAAAATAGATAAACACGAGCAAATCAGTGTCGCAGGATAGAAGCGTGCGAAACTCAGAGATTCTTGTCACAAAGAATAATGTGGGTTGTGTCTTGGCATTTGTTCATACATGGTTAGATAGAAAGTTAATATGAAAGGTTAAGTCCTACAATTTTTAATCTGTATATCACAATGATAAAAGTTTTGGAAGGGATAATGGAAAAACAATTCAATTTCAAGTTTATATCTATGAACAGAGACAACGTTGTTTAACAGAGGTAAAACGTTCTGTGCATACACAAATTGGCTGGACAGCCTCCAAACAAGCATTTTACGTTTTATAAAAAGCGTATAGCCACTACATCAAGGTTGTAGCAAATAGAGGATAGCTTACCTGTCTTTTGACAGCCTTTGGGTTTTTCTTTGTCTCACTAGGCTTGAATGCCTCCAGCAATTTGTCAGATATACCAGATTTGAGTGCCAAAGGGTTCAGTGAAGACGTTCTTGGCAGCTAGGACACATGCACAAATGAGGTTTAGTTGTAAAAATGCCATAACATGATTGCATTGGACAGATTACTGGGACACAAAAGATCACCCTAGCGAGACACAAATCAAAAATAGAAGTTTGTCAATTCAAATGGAAGTATTGATAAGGTTTTTCTAGCCTTTATAAAAGAAATGCATATGTTGGAAAAATAGATGCTGGAAGAAAAACTCACACCCGCTCTATTGCCTATGAATCACTTCCGCCTCCTCTCCCTTTTCGCTACAGAATAATATCCCCT
Source organism: Rhopilema esculentum (assembly GCF_013076305.1). Next base: position 6,602,860 of record NW_027018659.1, read on the forward strand.
AATAGCAGTTTTTAGATTCGCCCCTGTATTTGATAATGGCCCAACGAGAGAAAATTTCCATTTGATAAAATTTTTGGCATTAACTGTTCTTTGGACCTTTAACGAGCTGGCATGGAAAGATTGTAATGAAAAGAATCATATTTTGGGGGCTGCTTTATCACTAAACCATACTTGAGGACAGATTTCTAAATATACTACCTCAATAAGTAACGCATCGATTTGTGTTTGAATTGTTTCAGACTGTTTTTGAATGCAAAGACTGTTAGACAAAGGCAAGACTACATCAATATTTGCAACACATTTGAGTAACATTCCACAAGCATCAGATGGCAGCAAAATACAAAATGTCTTTGGGCTATTTGCTGCTATCTCATGACTTTCCAACAACAAGCACATTTCCTAAATTAAGAAAGATTAAAGATCTTGATTGACATAAGTTATAAATTGACACATACTTCACACACATATTACATATGACACAGAAATACAGAATTGGTTCAAATGCAAATTTAAAAGAAAATGTTTCTACAAAATCCTTTAAACGGCAATTTTAAAATAGTACGCAAATCCTTATCATTGTCATACCGAACGGTAATTTGCCATTGGTAAGATACCATAACAATAGATGGGTCATTTTATGTCAGTCCTAGCCCCTCTTTTCTCTGATTTTAAAAATTTTGCCAAACAAGGAACAATGCAGTTTTGTAATGCCTTTAGGAGAACAGAATTCTTGTTACAATTGGAGAGCATTTTCCCGACGGTTCGTTTTGTGTCTTAAAGTTAAATGCATTATGTAAAAAAGCAGTTAAAAGTGTTTGTGGGCATGCAAAGCAACCCCACAAGGGGCCAATCCTATAAACAAATCTCTTAAAAACAATGGATGAGGGGGCTTAAATTGTCCATCAATGGAGGGCAAAGCAATTGTTAAAGTGGTGGAGCCTATGTGGTCAGTACAGCATATCAAAGATTCCCATTGGGATATTGGTACTTTGGTAATACGTATGTTCTAGGTAAGTAGTGGAACATTAGCCTCTCAAAACAGAACCTCTCTCAACCCCAACGATTCGTGTTGTTATTGACTGCTTAATGATAGCTTGAGCGACATACCTGTTGCAGAAGAAATGTTCTAATTGACTGAAACTTTTGCTGGTTTATATCAAGCTCTTCCCAGTCGAGTTTCCAGCAGCTGGTTGGCCGCAGTATAAGAGGCTACCATTAAAGAAAGGTCGTTATCATCCGTGAGGATTCAAGTAAAAAATAGTCTTATCTTGTGAAAATTGCTGTATACTGCTCTATCATATAATGTGGTATAGACAGATCTATGCAATGGCCTCTACCCTGGGTGGGTTTTATTTTATATATAGTGAGTCTGGTACCCAGGGTAAATGGCCTCCAGCAACAAACAATAGACCTTTCTTCAAAATCTTTTTTATGGCTTTTAGAGTTTTCTTTGCTCCACCCCCCTCCCCCTTTCCAGCCTGTGTTGGAGCCCATGTATTCACGTTTTATCATGTAGGCCAGGACGGGTCTAAGTGGAAAAAATGAGTTTCTTAAGTATTGCGATTATCAGGAAAATGTAATAAAGTTTATGTAGATTTATTAAACAATAGAAAATCTGCAAGTTTTTTCAGAATCTGCTTTTTAAATTGCATCAATCTTGTTTACTCAAGGAACATCAACAAAGGCTGTAGCAATTGTTTAAATTCAAACACTAAACGTATATGAAATTTCGCATAGTCGTATGCAATGATTTACAAGATGCTAAAAATTATCAACTTGCTTGCCAACTAATGGAAAAGTTAATAGAATTATTTCTTCTAATTTTAAGCGATCTAAAAGATCTTAAAAGTACAAAATGAATTACGAAGATGTTTCCAATTCACTAACAGCATTAGCTGAAATCAATCGAAGGAGATGGAAAACAGAGTGTTTAGTATTTTTGTGAAAGTAGCATTGAGATTTAGAAATGAAATTCCTGTTACCTTTCCATAAACCTGCAAAAAAATGACATTGTTTAGAATAATTCAACATAACCAGCATTATTCTAGCGATTTATAAATTTAACAACAACGTACTCTATCTAAAGAAATTTGCTTTTTTTGGTACCAGGGTCGTCGCTACAGGGGGATGTGACATCTCCCTTGAAACAAAATTCAATTTTCAAGACGAGGAGATTTTTATCATCTAGGGGTACTTAGTCGGCAAATGTTCAGATTTTTTGCAAATAGGGGAAAGTTCACCAACCTTAATGGCAAATTGGATCGGAGCACCTCCCTTGAGCACAATAACTAGCAATGACCCTTCTTGGTAAGCAAAAGTGACTTATAAATTAGTATTAATATATACTTATAGATGAATATATATTAATTTAAAATTAATGTTTATGAATCAGGTACGGGTTGGGTAATTAGGAGTAAAAGTCAATGTAGTTCAGCGTGATGCATGTTAAATAAAATAATAAATGCAGTTTAATATACCGTACAACCTTTACATGGAAAAGCTAAGTATTTTGTTAAATAGTTAACTTTTTGCTCAACTGATGAATTTAAATTTTCCATGTACAAGTCATACTTTAAGGATACTAATCTGTTTTTAATGCTGATATCGTGTGAATGGATGATGCATTGTGTATGCATATGTATGTCGGCAAAATTCAAATGGAATAAAATGTCTACTTCACTTCATGAAAAATTCCTAATCTCCTTCAGAATATTCCTATTAAATTATGACTACTGAGTTGTAAGGATTGCCTTTATTGATTGCAGTGCACCTAAACTATGGTACCCCCCCCCAAACTTATCCTGGAGGTTGTAACCCCCTTCCCTAGTCGGCATCACTTTGTGACAGCATTTCACAGTCAAATCAGAAGTTGTGACTGCATTTCAACCAATAATGAAATGATTTTGTTGAAATGATATGAAATTATTACGAAATTATAAAACACTGTGAACGTCATGGCTGTAAAAACCTGAACTAAGATGATATGAATTGTGATTGCTAATATGGTCATCTTACCACTGATTCACATATTCCACTATTGTTTATGAGTTTAACTCCTTTGAAATGACACATCTTTGTGCCTGCTTTGGCATTTGGCGTTGTTGCTGAGCAATGAGAGCATTGTGTCTGCTGTATATCTGATTGAAATAGCTAAAAAAACAAGAAATATCTGCAAGAAAGAAACATTTTTCATATTTTCTCGTGTTCCTTAATATCCGCACAGTTAATGTTTTCGAAAAAGACAAACTTCTTGATCTTCAATCATAGAAAGATGTTGTTCAGATTTCACATTTCCCCTAACCAAAATATTTACACCAATACTCTCAAATACCTACTTTTTGGTCCACTTCAAGCTACCGAAAACCTATATACAGGGTCGGACACTTTGTCAAATATTGGGGGGCAAGCCAATTGTTTTAATAAAATGACGTCACATTTCCCATTGCCTTAGTACACAAGACCATTGTCCTCTAAAGTATTGGGGGGCGGTGGCAATTGGACAATTGGACAATTGGACAATTCAACAATTAAAGTACAGTTTATAAATTCTTGAGCATAATTTAACTATACAAGAAGAATTCTAATTTCATAGAATCGTTGTTTGAATTTGCATTTGAGTCCAAAAAGATGAATAGACAACTTTTTGTCGGTTAGTGAACGTGCAATAAGCACAACACTGACTAAGCTAACACTTTTTGCTAGAAAGCCGTGCAATTTTAATCCATGCAATTTTTGGCACATTACTTGTTTTTAGTTTTCAGTAACGTAGAAGCCAGATAGACTAGTAAGGCAAGTGTCCCTCTTATTTTCCTGCAAAACATTGTTTACTTCCTTTTTGGTAAAAAACGTCTCTGTATCTGAAAAAATATAACTTTTGCATATCTCTATAAAGCAAAATGATGCCCTTTCTTCATTGTCAATCTTCTCCTGCTTATCAACAACTTCCTGCGCCCTGGACAGTAGTGTAGAGCCAAAAAATGTAGTAGGGGGCCCATAGCGCTTTCTCTATACTGAATACAAAATGATCGTTTCAATTGTTTTTGTTCGTATGCCTCCTCAATATCAATTTCTTCATCTTCCATTTTTTCTAGGATTAAATCAGTTTCCTATGTCTACCTGTTACCTGAGTAGAAAAATTTCAAAAATAAAGAATTTAAAAGTAGTAAAATGTTGCCAGCATTTATTGGTTTTTTCAGTTAGCATAAGGGCTATTGAGGTCAATCATGAATGATTATGTCAAAAGTAATATCAGTTCAATCAAAGATTTGATCCTAGCAGAAAATAGCCATTGCTTTTTAGAACTATCCAAAAAAATAGGAGGGGGTGCCGTTAGAAAAGTAGAAGGGGCTGAGCCCCCCTGAGCCCCCCTGAGCCCTCTCTTTTAAAGCCTTTATCCTGGGTGTTTATGCTTAATGATCAACACATAAACTACATAAATATGTCTATTTGCAAGCTCGAGTCAGTAAAATCTCATACCTTAAGTTGGGAATATGGGACCATCGATGGACTAAGAAGCCTTTCATGTATATCACATTTCAAAACAATACCTAGAATAGAATACCACTTTTTTTAAATCTACCCAGATGACGTTTTTAAATCTACCCAGGTAGAAAAATTCCCCATCCATAGTACGAATCTTTTACGGGGACTTTAAATTCATATTTTCAAAACTGATCCTCTTTTTCATGTTCTTTGAAAGAGAATGGGGAACCATATGACTAGTTTCATAAAGCTTGTCTTGTCAGGAGTATGTTACCTTTGATTTGCTGAAAATATTGTATTAAGAACGGGTAGAGTTAGCAACATTTTGCTGTCAATGAAGCATTTACTACTTCTGGCTCAATGATCAAAGGTTTCTTAAAAGGTTTAGCACACAATAACTTATTCTTGAGAAAAGTAAATATGTACGCCAATGGTCTTAAACAACAATAATCGACAAATTCGTCCACTGATTATAACCAGGCAAATTCTTTCAAACTCTGAATCAGCTGACCTAACTTCTTTCTTATATCCTACGAATAGTTGTGTATTGTACAAATTAATGGGTCACATCGGCTTTGAAGTTATAGTTTGCCCACTTGCAGAATATGTCGGCATCCCCCCATTTTTCTGTAACGTTTGAGCCGTGTGGAGCGGCAGTACTACTCAATCTGAGCGGTAGTCAACTTGGTTGTTCATTGGTTGTCATCAAAATTTGTATGCATCCTCCCAGGTTGGCTGTGATTTTTGATGATTTGATTGGTTTAGGCAGGCTGACTACCGCTCAGTGCAGCTCGAATCCGCTCTGCACCGACTCAACCCCCCTAGTTAGCAAGCCATGATTTCATCATCCCCCCATGCTAGCCTTTTATTTGCAAACATGTGGCTTGGCCAATTGGCACGCAATTTCCATAGCGATAAGGATTAAAAAGTATTTCTGTCTCTGTGGAAATTTCAGGCATGTTTCTAGGAAGAAATGCTTGGTTTGCAGCGCGATCAAAAAATTTTCAATTTTTAACTATGGTTTAATTAAAGTAGTAGGATAAACATGAAATTGATCCTTGTTTCTATAATTTTTTGAATAATTTGACTACCGCTCGAGCGGTAATGGCGGTAGTCTGGATCCGCCGCTGCTGCTAATGTCACTTGCATCTACATAAATATTTTGTTGAAATACAATTCACAGATTGAAAAATGAATATCAATTTACAGAATTCTTGAACAATCAATGAAATCAGTTGACACTGAAAAGTAATAACGATTTTATAGCTGCGAACCAACCATCGTCATTTCCACTTTTGATATCAATAATCATCTGTACATCATCAACGCCATTATCAACGAGCCAAGATTTGAATGTGTATTCCAACTCAACGCAATCTAGATAAAAACGATGCATTACAATGACAGCTTGTCTACCTCAATGGAAAAGTTAATCTCTAAAGATGAAGATGGGGGAATTAAAGTCAATTACTGCCATTCTTTACCAAATATATTGAGACCAGTGACAAAATTTCTTTGCTGTCATCCATAACAACCATACTCAATCCACCCTTTCAAGCAATGTGACAATGATAATATTACTGCACACGATGTTTGTATACGCGATTTGCGACTACAGTCACCAAATTTAACTAAACATTATTACTTGGAAGAGGGGAGAGTGGGAGGGAAAGTGAATGGAAGTAGTATCTCTATATTTTCTGTCAAAAGAACATGAGATTAGCTTATCATTTCAAAATATTCCCATGAATTGCTCTTGGTATTAAGCGTCACACGAACGCTGCCATTGTTTTATAGAGGGAAAGAAGATCAGTCTCATAATTTTTTTGAACGATGGTCGACAAAGAAATTGACTGATGAATTGAGGATAATAAGTAGGTCTTAAGTTCTCTAATTTGTGTGTATGTAATATCAGGAAGAAGAAATCATTTATTTGCAATAAATTCTCCATTGAGTACGAGAATGTCATTTTGCTGAACAAGTTTACTTGGATAAATATGGTTTTATTATTGTTATTATCATTAAATGATGATATAAGTGACGATGATTGATTAATAACTTCTGCTAGATATTTAGTATCTCTTTACCCTTTCGTTAAAAGATTAGCTTATTGAAGCTTCTTGCAAATTGAACAACGAAGGTATATGCTAGAACCACTACAGTTGTTAAGCATGAAAGATGTATAACACTTACCATTTGAAAGCTCAATGAATTCAAAATATTCCTGAACAGGTTCATTTGATGCATTATATTCACGATCTTGAGCGAAAAGTAAAAACCAATTTATTGACAGTAGAATTGAAATCGCAATAAGTAAATAGCGATACAACAGAATAATGACAGTGATCTTTAAATCATCAATTTAAAGTCCTTTTTGTAAGGCAATCAAATTAACAATAACTTATATCAGTCTTATTATTGCAAAATTAATCTAAGAGACTTTGCAGGCACTTGATGCAAGGAAAAGCATAAAATTATCTAAAGTAAAGAAAGCTAGTGATCGGAGATCCCTCAATCTTAGTTGCAATTTTTGCCAGAATTCCGTTAAGGATCTTTTCATATACAGATTGAAATAAAACTTAAACGCTATTAATTTTGAAGTCTATTTCTGTACAGTTTATTTTCTTGCAATGTTTTCAAGAGCAATACGCCGTTTTCTTGCTTATAGCGTCTAAAATGGACATACCTTGTGATTCGATACCATGTGTCTTATCAAGAGGTGAAGCAGATTGATTATCTGGTTTGATGTGGATAACTTGAATTTTCTTCAAAGAGAAACAAGTTTTGTAGAGACTTATAGAGAAAAGAATTGTAAGTTGGGTATTGGATGAGAAAAAAGGTTTTTTAAAGCACGAACGCATGGATGTAGAAGGCTTATATCACTTTGCAAGTAAATTGCTCAAAAAAACGTACTGGAATGTCTATATAAATATAAAATTATATGTTCTTTGCAGATGAAAACTACGACTTGAAAAGTCATTAAAACGAATATCATTTGTCTAAACAACCAGTCTTTTTCAATTCAAACCTACTGAATATTTGAAACTTTTATGACAAACATCTGAGTTAAGGCTATATCAAGATTGTCGGCAGGGTGTCATTTTAAATTTTGTCTTCCCATGCAACCTTATAGTGCTACCCGAGCTTAAAGTAAAATGTTAAACTTGAAAAATTACATTTAACATGTAAGCAGCTCTACCAATTTTTAATAGCATTTTGCTGTAATTCAGAGCGACTAAACTGAAAACAAATGATCTTACTTTAAGAAAGTTAATGTCCACATCCTGCAGTATTTTGTTAGCATATTTTTTCATGTGATCAGTTCTCTGGCATGTTATGATGCATATTTCAAGTTGTGCCGCCGATGCACACTGCTTCTTGAACAGAACGAAAATTAGTAAAAACGACCTTCTTTTCATATTCAAAACTAAACATAAAAGTGCCATAAGCCTCTGGAGATCGTGTTCAGTTTTGAATGTGTAAGAAAGATTTGCCTGAAAAAAATGTTTTGAATTTCAGCGCAAGAAATCAGAAATTGAAAAGCTAAAAAGAAGTCACAATCTGTCTCAATGATTGTCTCTGCCGTCTTTCTTTGGCAAGTTACAGATAGGCAATCAATGGAAAGTGTTGCTTAATAGAGCTTTTGAAGTATATAAATATTGTAAACAAAACCTTTTTATTCTATCTTTGTTGTAACATTAAAGTTGGCAGTAAAAAACCGACTTAAAACCGATTTTGCTAAGAAAACGATGCTGTTAACTGATCGTTTGTCCAATTCTTAGAATCTAGCTTTGGAGCATTGGCAAACTAATGTTGAGAGTTTTTGAAACAAAATGGTTTAAAATAGTTATACGCGGACAATTTTTTTTGCAAATTTATGATGTATATAGATAACAATCAAACGAACGAGCAAGTATTGATCTCTTATGTTTTCACTCTGTTAAAAATATTCGAGGTCAAAATATCTGACAGGATCTAATTATTCACGACTTTGGAAACACTATATAAGCCTGCTACAATTTTCATTCTTCGAAATACTAGATATCCTTGTTGTACAAATTTTATTTTGAAATCCATTTTTGGGTTTGCTGTAGCATTTAAAGCGAATAATGTTGAAGGAAATCAGGTGCATTTTGTCTCAAGATTGTCTATGTTTATTTTGTTTACAAAATTTATTGCAGCAGTTCAAGCGCACAGTACATGCCCGCTTTTACATTTACTTTAAACAGTGTCACATTGAACTCGTGAGGGAGAAAAGGGGGGATGGTTGTGTGGACCAAACTCTAAACAACGTATGGGGTATTTTAAAGCTAATTTGACAACGCTGTACTTCATTTATTTGGTTTTTTTTTCATTCTAACAGGTAACCAATATCACATCTCACTCTCATGCTGATGCTATTAAAAAAACTAAAATTAATTTTATAGACTTTGTTTGCTGTTTTTAAAACATATGTATAAAGTAATGAAAAAAGCTCATACCTGTTTGTTAGACACGAAAGATCTTCGGAACTGAAAAAATATTTGTTCGAATGCTGCTTCTAACCTATCTAGAGGAGAAGTTCAAATACGCTTTGGATATTAAACAAAATGATAACAACAACCGAGATAGCAAGAGGCTAGGGGGCTTTTAGTGCCCCTCTACGAAAAGTGTTTACCGCCTGTCCCTAGATGTTTCTGTTTAATGAATCATAAATAATGTATATTTGGGTATAAGTGAACACGATAACCAATCAAAAATACATGATTGAAACAGTGTTACTGAAATTGCAATCGAAAATACAGAAAATATACAATAAACGGAATTGCCAACTGACTTATATTTGAAGTCAATTAACCTCGTATGATTCGAGTCGAGGGGCAAATCACTCCATAAAACTTTTTTACACCTTCAGTAGAATTTCTATCGTTTAATCTGAAAATCTCTCAAACCCCTTTTTTTCATCATGAAATCTCGTGCGCTGTTTGCAAGAGTAAAGTACCCTTTAGTTTTCATTTTGTTATTTTCTTTTCGAGTCAACTTTCATCTGGGAGAGAAACATGGAACACTTGAAATACTTTGGGCACAGATTGTAACCAAATACTTGATATGGAATCAAAGACTAAATGAAATCTAAGGAGTATTCTTAGCAGATTTATGTTGTTACCTTGGTGAAGAGTAGGATTCAACTCATAACCTGTTTCCATTTTAAATTCTTGAAAGATTTTCATCAATTTTGAAATGTTACTTTTTACTGGCTGCAGTGGAAAGACGCACTGAAATTGTAATGGAACTTCAATTACTTTTAACGGCAGTAAGAGCTGGCTGATGCAGCTTAGTCAGCAAACTTTGTGCTTATAAACGTATTTAAATAAACATTAAACAAAATATTCATCTTAAATTAAATCAGATTGAAACTGCTTGGCGAAAAAATGTTGACAGAGCTATTAAGTTAGACGAAAAATTCTTCTCATTTTCTTTTCTTAACCCAAAAATAATTAAGGACGTTTTTTCTGCAGCCAAACAGTGGCATAGATAAAGGATTTCATAGGAGGGGCGAGAAATTTAGATTTTCCGACAAAAAACTCACAGGAATTTGTAATGTTTTCATAAATTTGAACATAGCATAATGACATTAGAACTGAAATAGAACATCTTATCACGTCTTATCATTTATTCCAAGTCAAGTGTCATTAATCATACTATTTGAAGATTTTCTGGCCTTTTCCTCTAAAAAGCCGTTTTTAAGTACAAATATCTTATTGAAAAGGATTATTAATCTGATTCAAAACAACGGAAGATATCGTTATATTCAGCTTTAAAATCATTCCTCTCAAAATTTAGCAATTAGATGAAAATTTATAACTCCGTAAAACTGCGAAAAGATCAGAAGTTTTTAGCTTCAAAGGGGGTTTTTCGCCCGCTCTGACCCCTCTCTAACTACGTCACTGCAGCCTAATCATTTCTTAACACTTGCGTTATTAAGGCTGATACGTTGAAATACTAGCCTATTATCTTTAATTAATTTTAAATCCATAACAAACAAACAAAAAATCATGAACTATTATTACTGATATCTGTTTTATACTACCTCGATTAATACCTACATAATACCTTATATTACCGACAATAATTACCTCGATTTCTCTTCCCAGTACAAAGACGCTCAAGGACGGAATTCTATTGATCCTACCAGCATTTGCAACCAACGCAAAGAAGCGGGACAACGCTTGCAATACATTTGCACTGACCTCTGCTGTCCAAGGGTAGACAGTGTCTATCAGTAGGGTCCGAACTGTGAGAAACAGAACCAACAAACCATATATTTTCTTTCTTTTCATATTCTTTTAAAGTTCTAAAAATCTTCTAACAACCGATATATGTATAATAATAATTGATACATAAGTTTCTTTCATTTCTTACCACATATTTCAGAAATTTTATCTGCCATATTTGTTAAAAATAGCCCAAATATTCGTTAATATTTTAAAGAAATTGAAGTGCACAGCATCCGATAAAACCATAAAAATGTTTAATCTTTTATATCAAAATGTACATTTTTATATGCTGAAATATCGTCATTTTTTATATGTTTCTATTCAAATATCCCTTGTCCGAGCATGGGGTATTCCAGGAGCTTATTGTAGATTAGTTCAGACCATTGATACCGAGGTCTGAACCAAGCCAACTCGGCTTTCGGGTTGGTTTTTTTTCACAAAATAATGAACAACGAAATTTGAATTAACGATACAAAGCAAGATTACTAAGGAAGATTGGATGCCGGGTTGAAAATATCACATAATCGTCAACGCCCATCAAACTCTAGCTTTCACTTCAAATGTGGTATCAAAAATGAAACGACATCGGTACCACTGGCTACAAATAGCTTCCGTTGACAATTCTTCGATTAGGGTTCCTACGCAAGAACAATGGAGTTCTTATCTTGCAAGGGACGAGGAGTGCCCTTTGAAATTCAATGCTAGCGATATCAATGTGAATCTGATTTTATTAAAACACCTGATATGATGCATTACTAGACTGGGTCAATCTACGATCATTAAACTAGGTTTTTGTTTTAAAAAATATTGAACTCAAAGTTTTTGGGCTCCTTGAATTTTTCTAGAGATATAATGGGGTCATCACAAATGAGTGTCATAATTCTCCATGTTGAAATGCTATGTTTGCCGCTTGGGGATGCCAGGACCGTAAAAGTGTAGAATTAAGCCCCTGATAATTCTAAGACAGTGCTTAATGGCACTCGTATTTTCATCTTATTTTCGTAGCGTGTTGAAATCGTCTCCTCTTATTGACAGACGCACGAATCCATAATATTCATGAAGTGGTACCTTAGTCCTCAGCAAAACATCCCCAAGATCAGTCGGGAAGAGGGTCATAATAAAAATGCTGAGAAAATTTACATCACGAGTTTTGTGAATCATTGGTTAAGTTGTTTCTAGAATGGAAACTTTTATCTCGAATTCTTTTCATTTTAAACCGGCGGACTCTACAGCAAAAACAAACCTGGGAATTTCTCGACTGCCTTTCTCGTTGCTTGATCCATGTTGTGCACTACCTATCGGGCTCTATGTAATAGAAAACAGTTTTTAGCTAATACAAGTCATCCAATCAAGCCAAGAATAAATGCCTTAGATTATAAAAATTTGCAAAAACGAGAATTTGTATGAAGCTTTGGAGAGTCATTTTTTTCCAACTTTATTTCAACACCTAAGTAGAGTATGTAAGTCATGTTCCAAAAAACTATTTCATTTTGCATATCACTTGTCGTAACAGTAGTGCACTAACTTTATTAGCAACAACAATCTATGATTTAATTTTGTACTTACCCTGCTGTTTTCTATTTACTTTCTGACGATCGCCAAACCGAATGTTTGTAGAGTAAGTTGCGTCATTTCAGATTCCCGCCAAAATCTTGATATGAAATAGAGGCTCATTGACAGAAAATCGAATTAAAAATTTAAATATAGAGAATTTACAATAAGTTTCAGCACTGTTTATATACCTATAGGCTGTCGGTTTACAAAATGAAAAGAACAAAGGTAGTACTAAAACATAATGTTTTTAATTAGCGTTGCTAGACAAATTGTTTCTAGTGTCAAGGTCACCCGTTTCACCAGTAGGGACAACATTTTGACGGGAACTAGAATCTCTAATGCAAAGTACTGCAGTTCTGAGTAAACAAAAACTAAGCTTTCTTTTGATCCAGGCAGAGGTTTCACTGAAATTTTGGTGATGTTTTTCTGCAATTAGTTCCCACACACGTTGGAAAAATTTCCTTGTTTCAATGCTCATACCACCATTGCATGAAAAAATCAATGGGGTAAAAGTTCCGTTTTCTTCATTCATAACAACCTGGTTGTATTTTCTCTTTTTTGTCAGCTCCATAGATCGGAAGGTTGCAGCTAAGGTTTTGCAGCAATAGCTAGGAGCGAAAGGGTAAAATACACTCGCATCAACAAATGCTCTTTGACAGAAAATTGAGTGAATTATCTTGGTAAGGGTTGGGGCAATATGACAATAACTGACTATAAAAGACGATGATTGCTGCATTTGAAAATCCTGCTTACAACAGAGTTATGTTTGGCATGCATGTGGACAGGCTAATGTAGAAATACGTGGTTCTTTGAGGAATCTATTACCTGATTATACGAGCAATAATTAGTATAGAGCAGATTGTTGTCAACACCATCTGTCTTAATAAATATCTAAATATGTTAATATAAATGCCTAAATATATGTTTAAATATGCTATAATTCTCAGTTGATATAAATTAGATAAAAAAGCTTTACAAGCATATGAGAGTTTTATGAACTGATATTCTCTTAGAGCCTGTCTAATACCATCTCTCTCGACTTAAAAATGCACCTTTAAAGATGTCAAGACATCTTTAAAATTTTCAAATATCAATAAAAAGCAAGAAAATGCATGGTTGCAAGTATTGCGTTGCATGGCATAGAGGATTTATGTTGTTGTCATTTATTCCGTTTGCTGTCCAACTTGCAACAACTGCAGTGTACTGGATTGCTTTTCTAAAACTTTTTTACTTCAGTTCACTGTGACAAAATAGATTCGCTACAAAGGAGAGCTACATACTAAGCATTCACAAATAAAATCACGAGAAACTTTGTGCTTTATACTAGTTTGGAGAATAGAACACGTATTACACGAATAATACCAGGTCTATCAAAATCGGAGAAACAACTAAATGCTTTTGTTTTGAAAAACCTAGCTTGAGTAAACAGTCGCTATACCTTCAAAACGAAAATCAACATATCGCATGTTTCTGTAGGCATTTTTATAGAACAACCATTTAAAGGTAATTATTCATAGTGTAGTAAAACCATCAATAGGGCTGATAAATATAGTCTTTCTTGTACAATCAGTCACTTCATAGTTTTGATGGTTGCAAAATAAATTTGATTAGGAATTCTGAAAGCTGAGTATTTTTGTTATTGGAATGCAGGTTTTTTGGTAACAAAAGCTGATCTGTATTGCTTTTAATTGCAAACATTTGCTTTCGCAGGTATCAAGTATTCTAGAAATGACGCTTTGTGCAGTCGTTGTACTTGCCGAGGTAGTTTTGAGAGGAGAAGAAAGAAGAAACAAGGGTAAGCTGGATTCATAGTACCTTATTTTTTACCAAGGTAAGATAATTTTAAAAAATATTATCAATATAGACTTTTAGCTATTCTTTGGCAAATGCCATGCTCGTGTAGATGCCCCCCAAAGTCTAACTTACGGGTATCATTTTTAATTTAAATAGTTATTCTAATGCTATCATTGCTATTCTAAAGCTATGAAACCAGATATTTATCAAGATAATTATAGAAAAATCAATAAAATTGTAAGTTACTGCTTGGAAAAAGCTAGAATGTCTCAATGACACAAAATTAATCAAAACAATTTTTTTTGGGCCCCAAATGACCCAACTTGGCCATTTACGTGTAAAAGAGCAACAAACACTGAAGGTTGAATTCTTTTTTCAAAATGCTTTTGAAAGCAAATGTTTATTTTTGATATTTTAGAAACTTTCCGCTATCGATCTGACATTCGAACTTAAGATGCTACCTGTAACTACTAGTCTGGCGATTACCTTTATGGTACAGATTATGTATGTTCTTGCGTTCCGGTTTTCATCAACACCATGCCCAAATCGACACTATTGCTACTCGGCAGAAATAAAATACATGGCATTTAATGCTTTGAACAATACCTATCTAAATAGTTCACAAGATATCATATCAACATATATGGCAAAGAGTCCAGAACAGTGCATGGGGGATTGCACAAAAGAGAAGAAATGTCAGTCTGCAAATTATTATGCCAGAGCTAACAGGTCATCAATGTTTTGCGATTTATTGAGCACCAATAGATGGACTGATGGAGAAAACGTCACTTGCAGAAGCAATTCTACACATTATTTTGTTGAGGTATGTACTTAATCTTCCATGGATTGTATGCCAATGGACCTCTCAGTTATGATCATTGACAATTCTGTGTTAGGAGCTTCGTGGCAATTTTTCCGTAGAGAGGCATGGCTAATTGCCATTCCGATAACAGAGCGTGCTGATTTTGAGCACACCTCGCCAAAATATTCAAAAGTAATGTTGATTTCAACATAGCCCAAACATGATAAAATCTTGTATGGCTAAAGAGAAAAAGTTAAATCCGCTTTTGACCTCTTCTAAATAGTTTTTTTTCAAAACTAGCTCAAATACCCTTTGCGCCACATCTGTTAGAAAGGCACTCATATAATATTGTTACCCAAAATAATGGAAAATAACAATTTGTGCATTCTAGTGCAACTATACCAATGCATCGATAAAGGTGAACGCATTCTTTGGTTTTCTAAGGAGCAATGTTGCTGACTATCAGTTTCTTAGAGGTTTAAAGAAAGTTAATGATGATCTGACAAGCTAATTAAATCAGGATACATTATATTACAATCGGGATACATTATAGCAAATGTTGTGACGCATTGGCAACGTTTATCAAACTTGTCTAATTCATTAAAGGAGTTCAAAGGAGCTCCCTTAAGAAATCATTTATATATTTTTATGCTCAAACTTGCATCCGAAAGGTCAAAGGTAAATTCATGGTTTGTTTAAAGGACGAAGCTAAAAAAGGCTACAAAAGACTAGAGTTTAAAAATGCAAGCTGTAAAAGAGGATGATAAGGAAAGTAAAAGCAGAAAATGAACAGAGAAAAAAATAGAAAAAATCTACTTTTGAAAGAAGTGTCAACTTTTTCAATTGTGATTGATGATCATAACAGGTGTTTTGAAAGATGCAAAGTAAATTCAGGAGAGAGCTCACCAAGGAAAATGAAGGCTTTTCATTGTGTAGTTTAGTCTTAGAGTTCCCTTAGTGGCATGAAATGTATTTAAATACATTGTATTACAGAATACATGTCGCTCTAACCCTTGTAAAAATGGTGGACAATGCATATCGCTGTATCAGGAAGGAGCATATGTGTGCAAATGCAAGAGATATGGGCATACAAAAAGGACTAAAGGGTTTCATTGTGAAAGAATCGAAGGTAATATATCAATACTTTCTGTAGAAGTACGCAATTGAACTGTCTTTATTTCATATCAACTGTTTTGTATCTGTTTTAATGCCAGTTGCATCTTTAAACTGTTAAATACAAGCTTATTGATAGTAACAAAAATGAGTTTTCACCAGCATGCATCGATTTCAAAGCAAAATATGCGGAATTCTGCATTTTTCTTAATGGAATGAAACACAGATATAAATTAGAAAATGACGTTTTATGCTCCGAGGAGTGTCAGACGAAAAAGCTTTCAGTATTTTGTAAAATGTTTGCTTTTTTCAAAGCCATGTTCATGTTCTGTACCGCCAAAAAACTGTTTTAACAACATCGAGCACTGTTTGCTAATACAGTTGATCATATGCATTAAATATGTTACTGGTTTTCATCAAGAATTTTATAAAACGCTCCAAAAATATATAATAGTCACAGAAGTCACAAAAATGCGTTCCGAGACTCCCAGCAGAAGTTGGCATCCAAAAATGCTTTACTTTATTCGTTTGAAAATTGTTATATGAAGTTTGACAGAATGTTTGATTCGTTATAATTCGTGATAAAAAGCAATCCTTTTAACCATTCTTAAAGATATGAAAAGAAGAGACGCAAAGCAAATCTCAAAAGTGTAAGGAATGAAAGTTTAACTTGCTTTCCACTTTATAAACTAACGCTAACATTTTTTAAGCACTTTTCTACAGAGAGGCCTGAATACCCAATGCTTTTACGTTAAAATCCAGATTTTTTCATGTCACTCAGAATGTGTTCCATTACACTATTTTTTGCATCGATTATTCAGTGTTTTATAACTAAAATAATGTGCAATTTAAATTTATAAATTGCAAAACTTTGTTACCCAATGGGAAAGTTTGAACAGGCACTCTCAGATGACAATTGTTATTCACGTTTCCCCATTGGCAAACAGCAATTCATGAGATTTTCGATGACACGTGACTAAATTTTGTCACTTATCTCTCTATCTGCCCGGCAATGTTTTCTAGATGTTTCTTTGTTTTACGAGTATTTGAGCCTTGTGTTTCTCATTTCCATGTTTCGTAAAAAATGTGGAGTTGAGCTTCAAAACTTGCAAGTTCCAGGTAGATCACCATTAAGAAGGTAATACTTTAGAAAGATTGTGTGAGCTTTTTATCATTAGGCTACCACGGTGACATCGTGAAAAAGTAAAAATTTTAATCAGAAAGAAAGTTCTTGAAATTGAAAATTAAACCGAGTTGAGATGTTTCATGTTTCTTAAGTGTTTCATTATTGTTTCTTAAGTGGCGGAGGAGACATCAAACTTATACCTCAGCTTCGATAAAGAAAGTCAGATCCTTGGTGGCGGTAGAACAAAAATCCACGGAAAAGCGATGATTTTGCCTGTGCCAAACAGACTGTCTCCAGTTGCTTACCTGCCTGGTAGAAAGGAGCATTACATTCAGTATTATGACTTTAACAACAAACTCTGTATCAAGTAAGACTGCTTCATAATACCAATGTTAACCTTTGTAATTTAGAAAATGTAGAGATGTTGAAAATTAAGATATACTTCTCCCTAAAACAGTCAATGTTGACAAAGGTTCTTTGCTAATGATCCTCGCTCAATTATTCAAATGGTATCTTTATATTTTGGCAAATACAGCATAGGAGCAGGGCGGAGCCACGGGAGGTAATGGAGGGGTACTAGTCCCCCCCACTATTTCAGAAAGTTGGTCCTTGAGATTCTTGCAAATCTGGTGAGAAAACTTCTGGGGGGGGGGGATGTACGTTATCTAGATCGTCACATTTAAATGACATTTCTTGGGAGACAAGAGGTGTTTCCTCAGGAAGAAAATGTTTCTTCCAACAGGGAAAAAGGGCGTGGTCCAAAAAGGCGTGGTCCCTGACATTTCTTTTGTCCCCTGCACTTATCTCAGGCTGGGGCCGCCACTGCAATATGAGGGACTGCTAAAGTCTAAAAATATACTATAACAAAGATATGTTTTAGCCTCCAATTCTGCCAAGTATGCTTGGCTGTATCTGTAGCAGACAGTCTTTGCATAACTGATGTAATGCAGACCTTTGTAATGCTGAGCTGCTATTGAGGATTTCCTGTCTCATTTCAGGCACATACCGAACTGCAGAACATCTCCAAATGACGGATTATCAGTATCTTTGTGGTTCAAGATCTTCAGAAGGGCTCAGATTGAATTCAACCAGAACCCGAGATGCGAATCAACATACCTTGTATTTGCCCAGACATCTAAAGATGTGAACCAGGACTACGGATTTCGTATTTTTATACGAGGTTGCGCAGAGAACGCATTCGGTGTTCAAATAAGAGATAGTAATAAGTTGGCGAAAGTGGTCTGGGGAAATGCGTCTGAGAAATCTCTCAGTGAAAAATGGTCACATCTGCTTTTCACATACAAGTATTCTCTAGGCTTGACTGTGTATTTCAACGGAGCTCAAGTGAGGAATAAGGAAGTAGGAGATTATCAGACATTTATTTAATTCATTTATTCATTACTTTGCAATTTTGCCAATACAGTTTTTTATAAATTCTTCCGTTGGACATAATCTCAAGATTGACGTTAGCCATCCTACTTTAAACTCATTTTTCATTGGAAGTTCAGCATTCTAATCTCTAGAACCTTGATTCTCAATTGTTTCTTAAAGATATAAATAGTTTCTGCCTATTTCTCTCCCCTCAAAAGAATCTCTAAAAAACTATCTTTCCCGATTACATCTATGGACAGTTGCTAATTTACCCATTAAATCTATGTACAAATTATTTCCCGGCTGCAATAATTTTCGAGAAAAGATATCATAACTAAGCATATTGTTTAAGCATTTCCTGAGTAGATTAACTGCCTACTTTAGTAAACAAACAAAATTCTTAAGATTTTATTATCTTTCTGATAGTTTCAGTTTTTACAAACAAACCGATTTTCTTTCCGTTAATTCCCACCTTTGGCAATGAAGCACCCAATATATGGAAATTTTGTGATAATCAATTTAAAAAATCAGGAAAAAGCTGGAACATATCATCGAATTTTCGAATTTTTGCGGTACTTAAAGCATATTTGGATGACTAGATTTTCTTGCTTATGGTTATTAGTTATCTTAAAATATTCTGTTTTAATCTATTTTAGTCATCATTTCCCAAACCCTCATTACGTGGGAGTCCCCTGCTGAAATCTCTGCAGATTGGCAACATTGCTTCAGGCGACCTTGAATCGTACATTGACGACTTTGCGGCCTGGTATCATTACCTATCCCCCGTCGATGTGGAGAACGTGTTTCATGAAGGTATATTTGCTTATTTGGTCTACTGTCTACTGTTTTATTATGGCTATGGCCGCTTTTCTAGGTTTTAAGGCAACTGACAGATCTAAGATGGCTTAAGACATCTGTCAATCAATTTTATCCAATCAATGAGCTCGTGAGTGGAATTACGCCCACTGATTGGTCAACTTTGTTTGATAGATGGCTTAAAGGCAATCTGTCACGACATTGATTGATTATAAGAACAAATGGATTTTTTATTGTATCGAGCCTCCCTTTAATTTGATCGCATTGTAAAAAATATGGCGGAGCGCTGGAAAGCTATTGTTCCAGCTATTGTTCTCTTTAACCAATCCACAACGAGACAGATTTCCTTTAGGATCCTTTTATTATATGTCAATTGCATTTAATGTGATTGGCAGCATACCTCTTGGCGGGGTATGGAAAGCCCGATGACACCCATGAAATGAATCTGATATCTCTCTTCAGAAGAATATAAATTAGAATTTATATCCCTTCTAATAAATACAATTCGGTTACTTCTTTTCATGATGATTGCTTATAGCTGCAAAGATGACTTAAATTGACAGAAAATGCTTTAAGAGTGTACCAGGATGATTAAAATACCAATGCCAAGATTTTGTGGTTAAATTGGCGGAATATTCTTTGACTTGCTGTAAAAAACGCTATTTCCACCAATTTGATCTTTTTAAGGAATTCTGTGACCTACGGGTATTCCTCAAAAAAAGATTGTTCAAAAGAAGATGATCAGATGCATATTTCTCGTTGTTTTTGGTAAAAGAATTTTCAGCATGCATTCATATATAATAAATAATTATAATTTTACGAACCTTTATACAGGATATAACACTTAGAAATGTTAATGCTGTTATCAATTTGTGTCCTAATCCTACCTAAGATGAAGAAAAATCTCAAAAAAAAACAAAGTTGACATCGATAATGAACTATATACAAGGATGATAAAAATGTATTAAATAAGTATTTAAAAGTGTTTAGCTACAATGTCACAAATTTTCAGAACAGTATTTCTTTGTTATCTTGTTATTTTAATTCTTTTGCTGCATTGGTTGTAACAGGGAGTCTTTTTTGTCAGGAAAAAAATTTGAAAAATCTATAAAGCGACAAAAACTTAGGGTTACAAATATTTTTACACTTGTGCTTAACCAATAATTTTATTTTTGTTAATTTTCTGAATATTAACTTTATTTCTGAAAATATCTAGGTATACAAAGAAACAGGTTCATCTGATCTTAGCTCATGTACCCTGCTTTACATTGGAAGTGTGCATTATCCACAATGGAAGAGGCAAGAAAACGCACTCTCTTATCTAAATTCATAGAGTTTGTTGTAATAGCACTTTATTTGCACCTCATTCTAGAGACACAAGCATGCTCAACTGTAGCTTTTTTCTAAAATCGTTTAAAATTTTCTAGAAGGTATCGTAATTATAATAATATTGTAGAAACAGTTTGTGACCTAAAGAATTTTTACTTTGTACCTTGTCATAAATTATACACGAATAAGAAATTGTTTTTTCTTTACGAAACAGTGTTTAAAAAAGAAAGCCTTTAATTGCAAAGTGATATTTTAAGTTCATTTTGAATCTTGAAGCTAAAGAAACTTATCTAGGGCCTAGGTTTTATTTGGAACACAGTTTTGTAAAGAATCATTTCTAACGATCCAAGCTGTGGTATTCTAGAAGAGAATTTTTAAGGTCTCAAACAGAAATTCATAATAAGCCTCTGGTACCGCAAAATTTATAGTATGACGTGTTTCCGCTGTCTGTGCTATTTTTAAACAGAATTGATGTGATTGACATCCTTAAGAATAAATGTGCATAATTTATCAGAGGGTAAAAACAAATAGCCTTTATCGAGGGTTGTCTTTTCTGCTGTTCAAAGCCTTCTCTGGTTTGGGATCGAAATAACTGACCAAAAATTAAGGTGTCATTCGTAAACGCAAACTGTTCATGCACTACCATTATAATTTTTGGCAAAGGCTCCAACACAAGTGATCCCTAAGACCAGAGTCCAGAAAAGTTGTTAACCTTCCTCCAGACAAAAAACATCTTCACACCTTCCTCCTTGGCAAACCTTCCTAGCAAAACAATAGAAAGTGGGCATGGCTTGGGTGTGTCGTATGAGCTTCTATTGTTTTTCGTGGACCTTCCTCCGGTCAGTGGCCGTGCGACCGTAATGTTTTCTTGACTCTGCCTATGACATTTTCTGGGCTGTTTGGATGTATTATCTGTTACGGCTATGTGCCTTGGCTAATATGCCCTTTCAATTTTCATTCTTTTTAAGATATTTCTCGTCATCTTCTATTTCTTCCATTTTCCAAACAATTGCTATTGTCTCTTGGTAATAATTAATGAAATGTCTCTGTCCGAATCTAAACTAATGTTATTTTTCACCAATGAGCAGTTCTAGTCATCGCATGTTTGAAAATAACTATTTGGTCTCTCCATAATTTTGAACTTAAGTCTGATCATTGTTGAGTAGAGTGTTTAAATGCTCCCAACAAACGATGAAAATCACTCAGTTTCAACCAACGATGAACGCTGTGTCGCACCACTAACCATATTTTAAGTTGTTTAAACTTTGCTGACCATAGCTTCACATCCCTCACCACACTGAAAAGCACTGGAGAGGGCCTAACAGCGCAAATTGAAACACTGAATTAGCTTCAAAGAAATAGTGACAATGACAGAACGAGCAATTTTAAGGTTATACTAAATTTGCCGATAATAGAGACAAGTTAAATTTTCTTATTAGAAACTTTATCAATAACAAACAAACAACTTTATCAACATTTTACTTGCAAAATAAGAAAATTTCAAGATTTATACCAAGTTCTTAAATAAATTATATATATTCAATTGAATTAAGAAGATTTGTGCGTTTTTGGAATACAGAACTTAACACTATAAGTAATTTGCAAAAAAGACCCTTACGTATAGATGGTCTAGATGGAAAAGACATTTCGAAACGTTAAAAAACTCACTGCCATACCGTAGGGTAGTGTAGGGGGAGCAAGAGGGGGAGGATCTCCCCAATGGCAAATAATTTCTTCGAAAAGGGCATTTTCTGACGTTCCAAAGGGCGTTGACTCCCATTTTTCAGCTGCTCAATTTACCATTGCCCTCTACTCTTACCACCTTGGCTAGGCATAGTCAATAGGCTAGGCTACTGCTCGCATACAAAATGCTGTCTTTGACTCTCTCAGCTACTATGAAGCTCTTCACCATTCGGCAAAAGAAGACTAATTACTTTGTGTACAAAGGCTCTTCACTTAGTTTTAGGAAAGTAAAAGAAGTAGTTAAAAATTGTTTTTAATCGTATGTTAATTCTTTAATTGTATTATGGTAATATGAAATCACAAGGGGGAAAACAGAATTTTGACGTTTCCCTTTTTGAGTATTCTACACATACAAAATTAAGCATACAATTTTGTGTAAAATTATGTTTAAATTTTACGCATGTAAATCTTTGAAAGTTAGTTAGAACAAAAGGTCCTCTTCAACTTTGTCCTCCATTCTTTGTACTCTTTCATAAAATCTCTAAAACCTTATCTTTGAACTTCCAAAGAAGATTCATTTCGGGGTCTCAGCAGTATGTCGGCAAAAACAAGCCCATGAAATCAATACGTCCTAACTTCTCCATTCAATATCAAGAACTTTGCCTTTCATAAGCTCCTGTCCAGGCGCGGATCTAGGCCGGTTGCACAGGTTTCAAAAAACCGGTCAAATTCTAAGAGCTATGTTTCTCTGTAAATCTTGAATTTTTGATCTAAATTTCAATTGCAACAATTGCTGCATTTCTCCCTGACTGACTACAGTTCTTCTGTTTATATACTGAATTAAGCCTTCACAAGAGTTTGACAGAGTTCCCAGCTTCTTCATCTTTTTTCTCAAAGTATCCGAGGATTTCAAAATCGAGGAAATCAGCAACCATTCGATGTGACAGCTTGGAGTATGCTATCTATGCGCCAATACCGGTGGCTGTTGTTTTCTGAAAACCTGTGAAATTTTTTTTGAAAGATTGAACTTTTTGAAGAACTAACCGCATTATTTCCTTATCAACATCTCGATCAATTCTAGTGGCCCCAAATATGAAGACACATTAGCAACCAAAAAGCAAGAGCGTCGTCATTTATTTGTCGCATCCACGATTCAACAATCGAAACGAAGTTTTTGTGAAACTCTGGACATCTATTAGGCATCAAACTTCATTTCGTGCACTGAAAAAATTTTATCAATTTCCACTTAAGATAGTCCGAAGTTTTTTGTGTTCAAAACTCTCTAGCACAATATCCCCGTAGAGTATCTCTTTTATCTCTTGCTTTTAAAAGTCGTCAGATAAATGAATTGGCATGTTCCAACATTTCCACCGCAGCAGCCATCAGTTCCGTTACATCTGGATCGTAAAATATAGTTGAAGCATTGGAAATTGGCGTGACAGGATTTTTAGACAACGAATTTCGCGTTCGTGGCACGTCATTGGGTGTTGCAGCTGTTGAAGTTCCTGCTCCTGATCTTTTGCTAGTTGAAGGCTCTTGCAATGATGCCGTAAACTTCTCGTTCGTGATTTCGTAACCTCCTTTCCACAAGATAATCATCTTCATCAACTGTTAAGTCCACAATTATTATTCCATTGATGTAGACTTATCAAACATCCTTCAACCATCATACAGAACATCCTTCAACCATCATATAGAGCATCATTCAAGCATCATACAGAACATCCTTCAAGGCATCATTTAACACTGTAAAAGACGTCAATTTTCTACGGAACAACTTTCTCATCAGCATAACTAGCTTGTTGCAAGTCCAACGATGGTGAAGACATCTTCAAATGACTAGAAAAATTGAAAGTAATGCAAATGTATACATTTCTACAATCTTGGTTGACAGCGGATCATTGCTTAACATTGCATTTAATTTTGTGTTAAAAAAGATCATATCATTGTTAAAATATACGTTTAGTTCATTGGCCAAAAAAGCTTATACTCGTTCATAACGATAAGCATATACAGCGGACAGAGCGTATAAACATTACGTCATCGTAAGCTAGCCCAGATATGCCCAAAACGCCAAAACACTCGCAAGCATGTCCCTAGATACAATTTCGTAACAATTTGTAAAAAAGGAATTTCCCGCACAATTTTTTAGAAGTAGCCTCATTTCCATGACGGCGTTTGACTGGCACCTGCCTACTGTTCTTTAGCCTCCTTTTTAAACCCAGCTTAAATCTGGCTAGCCTCGACCTTATACCACTAGTAGAGAGGGGTCAGGATGGCTGTACCGATTTCCGGGGAGAAGGGAGATCCCAAATAAGATCTAGCAAATTGTCGTGAACGCCAGACTCTGGAACCTCTAAGTAATTCAGAATATTGAATATACTGATTAGTTTTACATTATTTATCCCACAGTACCCATTTACTCACAATATAACATTGCAATGGTTGTTTATTCTATTCTTTAACCCAAAAAGAATCAGGAAGAATAACCGCATTCAAAGATCAGGTATGCGTACGGGTGCTTTTAATCCCTACTTCTTTGCAGGTGATTTTGTAGATGGTCAGTGGCTTAAGACAATGAAATGTCAAAGGTATTCTGCCGGTTTTTCTTTCTATTTTTAGACATGTTAACTGGTTCTTGATGCTTCGATTCTTCTTACACAGCAGACTAATTCATAGTTGTACACTTTAGTAAAATATCTGGTACATACTAAAAACCTGTTAAAATTTAAACTTTTTTGTTAAGACTTGTAAAGATTTATGAAGAACCTGAAAAAAAAGTTGAAAAGTATAAGCCTACTAAGGCTCGAATCATTCAAGCGCTTTTACCTAAAAAATGTCTATTTATCAAAATCTTTATAATTGGCTGTCATTCCTACTTGCCCTTCCAATTAAGCCGTCTTATCTGTATACATAATAATGATGTGAGCAAATGAGATAAATAGACCAACAGACACTATATCTTGATATATAATCATTATATATATATATTGAGATAAATATCTTTTAACATACAAACTAGTGGGGAATTTTTCCCCCGGGCCCTTAAATTTCCCCACTAGTTGGCCCATGATTTCCACTAGCAAGTGCCCTTTTACTGTAAATTGTTTTAAAAGTCATTACTTTTTATGTCATTGTCACTTTATGTATCAAATGATGTATTACTTCTTTCATTTCATCGTAAATATAAACCTCTGTTTGATTTTCTCGCACTACATCAAAGCGAGGTAATGAAATTCGCGGAATATTCATTGCCCTACAAACATGCCTGAAATTGCGTCATTGTCCTACAAACATGCCAAGATCTGAACGCTCGGTATTTTGTCTGGTTCATATGTAACTTTTCGCTGCATAGGAGTAAGGACTGACGTGCAAGACCTTGAAGCCTTTCATACTATGCACACTCGTCCCTTTGCTTTTGTTTCTGCCGTCAGTTGCGTCATGTTAAGAAAAATGCCATTTTGTGTCAATTCCCCCCAGTGGAAATTTCTTAAAAGATCCCCTGTCATCAGATATCTTCCTTTGACGAGTGTTTCTACAATCAATGTGCTAACAAGCAGGTAAATCGTAATGTTGTTAAAACTTATGCAAGAAACAGGTAATTAGTTTTGCATGTAACAATTTTTCCGTACCAAAAATATGCTATCTGCAAAGATAAATTCTGTACCTGATTTAAAGATAGATTGATTGAATGATTGAAGTGATCGACTGTTTGATTGATTGCCTGCAATGATTGATTGGGTGATTGACTTATCGGTGATTGATGATTGATTGATTTCTAATAAAATAATAATCTTACAATTCATTTTAGTCGAGACCATTTTTTGGCTTTGTGGCAAAACCACATTGCACTCCTAGCAGTTTCCCTATCTTAACATAAACCTTAAATACACTACAAATCTTTTAGGTGCAAGATCCACGTTTAGTAACAACATCTCTGTGACATATTATTGTATACCTTGTATAAAGTGCTTGCAGTTTAGTTTACGAAGTCGGGATGTACTTAACAGAGTCGATTGTGTAAATGAGACAAAGATAGCACCATGGAACCTAACGGTATATGAAAACGTTAAAATCATCGTTATTGACGCTATGAATTCATTTTCACAAACCGAGACCATTCAAAACTACCTTATCTACAATTTCTACCAAGTTAATAACCCCCTCTCTCCCTGGGAATAATGTTGGTTAGCTATCAAAAAGTAGGAAATTTCCGGGAGAGATTTTTCTTGTTACTTGTAATATATTTATCTGGACTATCAGGAGCACGTAGTAATATTTGGTTAAAGAATCAAAGTATAGAAAAATGCAGTGCCAATTGCTTTGTGCTCTTCCTCGTTGTGAAAACCACTTTGAGCTGTTTACGATTGCTTTGTTTCAAAACACTATATACATTTTAGCATCATTATTAGAATGTCACTTTACTCTAATCAGAAGTATAAAATACAGTTTCTTATATTCTTTTCCAATCCTAATCCTTTGTTTACATAAGAGAAATTCCACGATCTCAGCAGCACCTTTTTTCTATGTAAAAATGGCAGCAGTGATATTTTCTGATAGACCTTTCAAGTGTTATTTTTTGACACAGATAGAAATACATACAACAAAAACCAAATCGTTAAGATTTGAAGATTTTAACGATTATTTAGTTTACTCCTTAGCTTTTGACACTCGATTCCTCAGTCCCTTGCAAACTCGAGGGAACTCCTAAGTCATTCGCAAATTCATTTTGTGTTTACTTAAGTCATATTTGCATTAGTTGCTTAAATCGTCTAGGTGTTCATGATCAGCGTCATTTTGATAAACTGTTTCTTGAAATAAAGGTGCAAAAAGCCGAGAAATATACATTTTAACAAAATGTTCTTAGGGAAACCGTTGTCAATGCCATTGAAAAAAGAAAGGTAGGCGAAAAGAGTGGCACAAGGAGGTAGACTCTGCATTCACATCTTTAAGCTCATGTAAGTAATTAAACAAACAAAATTTTGAAATAGATTAGCATACAGTTGCGTCTTTAGTTAATGATTTTGTAGCGTTATTCTCGTTGATAGCAGTCTAGTTGCATCTCTCCATGGATCGTTTCAATCCACGTATGTTTGTTTGGATGCTTCTGACTTTAGCACCGAACCTCAAGTGGTTTGATTCGTCACCCTGTACCAAGTCAACAAGATCCTGCAATGAAAAAGGATAAGGGTACTGCAAAGATAAAATAATAATGATATTATCAGTAATAATTACTTAACGACAATATCCTTTCAGTAAAAAGTTCAACTTGAAAATAATCTTAAACAAAGGATATAAATACAAAAATAATCTTAAACTAAGTAATTGAATAAACCTGACCATTCATTGAGTCGTTTTTTGAGGGGGGCTAGAGTATGCCTCTTAAGATTTGTTTTCAAAAGGCGTAGCGATGACAGTTCTCTGATATTAACTTGAAAGTCATTCCAGGTCTAATGCCCGAGTAATGAAATCCTTTTTGGGTGGATTTAAGGTTTAGCTTTGGAATATGGAGATCTCTATAATTACTCGTATTAAAATTTGATACAAAATATATTTAGCAGAGAACAGCATTCGCATCTACCACCACTGGTTAGAAAGGGATAGAGAGAGGGATTGAAAATAATTACTCGGAGGTCAGAGAAACAGCCTCTTGTTCTTTTTATTAAAGATTCTCCAAAACCACTTCCTTTGCCTAAAGAATGAAGACTTTCGACTAAACTTTTTTAACTTAAATGTCCTTGCAATCACTTCAAAAATACTTTTGTTTTAGAAAAGGTCGATTCCCTATTGATAAAACGCTATTGTTTATTACATTCCTAGCAGCTAGTCCTTTACTGTATAAAGAACGATCTTAAATGAAAGTTAGCCAACAAATGTTAACCGCTCCGCTAAGGGGCTACAAAAAGCAATTTTCAAAGAATTGAAAGATAAATTAGTCTTAAAAGTAAGAATGTCAAAAGCCAGCACAAACTCCCGAATTTTCAAACTTTATTTCCCAATAAATGAGTTATTTGAGCTAAAACCTTCAGATGATGGACCAAAAAATCGAGACAGTATTTGAATGTAAATTTGAAGGTACTTCATAGTTGACCTTGCAAATAAAAAAAATATAAAAAAGCAGAAAAATATTTTCAAGTTATAAATCAAACAAGCATTTCACCTTTTTGATCCTGTGAAGCTCCTTGGCAGCAGCGATGCTGCTCTCAGATGGAATGTTTGACCTCTTGTATGCTGCTTGCCCAACCTCGTGTAATTCATTCATATAACCATCAAAGTTCTGGTTCTTTTCCTTCTTCAATATGTGCTCAATTTGACTTCTAAATCTTGGCATCATGAGGTTGTGCTCGTCTGTTAAAAGGTTTCTTGCCTTCGAATCCCATTTCTCCATGCCTTTGGAAGCGAAGATTAAGCATAGTAAACAATATATTTCAAGAATAAATAAGTTATTGTAAATTTCCAGAAACTCAATATAGCGTCGTAGTTTATCATAAACCCAAAGGAGATTAGCGTATATTGTCAACTGGCTAGAAGTATTTGCAAGACATTTCTTACCATCTTTGGCTTTGTCATACCAATGGTAGAGATCCCCTCGCTCTTCGTGTGTCATGTTATGTTTCATTTCTGAAAATAAAATACCCAATCGTTTTATATAAGTCATTACCATTCAGTATAGCATTTTGAGCTTGCAGCAATTTGCTGTTAACAGCAACCATCAAACGTGATGGAATCAGAACAAATTTAATTTTAGATTTTTCAAATTTGGGCTACATAACCTGAAAGAGAATCAGTTTAATGCGTTTCAAATTGGCTTAGATATGACTACAGGAGCACAAGCTCTTTTCTTGACAATTAATTTGCTGCTAAAATCTGTGAACCAGAACAAAACAACATCATTCAATAAGCCCAGTCTGCATTCCTTGTAGTGCAGTCGCATCTTTCATTTACCATTTCTCGCACTATTTGCAACAAATTAAACTGATTTTGCAGTTTAAAGTTGTTTCCTGGTTTTCTACCAGACTCCATAAATTCTAAAAACATGCTTCTGATGGCGTAACATTTCAGTACCATTTTTAAATTTTTTCACTAAAAGATGACCATGGCTGTATGAATGCTTACCCGTGGACCTGATCTCATATCCAAGGCCATCGACACCCTGTTGCATAGTCCTCTTCGTTGTTTGGTAACCCTCACGAACATTGACCATCGAATCATGCAGTGATCTTAGTCCATCGGCAATCATGCTGTACTTGCCAATCACTTTGCTGATCTGCACGCATGGTGTAGCGTGGTGTTTGTGCCAGTCTTGATATGAAAGAGAAGAAAGTTGTTGGTAAATGTTTCTAGTGCATTCATAGACCGAGGTTTAAAGGTTTTTGCTTTATCTTATATTGTAAGCAAGAGTACTAATATTAAAACCCCAACGACAAAATCTTCTAGTTTGATCTATTTCTGCCTGAAGTAAAAAAGTACAAATTTTGCATTGCTAACTTGAATATGTAAAATATTTTCTGTTGGTGCAGCTTATTAGAGTGACAAACAAAGGAAACATGTTAAAGACAGAAAACCTGTCAATTTACACTGAAGAGTTAAAGCGGCCGCATTTTCTTTAAAATTTAATATTGACAAGTAATAAAATGAATTACCTTCATCAAGTGTTCGTTTCTCTGCTGGAATATTTGAGTCCTCCTGAGGTGTGTGATCAAAGTTTCTATTGTCAAAATCTTGCACCAATATCCAAGGTGCGCCATTCTTAAAGGCGTTCACTGTGGATGTACTTCTTGTGACGACTGCTGGCAAGGGCTCCTCTGCAAGTCGTCTGTAATACATTTCCTCGGCAGTAGGGACATAGTCTCTCTTTCGTCGATCCTTTGTCTCTTTTTCCACATCTTTCTGAATGTCTCCTTCTTTCTTATCAAGATCTTTTTTATCATTTTCATACTCTCGTCCTTTCCCATCAATGTTCGGCACTTCTAGGATCATCTTCTTTGTCCCCGCGTATTTTTCCTCTACCGTCTCAGCAGCAAGATTCTCCCAAAACTTTAAATTGACGCACAAATCACCTTTGTAATCAGCTTTCAATCCAAAAATAACAAATTTGCATGTTATACCAATGCATGCATTAAAGTCACTGGTGAGCTTGCCTCTAAGTTCAAGCATATCTACTTTAAACAAATTGTCCCCAATCCAATTCATGACCTTTTTCGAAATTTCTATTCCAACTTCTACTACATCTTGCACAAACTTCAGCACATCGCCGGCAAAACCAACCAATTTTTCAGCCATTTTCACAAAGCCTTTTCCAACATCAATGAGTCCTTTTCCTACTTCTGAGAGTCCAATCAAAATCTGAAAAGAATGGTGTTCTAATCAGTAAGAGTTGTCAGACTAAAAAGCTTACCGATAACAAGTACAAAAAGAATAACACAAGTGCATTGATTATTGCTTTAACAAGAATCGAGAAGGCTGCTATGGTTAGGCACAATAAATGTTAGATCACAAGAGCAGTTAGCTGACAAATAACAATGACGGCAACAAAATAAGACATTGTAATGGTAGTTTTTTACTTTTATTGACTAGAATCCAGTGACAATCCAATTTTTGACAGAAAATTCGTGAAATCAGAACATCGACAATCCAGTATTTGACAAAGGGTCCATGAAATTACATTGACAATCCAGTATTTGACAAAGAGTCCATGAAATTACATTGACAATCCAGTATTTGACAAAGGGTCAATGAAATTACATTGACAATCCAGTATTCCACAAAGAAAATCCATAAAATTACATTGAAATTACATTTAAAGAGGTTAGTTGTAACATTCCGGTTAAATAGTGACAAATCCAGTTGCATAAATGAATAAACGTTTCGACTCTAGCTAGAGTTTTTAGTTAACTGACAAAGAATAATGTTTTCTATCATAGTTATATCGCTTAGAAGATATTTTGCATGAAGTATCAACTCAAAAAAGTTCATCTTTCGGTAGACAGTACTCAAACAATTGCTTTTGGTAGCTTAGAGAGAAAATGCTTTTATCTACATCCAATTTGAAAATATTGGGAGGTAGAATCATAAAAAACACATTTGTGAATATAACGTTTATTCAAAGGTCAACTTTCTCTCTATAGTTGTAAAGAGCATTAAACTGTGGTTCTATGTAATTTTCAGCCTTGTAAAATAGATATTTAGCTGAGAACCTTTTAAAAAAAACATTTTTGCAAAATTCAATTTAGAGAGAAAGACGTTAAAAAGACTAAAAAATGTCCACAATGTGTTTTCATTGTTTAAAACCCTCCATGGTCCTCCAAGTCATTCCTTCTTTCTTATGCTGTTATCTTCCACTACTTCTCTTTTGATTTTTCTACTATTTCTTACATTTTTTTGGATATCATAGGCATTTCTGTTGCCTTCTCTTATTATTTCATAGCTCTTTGAAAAAGCGATGTAGTGTTTTTTCAAGGAGTAATCCCTAGAGCCTGAAAACATCACAAAGAGACTGCTTCTCTTAATTAAAAACAATAACTGCTCCAGCAGGTATGGCATTTAAGTGCTACTTCCAGAGGCTAGTGACTTTAGAAAACTTGCCCAAATCAGATGAATGAGAGACTCACAGCTATTTGCGTTAGCCCAACATCCCAAAACATTTTCTTTTTCAAAATGAATGATAATGGTAGAAAAAAACACATGTACCTTGATACCAGTCTGTTCTGCCCATGCAACGAACTTTTTGGCCATCTTTTTTATCTCGCAAGCAGCAATGCAAATAATATTAGGAGCTTTCCATTTGCAATTGTTCCAAGTAGGGCAGCCAACCCACCACCACCAAATCTTGAAGCATCTTGACTTCCAATCCAGGAATGGTATGCAAACTTAAACGAGAAGAAATGCACATCTTCTAGACTCAGTTAAAAAGACATTGGCAATCAGCGACGGTGGCAACAAGCCTTATTTGAACCGTCCGTAACTCACAAATAAGGAAGCTAAGTTTTATTGGAGTTCATTTAAGGAAGGGGATACTAGCAAACAGAAAAACAGGACGATAACAAGTTGCAAGCTCGGAACAGAAAGACAAATAGAGGGAAATTTTGAGAACGAAACCAACAAATTCAGATACTCTGGCAGCGCCTATCCAAATCTATTGCCAGATTCACGAATTCTGTCCCACGACTCTATTGCCAACAAGCTTGTAGGCTCACAGGCCATTCCCAAACATAGGCAACTAAAAGAAAAACAACACAAGAATTATCTTAAAATAATGGTTAAACACAATTATAGCTTACTTTCACCGCATTCTTTTTGGCAACTCGCTTTGAATGCCTTCTTTGCTTCTTCAATTTCAGCAGCTCTTTTCTTTAGTTTGTTTTGATAATCATCAATAGATTTCTTCCAGCCATTCATTTTTTCCCCAGCGTCTTTGACTTTCTTTTCAGCCTCTTTAACTCTTTCTTGGGCCTCCTTTAGTTTCTTTACTGCAATGTCTTTAGCAATGTTTAGATATTTGATTGCAGCATCAGCAATTTGTCTCAAATGAAAGTCTATTTGAACATTTGCCACAAACTATAAAGCAGGTAGAGAAATTATTTAAAAAGTTGCTTTTTTAGAATATAAACAGGGGGAAGCCACCACTTGAATACGCAACTTCATATTAGTTTCAATAACTTGTTAAAATCTAATAAAAAGGTTGTGAACAATGTTCTTGGGATGCCTAGTATTGGTGCCTAAAATAAAGCAATTCTGAGACATTGGGTTACAAGTGTTGCCCTCATTGGCATGAAATGACTCTTACAGAATCAAAAGAACATCTTATGCCGCAGAATAAAACTGACACGCACAAAAATCAATAATTCAAGTTTACCAATTTTATGAAACCAAACGGAAAAAAGTAGCTGATTTTCTTTTCCTTGGAAGCCGACTATTCCAAACTATTTTTCTATGCCGCTAATAAAATACCTACTGCAATATGAAATCGTTCTCAATGCGACTCAAATTAGGGAATTGTTAAATACTGCCACAACATTTATGCATTAGTAAGAATTAAACAAGGTGATCTGAATGATAAAAAAGACGCTTTTTCTCGCTGCCCCCGGACCTCTCCTACCCCATACAGGCAAAGCAATGCAGTTCTTAGGGATTTGAAATTACAGCAAAGTAATTGCTAACTTCTTATCAAGCCTATTTTAAAAATCATTTTCCTTTAAATGAGCACATTGCAGGAGCTGCCAATTCGTGCAAACACTATCAAAATAAACTGTTTGTGGCGCAGGTGATGAAGACAACGACCAATTTTTCCTGCACTGCCAGTTGTTCCAAGCAATGCGGAACGAGCTCTTTGGTCGGATTTCTGAAGTCCCTGGACTCAAAATTTCAAACCTCTCCGCAACGGAAATTTGTGAATTAATACTTTATGGAAGTTCCGAATTAAATGTACTTGCCAATAGATTCCTTATGGAGGCCACACTTCAATTTATCAAAAACACTTAAAGATTCTTTTAATTGAAAAACAAAATAGCAGCAACTCCTTTTTTTATTTTTTTTTTCTTGATCTACCTCTGAAACATGCAAATTATGTAAAAAAATTGTGTGTAAATTGTAAATTAGAGTTTGAAGGTAAAATCAGTTTGTCCATAAAATCCTCAAACGGTCGGTAAAGTCGCCTATCATTACGTTAAATTGCATCTAAAGTTTTGTTCATTTATTATCTCTGTCGGTAAAGTTTGACCGATAGAAGGCCATACATCCCCCTAGTCTGAAAGTGTAGATGTCGGCAAGGGTGGGCAAACTCGAGCCAGAGCCATACCTGAGGGGGGTAGGATTTAAAACAAGAAAACAGATATATAACAAACAGATATATTTGGAAAAAATCAAGCTCACGGAATTATAATTATGTAATCTTTTCAAAATATCATTTGGAAAAACTGTAGCAAGAGGGGGCAAGTTTTTGTCAAAGTTTTCATTTAGGGGTGCACAGCCCCCTGTGCCCCCTGCAGCTACGTGGCTGATGCCACTGTTAAAGTCCTGCGAATCCCTAACGGTACGCCGTGACAGTCCTTGTAGGCTTTGTAAACGAATTTAAAAAGGTGCTCAGGTAACTAAATACCAACAGCATTGCGCTTTGCCTGTATCAACAGTTTTATTTAAAACAAAATCCTTAGGGTGGGATCCTTGAAATTTACCGGGGACAACACCTTTAAAAACTTGGTGTCTTGAAAACAAGTGCGTATGCTCATTTTGCAGTAAATGAACTGTCTTATGCAATCCTTGAAATTGCTTCATGTTAGTCTTAATTAATGTATATTCACTATTGTAGAAACAAACATTAAATAATCTACAATACAATACCCTTAATCCCGGAAGAAGGAATATCATGGGATGAAAAACGCTTCTCTTTTCGAGTAAACAATATATAAACTTCAAGGGATACTCACTGAAAAATGAAGCGCTTGCAAATTGCCGTAACCAGCCTCTACAATCAAATCTGAGCGAATCATTCCCCATATATCAGTTGTCATCTGAAATTTGAAGCCTGTGTCTGAAACGTCTATATAAACGTATCTTGAAATCCCCAGTAAGGATATGAATCCCTCTATCTGGACAGTCACTGAATCTGGCTTGAGGTAAATAAACGCCTTCGGGCCATTGACTTTATCTGTTGCATTCCTTCTTAGGGCTATAAGCCCTCCTGCCCAGTCAATCGGCGAAAGTGAAACATCGATAAGAATTTTCTCTGGAGGGCTTATGAGAATTTCTGAAGCAACCTTGAAGCCAAGGAAATTGATTGTTCCTTTGAAGTATAAGCCCTTCTGTATATTTAAATCAAGTGCATCGATTGTTTTTCCTATAAAAGAAGACAAGTCTTCTAAGAACATTTGGTTACGTTTAGACATATATACAAGATGTCTCTAAAAAATCATAAATTTCATGAAAGTGCGAAATCATTTTGAAAATAATATTCTAGAGTATTATACTTTCGTCTAAATCTAAAAAATAACAGGAGGTTTTAAATCAGAAGCACAGTCCGACGCCGTTCAGGCTGACTTCAAGTGACAAAAATTGAACTATCCAAATGGTTAGGCGAATGCAGTGAAGAAAATCTTCAAGGTAACTTTTTCGGGGTTTTCTTTTGTGATGTCGATCAAAACTCCAATTTTGAAGTGGACTTTGCAAGACACAGCAAATCTAGGGCAGTGGCATCACCGAACACTCAAAATTTACCTCATAAACCACTAAACCCCTCTAATTTTCCCACTATCTATTACTGGCCAAAATAAGCGATCAAATCTGCATAAACGTGAAAATGGCTTTGAAAAAGCAAACATTTGAGTAAACTGAAGCTTTTCGTCTGACTCTTCTTCTGACATGATTTTTGTCATGATTTTTCAAAGCACTGTTGAATAAATGTCATAGGTACATATGAATTTTGACTGATTAAAAACTTTGCCAAGAGCTTTAAAAATGTCAATTATAATTTCTGTCTTGCTAAAATGTCAAGCTAAAATTCAATACAATTGCGCATACTTTTTGTAACGACTTGCTGTGTTAATATTTTCCAATGAATCACAGAATCCGCAGCTTTACCGAGGATACTTTGGTACAAACACTATACGCAATGACAATAAGATTAATAAAGCAAAAACTAAAGATTTTTAAATGAACCAACCCTTCATGCTGTACGAAACAGTTAATCCTTCTGGAAACCCGCTGTCTGCTACCACTTTAGGAACCGCAGGCTTACCCAACTTGAATGCTTTGAAAATCTGGCCAAGGGTGAATTTGTTAACGGATCCAAAGACGTAATTCTCATCTGGCTTATTAAAGTCGATACCAAAGTAGATTGAGATCTTGATTGCATCATCGTTAGGCCCAGCTTCTATGACACCAACCCAAACAGTTCCTCCAAATTCTAAAACAGAGAGGAGAACATAATTCTTCAAACAAATGTGAGCGTTACATTATTATCATGATACCAGACTTTCTTATTGCAAATCCCATAATTGATTTTTCAACAGAGCAACTTTTGATATAATAAATTTGTCATGTTCAGCATGAAATGTCACGTAAAAAAGCGCTCGTTATAACCCAAATGCCCTTGTGCTGTCTTCTAAACGGAGATATTTATAGAGGGTAGAGCTAGGGAGTGGAACGGGATAGGTCCCTCTAATTGACACTATGAAATAGCTTTTGTCAATTTTTTATGTTTTTTTTTGAGAAATGTTTTGTGAATCAAACTTCTGTTACCTTCACATTACCTATTACATTCTGTTACCTTCATAACACTACACCCTGAGCAAGTTGTTTTTCATTAAGTAGTGCCATAATGTGAACCCACGATTTGGATTCGTAGCCGATAACTGGTTATAATGTTAAGTGTTTCAATGAATATTTCCAATCAATAATGCACAAAGATAGATGATATCTAACTTCAATAAAAGTTACTGAAAGGAAAACGTCATCATACTCACCGAACGTTGGCAGTACACCTCCAGCA
Source organism: Rhopilema esculentum (assembly GCF_013076305.1). The sequence goes on from NW_027018659.1 coordinate 6,639,672, forward strand.
CCAACAGATATGCCAATCCCAAGATTCAAGTTGGCAAGAGCAAGATATTTGAATTTGAAAGGATTCCGCCAAGTTCCAGCCATGGCGAATTGTAAGCTAAGTTTTCCAGTAAGACTTACCTCAATGGCACCTAGGATTATTCAAAACAGTAATGACGAAGATTAATGCAAGGCATCTTCATAATATATCGACTTTACCCAAGTGAATAATGAAAAGACTCAAAAAACTGCAAACAGGAAAAAGCTATGAGAAATGTAATTAAAAAAATTTTTTCCGAATATTATATTGGAAAAGCCCTAAATTATAAAATTGAATCTATGAAAATGTTGGACCTATTTTCCTTCTGATGCTCATCAGTTGTTTAATTTTTATTATTAAAAGAATATTGCAACCTGATTCCCTCACACTGAAAAGATCTGCCAAAGTACAAGACTCAAAGCCTCGTGCATCAAAAGAACTTTACATGGATATAAAATTCAATTTAAAATTTATAGGATTCTCAAGAATCCAACTCTTTGCAATCCATTTTGTGGTACCCATTAAAAATGTACACATTCACATTTGAATATTGAATCTACGTAGGGTTCCTAAAATGTTCATATCGTTTTTACTTATAATTAGAAAATCAACAAAAGAATCAAGATATTAAAATTCTAAAGAGGGTGCCACAGTTTCTTTATCAATCGAAAAGCTAAATTAACCCCAAATGATATTGGACGTTTTACTTTGCTGCTAAACAGTGCTGCCTGCATTTTCCCTATGGCCAGGTTGTTCCAAGAAATATCAAGCAAATAAACGAACCTATGAACTGCACATGACCGGAACCAAGATTCTCAGGAATGTTCCAATACAATGTACATTCCAGTTTAACAGATGACTTTTTGCCACTTAGCTCCAGTTCCAACGCTATTGATTGCAATGCAAGTGAACCGTCTTCATTTACTGGGATAGTACCAGAAAACTTTGCACCAAACTTGAAACCTGACTTTGATATCGTTCCTGAAATCTCGATTGTCGCATCCTTGCCGACCTTTTCAGCAAGCCAAAGGCACAAGGAATCTCCAAAACAACCATTGTCTTGTGGAATATTGAAAATCCCCACAAAAGTTAATCCTGAAATTGAGATTATAACAAATTAGGGTGACATTGTTCCAAATTTCAGTGTCCTAGGCATCCGCATCATCCCTGAGAGATCGTTGCTCAGAAAAGAGACATCCCCAGAAACATCCCCAATGAAAATTTCACGAACTGCAGGCGTATTCCTAGAACTATTCAAATTTACCCAATTTGTTCTTAGAACAGAGAAAATGTGCATAAGCTAACCTTTCTCTATGTCTCTTGAACTAAGATACGGAACATTAAATTTAACCACATCTTCTTTTTCTTCTTCTTCCTCCTTCCCTTCTTCGTCAGTTTTTTTGCTATCATCACTGCCCGTGCTCTCAGACTTTGGCTTTGTTCCAGCTCTCTTGAGAAGTGCCCGGTTCTCAACTTCTAATCTTCTGTTTTTCTTATGAACATGATTCCTTCCATACACTTCACCTGTGTTTGGCTCAAAAATGGGTCTGACTCGCTTCCCTTGTTTCTGAAAATACAATGAATTTTTTCAAATTATACTTAATTGATTGATTGAGAGAAATAATGTCTAGCAACGAATGTTAACGAATAAAAATCACTGCCAACGCATTTCAAAGTAACAGAGCGGTCCTTTACCTTTCTGATGTTTCGCAAATACGCGAAATGTGGCCCAAGGTTCCTTCTGCTTCGTTCGAACACCGGATAAAACTCATCTGCTTCGCGGATATCAGATCGTTTGCCAGGAGCACTGTTTTCGGTTGACGGAGCATCAGATTTGCCTTTCTGAGCATCGCCAACATCGTTTGCTTTACCTTTTTTATCTGAAGACGTTTCTACCTCACCGTTTGCATTGGAAACTATAATCACTGAAATGAAACAAAAAAACTTTCGTAACAGATCGTATGGGCCTCAATAAATTTACAAAATAGCACAATACAAAATGCCTATTAAAAAGCAAATTTTCAAGAGAATATGAGTGCTTTAATGTACTTTAGCATTTCAAACTACTACTTACCAACTAGCGATAAAAACAAAGGCGATTTTTATCTACTTTCAAGCAATTTTACAGACCAACTTGCCGAGCCAACAATAGAAATATGGTGGATACACAAAATACTAATGAAACAACGAAGCAAAAGATCCTGTCACCTACATGCAGTCATTTCAGAAAACCATGCAACCGAAAAAAGATTGCTGCCAAAAATTCTCTCCATGATCTTGTCCAATCGAATTCCTTCAATGACAATGCCAACTGCAACGGCTGTGGTTGGTTGATCTGTGCCTTTTCTCGGCTTCCAGATGAGTCCCTCGATGTAGCAGTTCTCCCAGCCCCAAAGGATTGGCTTTCCAGCAATTCTAAAAAGTCAGAAAACTTTCTTATGGCACATAATACATCATAGATTACTAGTTGGAAAAAAATTGGAAAATTTATCTTTAAATAGAAAGCTTGCCTTCTGGATATACAGGTGTCATGACGCCCCTGCTTTAAAGTTCATTCTCGCCAAAAAGCTCACAACGTTGTAATATTCAACAATCGTTAAAGCAACCCATGGACAACATCGTATATAAAAAAATACAAAAATAAAGAGGCAAACCTTAGTGACTTGTGCTCTTCTCCTTTGCCAAATTTTTTCACAAGCTTGAATTCTTTAATACCGAAATCTTTTAAGTTTCCCAACAAGCTAATAAATTCGAGCAGAGTGTTTGGTCCAATCATCTCCTGCAGTTGATCCAGTTT